>JAVYIG010000624.1:25000-507191 GCA_035222895.1 Strongylocentrotus droebachiensis
CCTCCTTTGAACAAATGTCCTGTTCCTAGTCCCCCAAGGGCAATATACAAATATTTAATCGTATGATATCCACATGTTCCATATCTGTTTTTCATTGGTTTCTTATCTAAGACTTTATTAATAGGTCATCGAGAGACTTGTATAAATCCATAAACACATGTTGAATTCACATGTCTTTGAGTGATAGTCATTAAGTTATCAAGGTACCTTTAGGGATGCAAAGTTTTCGAAAAATAAAACCCAAATGTTAAGTGTTGGTCATCCGGTTGTAGGAAAATATCAAACACGATGTGTCGTAAAGGTTACATACATTTAATCAAATTAAAAGCAATTAGTCATCCACATCAAAATCATTTTGTCAATTGTTGCTGCCTAATGGCTGAATATACTAAAGAGAGACAGACAGAGATAGGGTGCGAAAGAGAGAGAGAGAGAGAGAGAGAACATGAAGAGAGAAAATAGAGAGCGAGGGGGAATAGGAGATAGAGGCAGAGAGGGAGAGAGAGAGGGAGGGAGGAAGAAGGAGGGAGAGAGAGGGAGAGTGGAAGAGAGAGAGGGATAGAGTGGGAGAGAGAGAGAGAGAGAGAGAGAGAAAGAGGGAGGGAGAGGGAAAAAAGAATAGATACTAAGAGGGTATAGGATGGTATAGAGAAGCAATAATCACTTAAAATAATTGGTATGATTGGTATGAAGTACGGCGCCCTTACTTTATCAAAGTAGGCCTATAAGAATAATCAAAGTCAATCAGAGCAGTGCCATAGCATGTGTCTAACCATCAAGGGGGTACTGGTGTCATGTGGGGGGGGGGGGGGTCGGTATTACCTGTGTATAAAATGCGAAAAAAACATCGTCATCGAGTAGTGGAGGTAGAGTCATCGTATCATCATCTCTGCATGTTGCCCTCTCCTCCTCTTTTACCGCTTGCGTCTTATTTTTTCTTTCATTCTTTAGCCCCCTCTTTTGGTCATTCGATGCCAGGGTGAGGGGGGGGGGGGAGGGGGGGGGGGGGGGTAGAAAGTCTAGTGTCAACTAAAAATACACCATTGTCTCCTTAGTTGTGAAAACAAACATATCAAAACGTTCGGGTCACTGAACAGTGCTTGTTTTATTACCAAAAGATGGAGAATGAAGTGAAAAACACGTCTTTTTTACATCCATATTCATTCTGCTAAAAGTACCACATATTTCGCCAAGTTTGACTAGTAAAGTACGACAAAAACTATGTTATTTTGGGTAAAGCAAACAAATTACAATTTTATTATGATTTACTGTCTCGTTTTATTTTCTTAAATTAGTAAATTTACTGTTATTTTCAGCTCGCTTTCTGTGTAAAATCAACGGGTCGAGCGAGAGAGCTTTACTACCATGTCACAATTTGGCATACCGCCTTCTTCTAATTTTTAGTTTGAGAAAGCCATTTTTCTATGTGATTTTATATTTCTAACCATATAAGCGTATCCAGGATGTAAGATCATCACATCTTTGCCGAGTGAAAGTTTTTGGTGAGATGATTCAGTTGAGAACTGTGTCGCCTATAGTCTCTGTCACGGTGGTGGAACGATACTAATCTCTTGTGCACAGAACATGACTGATCCATTTTCTTCAATTCCCAATAGAGTCCATTTATCTCAAAATGTTTTGATATGGATCGAATAAGGATTAACAGGACGAAGTGAAATCTAATCACAAAAACCGCTGCTGCTATTGTGATGGGTTAATTAATCTACAGTTATTAGTTTCGGTTGCTAATAGTGTCCGAAAATAAGGCTCAATAGTTATATTACTATACATTGTGTGGCAGATAAAGTTTTTCTTATAATCATTGTCGAGAGAGAGAGAGAGTGAGAGAGAGAGAGAGAGAGAGAGAGAGAGAGAGAGAGAGAGAGACAGACAGACAGAGAGAGAGAGAGATAGAAAGAGAGAGAGAGAGAGAGAGAGAGAGACTCTCCCAGTTCCGCCCTGGAGAGATGAACATTTCACTTTACCGTCATTAGCCATCATCCATTTCAAATTTGTATATTCTTTCGATATTCATGTGTTATATTTATTAAAAAAGACCCCCCTAAAAAAATATCAACAAAATTATAATAATTAAAACGTGCATTGGAAATCGTCTAGAACTATGATAAAAAGGGGAGAAGGTTATAGAAAACAAGAAGAGAGATTAATAGAGAAGGGAGGGGAAGCACTAGTCTACTGAATTATGTGCATTATCCAAGTTAATTAATAACAATCGTCTCTTCACATAAGGAGTTTGTCAAACTTGGCCCTTACAAAAGATCGACTCTTCCAATCGACAAATTAATCAAATGATTATCAAAGAGATGAACGTAAATTGATTGCCTTCCAGAGCAATTCATCTAATACCAAGGACAGACTGTGTTCTCCACCTCTCTCGTTATGGAAAAAAACCTTGAGCCAAAGCTGAAGTCATATTTCAACATCCTATCATCAGCATCATCGTCATTATTTTCATCATCATCATCATCATCGTCGTCATCATCTTCATCATCATCATCATCGTCACCATATGCATCATCATCATCATCATCATTGCCACCACCCCGACCAGCAACATCTTCACCTTCTTCTTTTTCACTGTCCTCTTCCTTGTGCTCCTGCTCCCCTTCTTATCATTATCATCAGTTTTATCCTCATTATCATTCTCATCCTCATCATCATCACCATCATCTACATTATTATCATCATCATCAACACCGTAATCATCACCTTCTTCTTCTTCTTCACTGTATCCTCCGCGTCATTATCAGTTTTCATCATCATAATAATCTTCGTCATCATCATCATCAATGTTTGATGATATGAACGAGGCACGAATCCCGCGCCCCAAAATGGTTGCTACGGTAACCATAATATTAATCACATTGACATTAATCAAATGATTATCAAAGAGATGAACGTAAATTGATTGCCTTCCAGAGCAATTCATCTAATACCAAGGACAGACTGTGTTCTCCACCTCTCTCGTTATGGACAAAAACCTTGGGCCAAAGCTGAAGTCTTATTTTCCACATTCTATTGCAAACATAGCAACAGTAATAATATTATATGAACAGTCAACCTAAACAGAACAATGCAGTATATTTATTTTAAAAACCTAAGACAGACAACAAGTAAGGATTACATGTAAAAGCGGAAAGGAATCGCAAAGGCCTATGACTATTCATCGAGGCAACACAACACTTATCAAGTAAAAAACATTTAAACAATTCAATACTTACAGAAAAGAACTCCAGTGTTTAAAATAAATACAGAGCATTTGTTTTACTGTATGTTTATGTACATATTATATTGAAATGAGAGTAAAAGAAATATTCAAGCGTAGGCTCATCGGCACAATGTATTTGGGGTATGGAGCCGAAGTCTGTTACCCAAAAAGCCAATTTTCGGGGAAGGGGGGTGGGGGGGGGGGGGGTAGGTTTTAATATTTCGTTACATAGTGTCATCCACTTTTGATATTAGTACAGTTTGTATTCATTCATAGTCTTTAATGTTTTTTCTGTATGTAATCAATTGTCATTCTGCAGAACACCCGAGAAATTACAGAAAAATAAGATAATAATAACAAAAATAGTCATCATCACAGGCGTCCTTATCATCATAGATATAAATTTATTGAATATCATCAAAATTTGTATCATTATCACCATAAGTGACTTCATCATCATCATCATCATCATCTTCATTATCATCATCATCATCATCCTCATCTTCATCATCATCATCATCATCATCCTCATCATCATCATCATCATCATCATCATCCTCATCATCATCATCATCATCATCCTCATCATCCTCATCATCATCATCATCATCCTCATCATCATCATCATCATCATCATCATCATCCTCATCATCATCATCATCATCATCATCATCATCCTCATCATCATCATCATCATCATCATCATTATCATAGATAGAGATAGTTTATTGGTTACCACAATATCTCAATTTACAAAGAGTGTAACAACATATTGAAAATGATTATAATTTACATGTACATACAATGCCGATACACACTATTCAGAACATTGTCCTTAAGTTGAACTTAAGAGATATAGCGTTGGAGCCTACGGGAAGCAGAGCATGTATTGGATAGGCTCCTTAAACTACAAATGACACAATTCACTAAAGTTAAGTTTATAAAATACAAATACACGCTAAAACAGGGAAAGGGAGATTACAGGGATACATGAACCGATACTCACAATTAACTACAAAAGACAAGGGAAAGGTAAGGGAATATACCTGCAGCTTATTGAAACAATAGTACAATGTAGTTTGTTTTCGATATGAGTATAATATGAAAATAGTTGGCATGGTCATACCGTTATTAACTCATTGTAATCTACAAATCTACACAAGTATACAGCTTGGAGACAAGAATAGTCAGGAATCAGGAATGACAATATTATGTTCAAATAATAACATTTCAATTTTCTTCTGAATACATGAACCCTTACAGACCTTTTAATCACAGCATCGAGAGAATTCAAGAACTTAGGACCTGTATATAAGGATGATGATGATGATGATGATGATTATGATGATGATGATGATGATGATGATGAAGGTGCTGCTTATGCTGCTGCTGCTGATGGCGATGATTAATATGATCATCATAATCATCAAATTCATCCTCATTATCACCACCGTCTACATAACTATCATTATCATCATCATCAACACCGTAATTATCATGTTCCTCTTCTTTTTCACTGTATCTTCCGCGTCATTATCAGTTTTTATCATAATAATCTTCGTCATCATCATCCTCAATATTTGATGTTATGAACGAGGCACGAATCCCGCGCCCCAAAATGGTTGCTACGGTAACCATAATATTAATCACATTGACATTAATCAAATGATTATCAAAGAGATGAACGTAAATTGATTGCCTTCCAGAGAAATTCATCTAATACCAAGGACAGACTGTGTTCTCCACCTCTCTCGTTATGGACAAAAACCTTGGGCCAAAGCTGTAGTCTTATTTTCCACATTCTATTGCAAACATAGCAACAGTAATAATATTATATGAACAGTCAACCTAAACAGAACAATGCAGTATATTTATTTTAAAAACCTAAGACAGACAACAAGTAAGGATTACATGTAAAAGCGGAAAGGAATCGCAAAGGCCTATGACTATTCATCGAGGCAACACAACACTTATCAAGTTAAAAACATTTAAACAATTCAATACTTACAGAAAAGAACTCCAGTGTTTAAAATAAATACAGAGCATTTGTTTTACTGTATGTTTATGTACATATTATATTGAAATGAGAGTAAAAGAAATATTCAAGCGTAGGCTCATCGGCACAATGTATCTGGGGTATGGAGCCGAAGTCTGTTACCCAAAAAGCCAATTTTCGGGGAAGGGGGGTGGGGGGGGGGGGGGGAGGTTTTAATATTTTGTTACATAGTGTCATCCACTTTTGATATTAGTACAGTTTGTATTCATTCATAGTCTTTAATGTTTTTTCTCTATGTAATCAATTGTCATTCTGCAGAACACCCGAGAAATTACAGAAAAATAAGATAATAATAACAAAAATAGTCATCATCACAGGCGTCCTTATCATCATAGATATAAATTTATTGAATATCATGAAAATTTGTATCATTATCACCATAAGTGACTTCATCATCATCATCATCATCATTATCATCATCATCATCATCCTCATCATCATCATCATCATCATCATCATCATCATCCTCATCATCATCATCATCATCATCATCATCATCCTCATCATCATCATCATCATCATCATTATCATCATCCTCATCATCATCATCATCATCATCATTATATAGATAGGGATAGTTTATTGGGTACCACAATATCTCAATTTACAAAGAGTGTAACAACATATTGAAAATGAATATAATATACATGTACATACAATGCCGGTACACACTATTCAGAACATTGTCCTTGAGTTGAACCTAAGAGATATAGCGATGGAGCCTACGGGAAGCAGAGCTTGTTTTGGAAAGGCTCCTTAAACTACAAATTACATAATTAACTAAAGTTAAGTTTATAAAATACAAATACACGCTAAAACAGGGAAAGGGAGATTACAGGGATACGTGAACCGATACTCACTATTAACTACAAAAGACAAGGGAAAGGGAAGGGAATATACCTGCAGCTTATTGAAACAATAGTACAATGTAGTTTGTTCTCGATATGAGTATAATATGAAAATAGTTGGCATGGTCATACCGTTATTAACTCATTGTAATCTACAAATCTACAAAATTTTAAAGCTTGGAGACAAGAATAGTCAGGAATCAGGAATGACAATATATTATGTTCAAATAATAACATTTCAATTTTCTTCTGAATACATGAACACTTACAGACCTTTTAATCACAGAATCGAGAGAATTCAAGAACTTAGGACCTGTATTATGATGATGATGATGATGATGATGATGAAGATAATGATGATGATGATGATGATGAAGGTGCTGCTGATGCTGCTGCTGCTGATGACGATGATTATTATGATCATCATCATCATCATCAAATTCATCCTCATTATCACCACCGTCTACATAACTATCATTATCATCATCATCATCGTCATCTTCTTCTTCTTCTTCTTCTTCTTCACTGTATCCTCCTCAGCATTATCAATTTCCATCATAATAATTATTGTCATCAGCATCAGCGGCATCATCAACACTTTATTCATCATTATGGTGATAATCATCATCAATGTTTGATGATACGAACGAGGCAAGAATATCGTAACCCAAAATGGTTGCTTTGGTAACCCTGCATGCGGTTTATTTAGTTTAGAGAAAAGATATTGTCAATATCTATTTTTATGACTACGTCAAACTCGATTAAAAAAAATAGAGACACGCTGAAAGAATGTTGAAATTATGCACTGGGCCCAGTAGATCGAATCGATCTCCAACGTGCCGTGACGTGACGAGACACTAAGGGTGTGTTTATGCTTAACTTTTTCTGGCCAGAATCAGGCATCTGTTACGCGTTTAGTGTAAAACACGGTTGCGTCCTTTCTCACTTTTGTAGAATCACCGAAAAACGGCGATCACGATCGCCGATCGTAAACTCACAAAAAGATGCGTTTACAATTTGTAAACGCGTTTAAATGGGGTCAACGCACTGACCTCTAGTGGGTCTACGTAGCATGCACAGTGCAGGTTTGCGAATACAGCTGCAAGGCCAATTAAGGCCACCCAGGGAGAATTGCCTGGAGGAGCCAGAGAAGTGAGCATAAACAGTACACCGTGGAACTGCGATTACGATGAGCGTTTACGATGAGCGTTACAAATCGCTCATTCTGCCTTCAAAATTTAAGCTTAAACGCACCCTTAGACCACAGTCAAGCCAACGGCCAACGAAACTGACTGAAAGGGCGACAACTTTGTTTTTCTTAAATATATATTTGTTATTTTTTTCTCTCAAATCAAATACATATTGTACACATCATTCATAACAAATATTGTACAAATTCTTCATAACAAAACTGGATTCACTGTTTCATTGATATATTGTCTTAACAAATGAAATGGAAGCTTTTATTACCAATCATGTAAAAGAATATGTTTTGACTAATATGTGATATACACATTTTTCCGAGAAACCGCCTACTAATTGATATATTTGGTAAATTATTATATCTATCCGGACTGGATAGATATCCCGTAGTCCCATATACATCTTTCTGTTTACAGTGCTTGTAACTTTACCAAGACTGGGCCAAATTTCTTATCATTTTGATGATTCCAGAACCTTCCAGTATATACCAATACTGCTAGATGATCAACCTTTTCTGATCGATTCCACAACGTTTCTTTCACAATGCAATCGCATAACCAGAACTGGTCTATACCTTTAAACATAAATTGCAATAATAAAAAGAAGAAAAAAAGAGTACATTTTCATAACCTGTTTAGAATATATATCATATTATCAAAGAATAGTATACGTGAGAGATTTTATATTATTCGTGTCTATTCTCCCCCCCTCCCCCCCGGGATGCTGTGCACGGGTCTGCGCGGTGTTTGCTTGGCGGTGTGACTGAGGTAATACTATTGCATAAATATTACGATTTGCTTTTGATCTTTAGCGGAGCGCTCATATGATCAGCATCTCTCAGTTACTGGAAAACAATTGGAAGTGAAGCAATTATCGCCAGAGCATGTATCGAGGAACGTTACTTTATCTAAAGCTTTGAGAATACTAATGCAGGACTTTATTAAAGATTGAGATTTTATTTTTTTTAATATTTCAGCGAGTAGCCTGCTTCGTTTGAAAAGTATTCAAAAACTCCTTGGTTCGAAATGGAATAGATGCAGTGTTGTTTGTTAACATGGAAGGTTATGTTCCTCTTGCGAGTTTGATTTACATCTTTATACAATTTTTTATTGGAGGTAAGTAACTTTGAATTTACGAAGGTGCCTCCAAAACATCTTTTTTTCGTATTTATATATTTTATTTGACGTTTCATTTAATTCAGAGGCGGCAATAGAACTTTTAAAGTTGGAGGGGGAGGGCGATGTGTTTAAGCATACAACGTGAAGAAGGGTAGGATCTAGGGGCTGCATTGATATCCATGTGCTTTTATATCAGACGACTGTTCGTCATCAAGTTTTTGAAGCGAAAAAAGTAAACAACTGATTATTGTTAACAATTATTAGTATCTCATGTTGCATTACACCCCTCTGTATTAGCCTTGGGCAATAATTCAACATGCAGCGATGGTCTTGGGCTCAACTACACCGTACCTATGTTCGAGGTCTGCCGGGAACGCCCCGATGAGAATGGGAAGATGGTAGCTACGATCCCCAAGATAATTCCACGCCGCGGGTACGGATCATGCCCCAACTCTGGGAGGGCAAGATTATATGGGCATCGCCTGTGTAGATTCCCAGGTAAGATATCTTCACATGCATCTATCAGAATAATTACAGATCTAATCGTCAAGAATACTAAAGAGATTTTTAAAGATTACTGATTTGAACTTTTGTACCAGTTAAATAGACCAAAATTAAAAATTCACACATGCATATTTACAATTTCATAGCAAAATATAAAACTATGTAGGATTATGATATTTACTTTAAAAAAAATATATCTAGAAATCATTGCGTTATAGAATATCAAAAATCATTTGGAAAATTATAAAAATTAACAACAGAAATATACATAGATGTATCTTAAACTTTATAGAGCGAAATTTTTCAATTATCTAGTTCTATCATAATATTGTTCCATGACATCCAAGTTTAAAGATACTATGTCCCTTTTGTAGACAACATCATAGAACTGTAGAACTTTGCAGGAATTATGAATAATGTAATGTATGTCCTATCTGTGAAATTTAAACGTTAGCAGTGTCCTAATATTCAAATTATGCAAGGAAACCCGTTTACTTGCTAAACTTCACCGGTAGACACTATTGAGTGACTGACTGGCTCTTTTCTTCTTTGGTAATGATATACATAACATGAGCTGTAAAGGGTACATGAGTATTTGTCTACATCAATAACCCACTTCTTGTAATGGCCATTATTAAACTGATTGAATCTTTGCGCAGCATAAAGCGTACGACCATTCGGTACAATGGTCTGAAAATCAGACTATTATTTACTGGCTCTATAGCTCTTAAGTCGATTTGACAACTAATAGTCATTATTTTCCAATTTAAAGACATTTTCTAGCCCCCCCCCCCCCCCCATTTTTTTAGGGAAGTTCTAAATTAGTATCACCTTTCAAATGCCGTTGGTATTTAACCTTTTCATTGTTAGCCTGCAAATGGGACATAGTACATTTAAAGTGACTCGGTAACATTGTTGAAGGTTGATTACAAAATTGCGTAATTTTTGTATGAAATGTTACTTATCATCTTCCTTCTACTAACCCTCTATCATGCAAAAAAATCCTGAAATTTTTTTTCTCAAACTACAAAGAAATTAATGGGTTTTTAGGAAGGCGTCACTGTGCAAAACCCTCTAACAGTCAGTGATTAGCAGTAAATTTTCCCAAACGTTTTTCCATGAAAATAAGACAAAAGACAGGCTTTTAAATATCTTTCAACACTTAAATGTCTCGAATGGTATGTAGAGCCAATTCATTGCTTTGTGACGATTTACATTTACCTAAAATGTAATTAAATTGTAATATTATATAGTTGGGAGAATGAAGGTATCGATAAGATCAGTTTTTCCCAATTTTTATCGTTAATATTGGTCTGTTTTCACTCAGACTTTCAGATTATCTTGAATTGTACATCTAGCATTGGAGTCACTACCTTAGCACCATTTTCTCTCATCTTTACAATGTTACCAAGTCCGTTTGAGGCCGTCTTTATTGCTTTTCAAAAACACTGTCATGGATAAGGCGGTTTAAGCGGCCTGTACGAACAGATCGGATTCGTATTATGTTGTACAATGATAGTCGGTGCATGGAATAACCACAAACCGATACAAATGTAGGCCTATAGACTCGAACTGCGAACCATGTGGTTCCACCGACGAATCCAGGACACCATCATTACTTTTGACGTAATGATGGTGTCCTGGATTCGTCTCTCAGTGAAATCACATGGTTCGCGGATCGAGTCCTGCTGTTGCAATAATCTAAACTAGAAATGCAATCGTGTCAGAACGATGTGCGTGCAATGACGCCATGTTTTTTCGTGTCAAACGAAAGAGCATCTTTCGGACTTAATTACGCAGAGTATGAAATAGCATTTAATGTCATGCTTGACCGATATTAAAAATCCGGCTTCGAGACGTCTGCACTCGGCCACTTAGAATGTGTCTGTAAAATTTCAAGAAAAATAAAGATCGTTCTGAGGGCCCAAGTTGTGAACCCGATTTGCCCCATAGACAATGCGTGTAATGCATGGGCGGAAAACGTACAGGATCTGTATTGTGACCGGACTTATATTGTTTTTTCTCTCTCTCTTTATGTCTCTTTATGGGCCGTATTTGATATCATTGGAAAGAGAATTTCATGGTTGTTATTTTAAACAACTCTCTTTTTTTGTATGAAAATCCTATCGAAACACGTGATCTAAAATAGAATTATAGGACAAAATGGCGTCTTAAATGGCCCCCTTGACCAATTTTAAATCCGGCTTCGAGGTGCCCTGCGTATTGCAACTCGGAATGTTACTGCAAATTTTCAAGGAAAAAAAAAGGACGTTTAGGGGGCGAAAAGCAGTCTGAAAAATGACGTCATAGCCGATACGTGTTATAATCGGGCGGAAACTCGGCGGAATTCGTATAGTGACCCTTGTTCAAATGCAATTTACTCACAATTTTCTGTGTGAACATATACCATTCTTGGTATCATTCGAAAGGGCACTTCATTGCGGTAAGTTTGACACCATGGTCATTTGCGCGCAATGTACTGCACGCATTAAACACGCTATTACGTAATGCATAGTAAATTCATCATTTTGGGCGAAACTTTGCGCTGACATATTCGAATTTTACCAAACTTGGCAGACAGTTGTCACGTATATGGATACTGATGTCTGCTAAATTTCATTGATGTAAGTATACAAATCGCCATTTTAGAGCAAGTTGAAGTTATTTTGGAATTTTCTTGAAAATGGCGAATTTGGGAGCATTTTTCTCAAAGTCGGTCAGTGTTAGGGTATATAATTTTGTATATGACTGGAAAGGGCATATCTTCAAGTATCTAAATCCAAAAAAGGGTACGGGTTTGCCAAGCCATAATGGAGATACGGCCACAGAAAGAAAGCCAATTCCCAGAACTTTAGAGGGCGCTATTTATGTGTTGCATAGCCATTGGAGCATGACATTTGGCATGGCTATGTGCAAATATGAGATAAGGATAATGTGTTATTTAAATACAAAACGGAATTTATATGAGAAAGTTATGGCAGTTTTAGATTTTTAGGGGTTCCATTTTTCAAGAATTTGAGTGATTTTTGACGGAGTCGGTTTCAGATTTGAATTTTGAGTACGAAGATGGCATTTCGAAGGTCAAGTCATGTGTCGCAGATGAAAGAACATCTCTCAGACTATCTACAGGAATTTGTTAGAAATTTGTAGGATCTAGGATAGTGGAGATAGGAAAGAAAGGCCTTAAAATGGACCAGAAACGGACAAAATGGCGCCTGGACTGTTATGCATGAGTGATTTCGAAAATCAAAGAATGTAGTGACCTTGATGAGATGTTAGAGACTATGCCTATGAAATTTGAAAGGAAAAGGGCATGAGGAAAGCACCTAACTAGGAATAACAAACACTACGTGCAAAACGAATGCGATTTCCTGACGATAAGGATAAGGAAAAGGAGAATATTAATGAGGCAGAACGTGAACGAAAACAAGGCAATGACGAAGGTCGTCATTGCAACAGTAGGGACTTTTAGATTTGCACGTCGACAGCTTTGACTGCAACGTGTGACGTCATTTTAAGGCACTGCGCATGCGTTACGTCGTCTCAGTCGGCGATCGAGAATGCGTCAACCTTGATTTTCCTAAATCTAGTACATACATACATATTGATATTTATATAGCGCCTTTACATGCTCAAGGTACTAGTATGCCGCGTGCGCATAAAATATACAGTTCCTCAGGTAAACAAAGGAACATCCCTTCCCTGCTATTATGTAAAAATGTGTAGAACAGGTGTCACATGCATATTCACCTGTTAAACACATTTTTACATAATAGCAGTGAAGGGATGTTCTTTTGTTGAGGGTAGAATGAGGAACTGTATATTTTGTCCTCTTTCTTTGTCCGTGATGTTCATAGTACTTCCTGCATGCTTTTATATCGTCGAGTGCAATCTAAAACATTTCTAATTGTAGTCAACATGGGCAGTTAAGTACGTTGACACGCATGATCGTCGGCGTTCGTCGTGTTCTTGTCCACTCAATCTAAAAGTCCCTAATAATAAAACGCCATGTTGTAATACAACTTCCCAATGGGGTAGTTTCGCAGGTATATAGGGCCAGGCGATTATTAAAGTAGAATACAGATTGTCATCATAGATTTACCATTATCTGATCTAATTCGTCAGTATAAATCCTTAGTGTAAAAAACAGTTTGGTTTCTTTTGATATATTCACTAAAGGTAGAAATTTAATGAAACAAATGTTTGCATTGTTTTTAAAAGGGATCTTCATTCACATTCAAGTTTATCGATCAGAAGAACATGGAAACAATATCAAAGACTTATAATTAACATTAATATTTAATTGTTCAGTAGGCGACCAACGGTAAGTTACATAATATAAAAATCTGTATGAAAAAGTATAAACAACTCGAACGGAATAATGACAGGATATTAAAAAAGACACGTGGTCAATAGTTCAATACTATGCAGATTGTGAGAACCTTGAATCGCAAATTAAGAACGTGAAATAAGAAACGACACCAATTGTGTTGCAAACGAAATTTCCTGTTTTCTTGTGACAGTGTGCTGTGATAAGATATGAGGCCGAGCACTAAACAATTAGTGAGAATAAAATTGTAGGCCAAGGTTCTGTTCTGCAAAATGTATTAACTAATCAAGTTTTTAGGATACAATCAGACATCAATTTTTCATAATGAGTTTTCCATATATAAATTGATTTAGATTTTCAATAGAAAGATAATGTTAACGTCTTGTCCGATAACATTTTTTTGCTTATATGCTAGGGGGCATTCTCGTGGTAGCTCTGCCAAAGCAGGGGTAATAATATGTTTGTAGGGCTCTCAGGGAGATCATTATACTGATGAGGCCCCCCTGGGTAAAAAAGAGTTACTATTATTATTATTATTATTGTTATTATTACTATTATTAATATTATTATTATTATCATTATCATTATTATCAATTATTATTATTTTTATTATTATTATTATTATTATTATTATTATTATTATTATTATTATTGTCATTATAATTATTATCATTATTATTATCAATGATCTTCGACTTGCTCTGGTTCAATTCATCCATCCTTTTATTGCAATTATGATGAACAGATTGTCTCAGTAATCCATGCAAAAACGGCTGGTGTGAGGAGACTATGGTCGGATTCAAATGCCACTGCTCCGAAGGCTATACAGGGAACAGTTGTGGTAGGTAACATTCGCAACATTGACATAATACACATAGGCCATTGCTTCTACATAAAATGAGACATTTATTCTTATTATTCTTCAACAAATATATTTAACCGTTTTTCAGTCTCGCATTCCTCCTCTCCTCTCCTCTCCAATCTCTTTTTTTTCTCTCTCTCTCTCTCTCTCTCTCCCTCCCTGCCACTGCCCCCTTAGTTCTCTCGTCCCGTCTGTCCCAATTTCTTTCTTTCTTTCTTTCTTTCTTTATTCATTTCTCTCTTTCGCTGCCCATGTCTCTTTGTGGGCCTACTTTCGTTTACGGACAAGCAACATATCATTTCTATTTAATTGCCTTCATCTATTCTCAGGATTTCTAAATTTTGGGCGGGTTATTGTTCATCCAATGACTAAAGGTAACCGTGTCCCGGATTCGAAACAGCATCACTGCTTTGGTACTCTTCAGTCTTTACTGATGCTCTGCCATTAGAAAGGACAACTCATTATAAAGATCCCTGGTGAAAGTTCTTAACAGCACCATCATGCTCTTTCCAGTCTGTCATGCAGCAGAAACCGCAACTGTATAATTTGACGTCAGGAACAACGATAATTGCTTTATCATATTGGCCATTCATTGCTATATTGTACTTCCCTTTTTGTTTAAAATCAACTGCTCTCTTAAAGTCCTGTCTTTGTCAAGAACTTTGATTATGATAATAACTGCATGTATTTTCCTTTTTGTCTACGATCTTTTAGAAAAGCTTGACAAAGCGGCTAGAATTTCTCGGAATGAAACGCAGCGTACTACTTCAACCATAACGACAACGCAGCAATCCACTACTACACCAGGTAATTTATGGTATACTTTTTTTTTTTCTTTCACAGACTCATAACAAATTCGTAACCAATAAACCTCCCATTCTTTGGAGGGGTAAGAGCACCTTTTTTTTTTTGGGGGGGGGCAATTCGTGATAATTTGTTTCTTTGCCGGGGGCGGGCCCGTCGCCCCCCGTAGTTCCGTGCCTGTGTGACATTGCTATAATATTTCTATTATTTTAAAATATTTTGTTTTTCAGACTTCAACAAGGGCGCCAGCAATCTCCTTATCTCCTTAGACATGAATGAGCGCCGTATGTCAGCCTTGCTAAAGCCAGGTTAATAATCGGGAGCGCCAGGAGTGTCAAATCTGACTGACATGAGCGCTATACAAGAACCCATTATTATTATTATTATTACAGGTAGCCTTGTCAAAATCATGGAATTTGCTTGGAAGGGATGAATAGTTACACATGATTGGAGTTATACTGATGTATATTTGTGCCTTTGTAGTGTATTAACATGTATATATTAAAAAATAAATCTAAATAAAAAAAGATTTGTCGATCCCTAAATAAATTAAATTAATCTTTCTCCTTTAGATATGAATGAATGCTTGAGCCAACCTTGTCTGCACGATGGGATTTGCTTGGACGGAATAAACAGTTACACATGTCAGTGTGGAGATGGATGGGTAGGAACCAACTGTGAAAATGGTAAGCACCCCTAATTTGTATTACTGCCTCCACACATTGCAAATTAGCCCCCTCCCCTCACCGAGGAAAAGCTGACCAACCCACAAAACCAAAAGTTTGGGAAACACATGTTTGAAGTGTAAACATTATAGAAAAGATGGATTTCCTGTAAGGAAACTTGCATTAGTGTCCTTTGGCAAGACATTGATCTACATTTGCCACACTCCACCCAGGTGAAGTAAATGGGTACCTGGTAGGAAGTTATTCCTTGAAACGCAGCGCGCGTAACAGCTGCACTGCTAAAGCCAGGGTAATTATGCTGCATTATTGTAGAGCGCTTAGAGACTTTTGGTAAAAGTATGTGTTAGGCGCTTTATAAGCAAAGATAATTAGTATTACAGAAGATGAGAGGCAAGTAGGGCTTTCTCACAAAATCCAAAATTTTTGAAAAACACGTTTAAAGTTTAAACCTTACTGTACAAAATTCAAGGAATTCACGAAAATGTCGGTCAGCTCACTCCACCTCTCTGTAATTGGTAGTTATTAGTACAATGCCACAAACAGGAAATTATTACATTCCTTTTCTCTACTTTTAAAAACTTATACTGTTGATTTTATTTGATTAACTAAACAGATTTGTCAGTCAATATATTCAAAGTTTGAATACAAATAGAATGAATGAAAGAATTCTCTCGTATTTCGGATGGTAACGTTAAAGGTCGGTCCCAGACGTAAAAAGTCATATCTGATTGATACACGTCTGTAAAAACCCTAAATACACATTAAAATGAGACTCAAACTCAACTGATAGCATCCAATTAGTACTACGCTAATTTATGATATAAGGGTGACGAGTCAGGGTTTCGGGTTATTTCATTTTCGGAATCGTGAAGTGCATGGCATGTTCGGAATTAACCTTCGGAATACCGGACCTCTATAGTTATACGAAGCTGCGGAATTACGAACCTTCGGCAAAACAACATGACACCCTAAAATTCATGTTAAATAATTCTCTGTTTGTCTGTCTTTCTGTGCTTTAGACATTGACGAGTGCAGCAGCCAGCCTTGTGGCAATCAAGGTATTTGCCAGGATGAGGAGAACGGTTACACATGTGCATGTGAAGATGGATGGACTGGTACACATTGTGAAAAAGGTGAGTTCATAACGGAAGTCTCAGAGGGCGTATAAGGAGATTTTAAGCAAGATTAAAAGACCTCTCGAATGGTGGAAACAGAGGGACATCATGGTATTTGGAGAAAAAATTTTTTTATTACAAATATATGCATTATGTAAAATAAATAAAGTTTTTGCTTCACTAGTGGTTCCAAGGTGAGTTTTATCTGAAATATAGAAAATATGTTTTGAATTTATTTTGAATGATCGAATTTTAAAAGAGATTAATACTGTATCAAGGTTATAATGAAGGGTTGTTACGAATGACAAATTTGGACTCGTTTGTAAAAACCCAACGTAAAATGTGGCTGAAAAGACTATTGTACGGAGAAAAATCTATGAGATAGAAGCTACACTTTGATTTCTGCTTCAAGATGGAAGGAGGCAGATTTATTTTCTTGTGTAACTATGATTCCAAGTTATTAAGTTTGAAAGTAGGCCTACCTACGTTCTATTTAGTAATGATAAATGCATGGGAAGAGTTGGAAGGTTGTAAGAATTGTTAGGGAAAAAAATAATCCTACTGTTTTTAACAATACAACATTCTTCTTATTAAATAAGAACATGATTTTTGATGAGAATTCGTTTAAATGCAATATAATTTCAGTTTAAGATATTTTTGCTGAAAATGGCATGCGATCAATATCTCATTTTCAACATATGGGGTTAAAATGAAACAAAATTGTTGATGTATGGAATATTGGGGAAGCTATTCCGAGAAGCGGGAAAAAAGAATAACTGGGGTTTAGTGGATGTAAAAGAGTATGATATCTTAATGTAGCTTAACGGTACTGTGAAGCTCCACAGAGATTTATTATCGAGGAAGGTTTATGAATATTGTATAGAGAAGTTACACAATTATTTGTATTGAAGACTCACGATGGACGGGGATTTTCAAATTTTACAAATGAGTTATATAGGAAGATATTTAGTGGGTCTGGGAAAGTTACTCCTGTTCACAGACTAAGAGAAGTGCAATATAAACTGCTTCATGGAGCACTATATACTAGAGAACACTTCTTGAGATTCGACTTTGTTGAAGATAACTTGTGCTAATTTTGTAACCAATAGATTGAAACATATTTACACATGTTATGGGAGTGTGTACATGTTCAAAGGTTATGGAAGACCGTAATAGCTAAGTTTGAGCTAAGGAAATTAAGGTCTGTCGATTTGGTGGATATTCATTTAGGGTTGTTTGGTAATTCCCCGCGAATAAAGATGCTTAATACAATTATTTTTGCAATGAAATATTTGATATATACAGTGAGACCCAGAAAAAACGAAACCGAGAATTATCGATGTTTTATCATAATTTAATCACAATTATAATTAATAAATGACACATATTTGTAAAGCTTATATCCTCCGCTTTGTTTGATGCAAATCATATGATGCATATTTTACGCATGAGTGATTAAAAGCAATTTAAAGGAAGGAAACCAAAAAGTCATTGAGCGGGCGGTAACTGAATTTTGAAGAAAAATTCACATTTCTAGAAAGTTAAGTTTCTGCCCTTTCATATGACACCTCAATCAGGAAAAAATAATGAGAAAGGAATAACAAAGTTCTGTTTGTTTAAAGTGTTGCTTACATTTCCATAATTTGATTTAAAAAGTTCTTTTTCACTGGCTGCCTGCCGTAGCAACAAGCAAAAATTGTCAAAAGACTTAACTCCGTTTCATTGACAATCAGCCATGCATGAAGTCTTTCGTCTATGTCTGATCGTCAACGAAACATGAGTAACCCTAGTGTAAAGAAATAGGGGCACCTCTTTCGTTGATTATTGGCATTTCCCTGCGCTATGTCAATGGGAACTTATGTTTCAGTTTAACTACATATTTACATCCCACTATTCCGTTTAGCAGATGGCCCTGTAAATATAGGAGTGGCAGATCACAAATCGTTCATCAACTATTCACTAATTGCAACTCACACCAACACAATTGAAACGTGTTCTAGGACGACTAAGGTTTGAGTACTTATATAGTGACTATGAGTTGAATATGAGTTGGTCAATTTAGCGCCCTACGCAAAACCAATTTGATGGGAGAGCTGAAAAATTACATTTTTAAAAACACTTTACATCGCCGTAAACTCTTGTTTAAAACCTGTTTCACCCGATCACTAAAGGAGTTCAATTTTCTTTCTTTTCCCCCTCAATATATCTGTCTTATTTCGATTGTAAACTGTATAGATGTAACCATCCATTCGTTAAAGCTACTTGGTGAAAAGATAAATGAAGGAACACTTGCTTTAACGTCCAGCTCCAGTCCTAACACGTACGTGCTGGTACATCAAGACTATTGGAACTGGAACTTATCAAAACTGGCATGTCAGTATCTAGGGTTTGAAGGTAAAACATTATAATTATCATCTTAATGACCCTCCATTTCTGTCTATTATCAGCTATTCTTAAATATCCGATACTGCTGATTTAATTGTTGGTTGCAAGTTTATTCAGGCTTTGCAATTTATGTGAGGCTTTGCATTCCCCTGCTTCTCTTCAGCAATCTTCCCTGTTAACTTTAGGTATATATATGATAATGTGGCCTTTCTTATTGTGTTGATGAGTGATGGTTTTCTGAACACTTCTTCATTTGTTATCTTTTCTGTCCATGATATATTCATAATCTCTCTCAAGAACCAGGTCTTTGTGGTCTTTAGTCTTCTCTCGAGCTCTTCAGAATTTTATTACGGATTTCATTTGATTGAATATACCCGTTACCATTGCAATTCTTCCATTTATCTCATGAATAATTTTCCCATCTGATGCTACAATGTACCCTAGGTTTTTTAAGGTGTGGACTTGCTTTATTGTTTCCCTTTATTTTTGAGATACCATGAGGCGTTTGAGTCTTTTTACAAATACTATCATTAACTCTGTTCTCTTGGTTTAGATATAAATATTGTTAATTTATTTAAAGGCCCGGTCACACAGAGGGGACGCATGGGGAACGCACGGCCAGCGCATTGGAAATTTGCAATTTTGGCCAGTGCGCTGTCGTGCGCCCAACTTTTGTCGTAGCTACAGCGAGCTGACACCAAATGCATAGCGTGTTGCTAGCGCGCTGAGCGCATACAGGGCGCATACAGTGCGCATACAGACCGTACACAGAGCGCACATGATAACAACTTCTACGAATGCACAGCGTGTTGCTAGCGCGCTGGACGATTGATCCACGCATGCACCGCGTTCTACGACGCACGGCCAGCGCATTGGAAATCGGAAAAGGCCGTGTGCCTAACTTTTGTCAAGATTTTGGAAAAGCTAGCGAGCTGACACAAAATGCACAGCGTGTAGCTAGCGCGCTGTGCGTATACAGGGCGTGTGCTCCGCGTATGTCTGGCGCTGGTCTAGCGCGCTCCACGCATGTCTGGCGTGCCTTTGGCGTGTACATTCATGCGTCGAGCTCCGCGCACACTTTTGAGCATGCTCAAAAAATCCCGACGCACACAGCGAATGACGACGAATGCATAGCGTGGGTCCAGCGCGCTCGACGAACGAGTAACGAATGATGACGCACGCCTAGCGAACGACAACGCACTGGCCCAAATTGCAAATTTCCAATGCGCTGGCCGTTCGTCCCCCATGCGTCCCCTCTGTGTGACCGGGCCTTTAAGTCATTTATTGATGTATTTCCTTTAATTTTTAAGAATCATCAAAATTGGTGTCATGATCAGGAGTTTATATACTCTGGTCAAGTTGGAGATTTAAATTCCATTGTATATTTTATTTTCTCCCTCTTTAACCTGAATCCCTCTCTCATTCTTTCCAGTTTTCAAAACTCTTGTTTCGGGAGCTTACTCAAATTGTATATGGTGTATGTCATCACAAATCAGTTCTTGTGGTACCCGATACAATTAATGTTTTGTTGCGGTTTGCATTTATTGTCTTCAAAATGATATTTTGACTACTCTGGTATCCTACTCTTTACTTTAACTTTATTGAACAAGGAGTATTTGCGACGCTGAGCGGCCCACTGTACGAGTCCTCGTCCATCGATGTTCCTGCTGACGCCGAATCAGTGATATGCCCTGCAAACGCCACAAACATCACCGACTGCTGGTACAGTGAGACTAAAGTGGGACGGATAAACGCGAGTGAAATTATATCCATTACGTGTTGCCCTGGTGAGAAATGATAATAATGATAATGATAAAATTAATCATGATAACAATTAATGCTTATAATCATAATATTAATACTTTCAAAAGTACTAGTAATATTGAAAAATAGGTTTTATTTTTATTGGCAACTTCTTTAAAAATGCTCGAACATCCTTGATGAAAATTCATTGATAACCTGTAGTAGTTTGCCCTAGTGGATTCCAAAATAATTCAAGCGAAAAATACTAACATACGATCATTTTTTTAAATACAACTTGGCATTTTCCAACACTTAATATTAATATTTCTTTATTCCAACCAAAACTTGAAATTGGATTTCAAATAAAAATACAAATACAAACATGTAGGAAATAATATACGCAAAGTAAAAGAAACTGAAGAATTTGATACAAAAATACAATAGTATATGAATAACAGACTATGTGCAAGAATAAAACCATTAAACATTATTAAATTAATTAACTTAAAGTTATGGTTACTACTCAGAGTAGCGATCGCCAGATTTATAGCCTGCTCGGTCACTGCAGGAATTTAGGCACTGCCCAACGATTTCTGCGATGCCTGGGCGGTGCCCTGTCGATTCCCCGTCGGTCACCGGTCGATTTTAGGTCAAAACTGGACAAAATCGGGGAGCTTCTCCGCGGGACGTCCCGGCAGTGACCGACTGATGACCCACCGATTCCCGGGCGGTCTCCCACCGGCCACCGGATGATTTTAAAGAAATTGCCCGACAGCCGGTCGGTGATCGGCGGGGCATCTGCGGGTGTCTCATAGGCGTACCTGCGGCAGGCTCCTTTCCCCCCAACTTGCTCCTTGGTTTTCTTGCGTGTTTTGGGCATTTCTTCAGTGAAACAAAATTCGAATAGAATTCTAGCTGTTGTCTCTTGTGGAGTGCGTTGAGCAGCGCCTTAAACTCAGCCATGATCGGGCAGACGCTGCGGTAAATCGAGCTGGCGCTGCCCGGACGCCGACCGATTTTGATCCCCCAGCAGCGACCGGGCAGCGACTTGGCGGCGACCGCTCGGCAGCCTGTGACCTAGCGGATTCGATTTTTGACCATAATCGCTCAACGGTGAACGCTCGATTAGGCCGGTGCCCGGGCCGCTCATTTGTTTGGGTTGTGACCATAGCTTTAAGCTCATGAGTACAATATTACACTGAAAACGAATGTATTTAACATCGGAAGTCATTGTTACGAGGAAAGTGCATTGAATAGCATCATCGCACAATTAGCGCACAACTGGCGCCTGAATGTTTCGTTGCAAGCTCTCAAATTAACATCAATTATTGTTACAAAGGGGATAAGAATCAAAACTAATATCGTTTACACACACATCAATGTAACGTAATGTCTTCCGTGTTTGCTTTATAACCTAAATTAAATATAAGAGTTGAATACGAAATCAAGTTTTATTTTTCCTTTAAAACAATGCCTTGTGTTTCTTACAGTATATTGCTTGTCTTAATGATTGAAATATAAATGAATATAGAGCAAGTACGTAACTCATACTTTACTTCAAGACCTTCTTGAAATAGTTTCTTTTGCGTCTTGTTCTTAAAAGATGTTTAAATACAGGTTCATAACATTTTTTTTAATGGAAATAGTTGTCGCAAAGTACAAATGCGCAATATGTACGCTTGATATTAATGGGCACTGATGCTATCTAATGTGATTTCTTTGTAAACAATTGAAAAATTATAATTATAGTATTAACTCAGATTGTATATCCTTATACAATTTAAAGAGAGGCTAGGGGATAATGCAAAATCCTCACATAAGACATTTCTTCGAGGACGGTAAAATGCTTTTTAAGATATCATCTCGTTGCATTTTTGCAACACCTCGTATACGGTTTTACGACTTTTAAGGCGGTGTCACACAGAGGCCCAAAATCCGGATTTTAGTAATCCTTTTAATTGGCTGTCTGTCACCAATTATCCCTTCAAAAATCCCTTCAAAATTCCCTTCAAAAATCCTCATATGAAGCAAGATATTTCTCTCTTGAAAGGATTTTTCAAGGATTTTTTAAAGGGATTTTTCTGTCTGACACCAATGTTAAAATAATCCCTTTAAAGGTCAGTGTAAGTTTAATGTGATTGGCTGGCACAGGGTTTTTAACGCGCTATTATAACCTGCGCACAATTATATAAGCGCGCATTTAATGATTGAACGTGTGATGTCACAATGCTTATCTACCTAAACGGCACATGCGCAATGGCCCATCAAAAATCTGGATTTTAGTTATCCGGATTATTCGTAGCCCGTCTGTCACCAGTCTGTCACCGACGTTAATGAAAAAAATTGATTTCTAAAATCTGTTATTCAAGATGGGTCGGGATTTTTCTGTGTGACACCGCCTTTATGCTATGGTGTGAAATATAATTCTTACTCTCGTGTTTCATCTGCACTTTTAGGCCTCTGTCGTTTTACCCTGTAATATGCTTGTATTTTTTCTTGACCTTATTGCCAACAGTGAACCCGTGTAATATATCTGGTCAACCACTCGGCCTTGAAAGTGGTGCTTTTCCCGATTCGGCTTTCTCCGAATCATCCTGCTTCTCGGCGTCCTTCTGCAGCCGTCTTGGCCGCCTGAACTCTGCGACAGTCTGGGCCCCAGACTCGTCCGACCAATACCAATGGATGCAGGTCCAATTCGAGTCCAGTTATATCGTAACGGCCATAACGACCCAGGGTAGAAATAACGCTGATAAGTGGGTGACGTCATACACCTTTTCGTCCAGTTTTGACAACATGGCTTGGACTGATTATTTGAACGTTTACTCTGGATCAGTTGAGGTAAATGCAAAACTGCGGTTTCCTCGTTTACATTACAAAAAACACTTAATCAGTGGTCTTTATATTAAGAAATATACAGCGTAACATCGTAAGAACTCCATGGGACTATGGAAAATTGATTGCTGTAATACAACTTCTTCGTGCCAGGGATGGAGAAAAAAAACAACAAACAAACAAACAAAAAACGGTATATTTTATTAAGGAATACAACCGTTTGGATTGTCTTGCTGAAGTAAAGTTTATAAAACAGTGTTGTTATATAACGAAGTCCCACTGTTATTTCTATTATTGTTTTTTATTTTAGTTTTAATAAAATAAAGACAAGTACAACCAAAGATTTTTTTTTTTACAGTGTAACATAGAGGGATTTTAAAAAATGAAAAAAAAAGAAAAAAAACCCTCTATATTCCATTATCAATATCATGCACACAGTTATATAAGCCGCAGCTCTCCTGGAGAGAAAAATGGAACAATAAGTTGACATAGTGCTGTATCTTAGTTTTAGTTCTAAAACTGGGGGTGACAGGAAAGAGGGAAAAGGAACTTCCTTTTTCGTTTTACATGATATAGGCCTCTGTTTACCTAACAAACCAATAAGGATTTTTCAAAATGAATTATTAGAAACAAGAATCACAACTTACGAAAATTACATCTTAGTTGATCAAGTAATGCAGATATGTTTTCTTATAGATGTTTTCTGGAAATTATGACCGTGATAGCCATGTGACTCACACGCTTGCTAGGCCGATAGTTAGACGCTCTTTCCGGATTCATCCAAAGACCAATCACGGTTACATTTCTTTGAGGATGGAACTGTATGGGTACGGACCTCTAACTGATGCCATAGGTAAGTGCAGAGTAGGACTGTTAATGAAAGAGAAAGTTTACTTCTGGTAAAAATGATAAAACTGACCTCTAATTGATGCCAAAGGTAGGTGGAGAGTAGGAATATTACTGAAAGAGAAGAAAAGAAAATATAATTGTGAGCTTTCCCTCTCTTTGTATGTCAGTGGGGACAAATATTATAGTAGAATTGTCCCCTGAACTGCATTGCTCTTAAAATGCTCTCATCATTCTACAAGAAATGGTAAAAACTTGAAAAATTCTAGACGAACCATTTGCGTGCAGTCCCATTTATCCTTTTCTGTGTCAATTTTTTTTCATATTTTGATCATTTCAAAACCCCAGAGCATATATCTTTTTTTGTGTACAGGGCAAAACTTTTAAAATTGACTCACAATTCCGTATTTAAAGATTATTTCAATTTCATCGGCAATTGCCAAAAATTAAATAATTATTATCTTTTCACTCAATTGGGAATTCTCATTTGGGTTGTGAGATATGTCGCGGGTTGAACTCCCGGGCCGACCCATCTGTTTATAACATAAAGATTGTACGTGATTAAATAATTATCTCACACTCAGGCTCATGCAGGAAAATATTGCTAAAAATAACTCATGTGGACCCATGGCAGGTGCTTTATTAACAACCATCTTGTATTTGTTATAATCATGATAATTGTAGATTAACTAAATTTTTCCCTTCCTTTTTTTTCTTCTCCATTTGTTGTTTTGTTTTGTATTGTATTCCTTGCTCTTTTTTATAATTGATACGTCATATGGCTTGTTGACAGGATAGGTTTCCGGATAACATTTAGGGAAAATATATTGAGAAGGACAACCTTGCCTTGCAAATTAGTAGGAAATATAAGAAATTTAGAAACAAGGTCAGTAATGTGTCTGCTTTTTCCCCCCTTTGGTTTTGCAGCGTCTCTGAACCTCGATGCGAAACTTGGTTGCAATCCTTCTGTCCTCGGTGAGGGGCTTGGCGTGGAAATTGGTCGGATACCAGACTCTAGTCTGACCTCGTCATCGATCTATGGTTCCGGCCATGAAGCTTACAGAGGAAGGCTGAATGCCGTTGCCGTTGCAGGTGTATCCTACGGTGAATGGGTATCCGCCGGTGCATGGGTCGCCACCAATAACGACAACAATAAATGGCTTAAGGTAATTTGCTCTAGCATGTCTAAATGCGCGTTGAGATGATTTGAATTAAAGTGTACCCATGCATATCAAGAAATAATTTGTGTACAGCTAGAATGTATTAAAAAAAAATCAACCTTCTCTTAATTCTTGTTAGGCTGCATACCCCTTTGAAGATTACCAGAAGAAGAACCTGAAAAGGGTTTACCTGGCTTTCGATTGGCTAACTGATTAGAAGTATGAATAACATAAAGAATAACATCCTGTAATATGATATATTTCATGTGTATAAATAAAGCTCCGCCATGTTTACTTAGACATTAAATTTTGAACACGCCTTCAACACGCCCGAAGGTCATAAATTATTCATTTTATGTACTTCTATACTCTTCACGCAACAAGAAAAAAAACGCAGATCAGCTTCGAGCATGTGCATTATGTTATTATTAAGTGAGGTCATCTCCGCTTGATTTATTTATGTATGTTAATGTATTCATCATTTGGCTAATAATGACGCATAACTATTGACGAATCAGTGTCTTTCAATTTCTTTATCATAATGAGAACCCAGCCTTGGAGCCGTTGAGTGATCGTGACGATGGAGTTATCTTTGGGATGGTTGTTGTAAGCGTTGGTGTTGGACGGACGTTTGTGTCGTGTTTGATCTCGATTATGTCCAATCATTATCAGAATCACTTAAGGGACTTCTGCATTTTCAGAAAGTAATATTTAAAAGACTGTATCGTCTAATTTTATTTGTTTCATCAGACCATGGTGGATGAAGCTTAAAAGCAATAAAACCAGAAAAAAGGAAATTAAATAGGACGAGATAAGATATTAGCTATAGGTGATCTATTCCATTCGTACACATACAATATACACGATCAGCCACTAGTAAAACACTTACCGTCCCTTAAACTAAGTAAACAGACAGGGAGTAGGGCTTTTTCAGTTATCTGGAACTCAATAGCCCCTGTTCTAAAAATTTGCCATACTCTCACAGTTAGGAATCTAAACACCTCAGACATGAATCTCCTCCAAACTCCCAGAGTCATTACCAGATATTACGGGGAACGTGCTTTCAACAACCTGGCACCCTAACTATGGAATGCACTACCTCTCGCAAAATGAGATACACCCTCCATCAATAATCTAAAGTTCAGCAGTCTGTATACAAACGTATATGTTCTCCTCCCTTTTGTAACCGAACTGCAATTGAAATTACGTTAGTAGTTGAGGATTTATTTTACCGCATTATACTTACTCCTTTATATATAATAAAGTTAGTGTAACTTTTCCAAATGTTGTCATATTAAATTATTTTTCTTGTCTTAATGTACAATTATTCAAGTCACTAATTTGTTTATCTGTAATCATAAGATAAAATTAACGTTAGTTCTTTTGCTATGTGTATAGCGCATAGAGATGGAATCATATTGTGAACTATATAAACCTGACATTATTAATATTATTATTATCATTATCATTGTTATTTTCATTATTACTATTGATTTTACAATAAATGTTGTTATTATTATTAATAATATTATTATTACATGTAATAGTATCATCATTATTATTATGATCATCAGGTGGGCTGTATCTAATACAGACCACCTTATATTTTTGTTAAAATTGCCTTTATTTATTTATTATTTATTATTTATTTATTTTTCTTAATTCTCGCCACTTTTTTGTTAGCAAGATAACTTGAAATTGTCTAAATCAAATAACTTGAAATTTGGCACACATATGTATAGGCATATAGAGAAAACACAGTAAGGTTTTCAACCTTGACCTTGACTGATGACGTCATCTAGGCGCCATTTTGTGAAATTTTCTGAAAATCAACTCATGATCATATCTTCATAACCAAAGGTTATTTCTCATTCATATTTATCATGATCAAGGTCAATATCCGTCCGGTCAATTTCAGGTCAAAAAACGCGCGCGTGCGCGTACGTCCGCGCGTCAGTGCGCGCGCAAAATTTTTAAATGCTCAAAATCGTCTCAAATTTATTTTGCATACGTTTCAGGTCATTATAAGCATTTTATAAAAAATCGCGCGTACGAGCATGCGCGCGCGTTTTCGCGCGTAACACCACTACAAAACATAGAATCGCCATTTTTTTTTCTTTCATGATATTTCTCATATTTTTTCAAGGAATTTGATACCATGTTTATCTCTTTATGACCATTATTAACAAGATGAGCGTAAATTAAAGATAAATGTCTGTGCGCGCGAGCTCTTGTAATACATAACATACATGGGCAAAAAAATGCCTATACACAATCCATTATAGCTCTTTGGGATGCACCTGGACCCCAATTCTGTTTTAATATTTGAAAAGAGTATATGTCAGAAATATGATTTCATGTTTCATTTGGCCATGAAGTGTTGTATCGTGACATCATCTTAATGGCCTTGGAACTCAAAATACGAATTTGCATATTATGACGTCAGCATATTTATGGAAAATTGATTGTATCTCTGTATATATTGATTGATTTTCTTCAAAATTTCAATATGTTGTAGCTAAGATAATTCTCTACAAGTTCAATAATAACCTTTTTTCATTTTGATGACGTCATCAGAGTGAAAATTTTGATTGAAGGCCTCATGTCAGAAATTTCATAATTTGCGTGTTATGACTATAGAAGGTGAATTTCGTTCACGTAATGAATCTACAAGATAGTGTTTTTTAAGAATTTTCAAGCAGTATCTCGCTTAATTTTGCTCTATTTTGTTTTCAAATTTAAGTTGACCAGCCCACCTATACTTGTTCCAAACAAGTATTATGTCTAGTTATTATTATTGTTATTATTATTTCAAGAAGTGTCTGAAAACACATTTTGTATAAATGACATATAGGTTTTTGCGGCCAAATTCGCTATGTTTTCATTCAAATTCATGAACGTCCATTCAAATTCGCATAGAGGCTGTTCGCCGGTGAATTCGTGCATTCAAATTCAAAATCCGAGCAATCAATTTCATTTATCGGCACTCTTATTAATGTTCGGTGAAATCAAATTCACAAATATGCGTACAATTTCCTACTTCGTGCGTTCAAATTAACGCGGCGCTTTAAGACCATCAGCCTGTTTGGGGCATTCCATTCATTTTGTTGATCAATTTCTTACTACTTGCATTCAATTTAGTGTAATATTGAGAGGGATTCCAGATAAGAGAGAAATGTTGACTTCATTATATTGATTACTTGGAATCACTGTTACACAATGAAATCTCAGTTTAGTTTATGTCCTTTGTTTATCTGATAATTGTTGCCTTTTTATCATGTATTTGATTATCATACCGCTAATTATATATTTATCAATTAATATTCCGTACTACACCATTCTTTCGATAATATGTATACATATTCCAAAATAATTGGAAACATTGATAGAGTTTTAAAACAGATAAAAACTAGTGATTTGGAGGTGATTTCTGGTCTAGTACTGGGAAATGCATTTTCCCTCAATTTGTTTAAAAATTCAAATACTTTGAAAATGCGTTTCCACAAACTTAAATGGAAAGACTTGTTCAATGGAATAGTAATTTTGTATGATGTATATATACCAGCTATGTGTTTGTTCTCCTCTCCCTCACTCCCTATCACGCCCTTTCTCTCTCTTGATCTCTCTCTCGCTATCTATTTCTCTCCCCCATGTCACCCTTTCCCATTCCCTCTCTCTCTCTCTCTCTCTCTCTCTCTCTCTCTCTCAAATTCTTTCTCTTTCAGACAGGGTGACATGGGGAAGATAGAGTGAGAGAGAGAGAGAGAGAGGGTGACATGGGGAGAGAGACAGAGAGTGTGAGAGAGAGAGAGAGCGAGAGAGAGAGAGAGAGAGAGAGAAAGGGCGCGATATGAAGAGAGAGGGGGAGAGGGGGAGAGGGGGAGAGGAACACTTAACTGGTATATTATAGCATTCAAATCTGACCAGCCCTTTCGATTTGCTCATATTGAAAGCAACATGTGTTCAAATGGTTCATATGTTTTTATATATTGATTGTCATTAGCATTGTTATTAAATGCAAGATGTATCAACATTATGTCTTCTTTTCATCATTAAAATCACACAAAGGTCGATCTCGGCGAGGATACTTTGGTAACTGGTGTTATCACACAGGGACGGACCGGAGAGAACCAAAGGGTTACGTCATTCCAAATCTCCTACTCAAGGGACAATACAAATTGGACCTTTGCTCTGGAAGAGCAGTGTGGAGTACGTAAAGTGAGTGCCATTTCGCGCTTCCAGAAAATGCATATATCATTTTTTGTCAAATCTATCATCTTCCTTTTTTTAATGCTCTTTGTATTACTTATATACTTCTGTATTTTTTAAATTGCTTTATTGTTTTTGCATGCAATTATTTTTTTCCATATTTATATAAAAGTTTACACATCTCAAAGGATGAATTTCCTAGTAGGCCTATGCGAAATTAAAGGATTTTTAAAAAGTATTTGATAAATAGAAAAAGTTTCATTAAAATCAATTATTTATGTGCCTTGGCGATGAAGTATCTGTGCCATATTGCACTTCTCATGGACGAGTTATACCAAGGGATTCGAGGCAAGACATTAATCAACATTTGCCATTCACCACTCAGGTATAAATGGGTACCTGGGAGTTTCCGGGGGTTATATTAATTACAGGGCCCTTGTGAAAAGCAGCAGTGATACTGATGAGGCTTTTTTTGGTCAATAAAACAATCATATATCATGGTTATTATTATCATAAACATTATCCATTGCTTTCGTTCTTTTTCAGACATATGCAGGTAATTTTGATTCTGACACATATGTGACCATACTGTTTCCTGAGCCAGTGACTGCACGGTACGTCACGATTCATCCTGTAACATTGATTCAGTGGGCGTCTATGAGAATCGAAGTACTTGGTATCAACACTTAAACCATAAGGGGTTATCAATAAATTTATTAGTTTATTTATTAAATCTTTTTTATTCATTCATTTATTTATCTATTAATCTATTTGTACATAAATTAATTCGTTTAGTTATTGAAATATTTGTTGTGCTATAGTTTCTATATTATACGAATGCTGCGTTGTGATATAATAATAATAATAATAATAATATTATTATTATTATTATTTATTCGGCAAAGGAAAACATTACATATCAGTGTACACAATACAAAATAAGACATAGTTATCAACCATTGGAACGCCAGGGACAGAAAAAGTTAACTAAATTACTGTGGCATAAAGCCTCCTGTCCCAATTCCAATGGATGATTTACATAAAACAGAAATAAGAAGTTTAGCCTAATATTAATCAATTACAAACAAATGTATAGGCCAATTAACATTTGACACATTGAATAAGTGTAGGAGATGTTGCTGTATAGGCAACATATTAAACTATACTATAGAAAATGAAAGGAAACTAAAAGAGACAAAGGGGGGGAGAGAGAGAGAGAGAGAGAGAGAGCAAAGAGAGAGGGAAAAGTAAAGCAAACAGAAAGGAGAGAAGTACATATTTATCAGTGATACATTTTCTTAAAATCAAAATTACAGTGTATATTTAGGCCATAACAAAAGAACATCGTTATTTTGTAATTATAAACACGTGCGTGTTAACAATATAATAAGCGGGGGAAATATTAAGGAGGAAAAGAAGCAAGAAGAGGCGGAAGTAGTAGAATTTAGTATTCAGTTTAATATAAAACCACGCTGGCGGAGGTGACACCCAAGCGCAGCAAGCCAGGTCGACAAGGAAGTCTCGACCACCCCCGTGCGCAAGGACTCGGGGAGTTCGTCCCAGTAACGAGGAAATGCGTTAATTGCAGAGCCGTGCATTCGTTGAGTCCGCGCCCGGAGATGAACGAACCTCACCTCATCAGTTCGACGAGCATTCACCAATATGGCACGCCCGACAGTGCCGCATTCAATAACACGGAACAAAGACTTAACAACATAAGAGATCAGGCAATATTTTCGGCGGGATTCAAGGGATTGCCAATTCAGAAGTTGGAGCCTATTCTCGTAAGACATTTGTTGGCGTCTTTGCCTAAGGGCAACTCTAGTAGCTCGACGTTGTATCGTTTCAATTTTATTCGAAAGTAATTTTGTGTGTAAATGCCAAACTGGTTGTCCATATTCAAGTATGGGTATAACAAGAGACTTAAAAATAGAAAAGATGGTGTGAGGAGCCAGTGACCTGGTGACTGATAAAACAAAGCCCAACATACGATTTGCTTTGCGGGTGATATATTCTACGTGGTTATGCCATGTTAGTTTATTGTTCAGCATTATGCCGAGATATCTGAATTCTGTTACTGATTGAAGTAGGGTATTGTTAAGAGTATAATTTGGGATACCGGGCTGTCTGGAACACGTGATGCGCATTACTTTCGTCTTTTTTTCGTTAATGCGCATTTTATTAATTATACACCATTCATTGAGTTTGTCCAGGTCATTTTGGAGAATGAGCATATCTTGAACATTTGAGATGGGTCTATAGACTAATGTATCATCTGCAAAAAGTACACATGGCGATATGGTTTGGGTTAAAATGTCATCAATGAATAAATTAAATAGGGTGGGGCCCAACACACTCCCCTGGGGCACACCTGATAAAACAGGAAACCAAGATGATAGTGCACCTCTGTGAATAACTCTTTGCTCCCTATTACATAAAAAAGACCTTATCCATTGCCATAATGATCCTGAAATAAAATACCTTGAATTAAGTTTTTGCAATAATACATCATGAGGCATTAAATCGAAAGCCTTTTGGAAATCGAGAAAAATCGCATCAATCTTTGGAGGGGATGGTACATCTAAGATACGTAGCCAACGGTTTGTAACGTTTAGCAATTGAGTGACGCACGATTTACCTTTAACAAAGCCATGTTGATTAGGGTTGAGTAAACAATATTCTGTTGTATGGTGTTGGATTTCGTTCGTTATTACTTTTTCAATGATTTTACACACTACGGATGTCAGTGCAATCGGTCTATAATTACTAGGTAAGGAGCTATCACCAGTTTTATGTATCGGGGAAACATTGGCCTGTTTCCAAGACATTGGCAATTGACCAAGAGACAAAGAAATATTAAATAACTTGCATAAAACGGGTGAAATTGGAACAGAACACATTTTCAAGAGGTTTGGGGTTATGTTATCCGGACCAGGTGATTTATCATTACGCAGGTTTCGTATCACCTTAGAGACATCACATGTAGAAATATTGACATTCTGTAAATATGGTACGAATGCACTGTGTTCCGACCTGGGTTCGGGAATATCATTACAAGTACTATTTGGAGTGAACATGGTACTGAAATAATTGGCAAACACCTGTGCGATCTTGCTCGGTTCATGTTCGGGTAATCCATTGTTGTCAATTGAAAGGGGAGCACGGTTTTTCCTCTTACTACGAACAAATGCAAAAAACCTTTTCCTATTATCGTCACTATCTGATAACAATTCATTCAAATACGAATAATACGACTTGTTTATCAATACTTTCACTTGGTTACGAAGTTCCCTATACGCCTGCCAACTATCGTTGGTATTCAACTGTTTCGATATCTTAAACATTCTATTTTTCTTACTGATCATTTTCTTAATGTCAAGTGTTATCCAGGGGCTTAAACGTTTATTGCGGCTTTTTTTGCGGGGAATACAATCACGAACCGCTGCATCAAAAATATCCATAAAACCATCCCAAGAATTATCAATATTATCAGTATCCATAAATAAATCCCAAGGAGCATAATACAGTATGTTATTGAAATGTTCTGTGTCAGCCTTGTTATATTGTAGATAGTCACGCAAAATTTGTTTTGGCGGAGACATCTTTTTCAACTTGACCTTAAAACAGATCGCATGGTGGTCGCTCGTTACTGGATTTGCTTGAGTGCACACATCCAAAACCAAATGCGGACGATTAGTAAATAGAAGATCTATTATTGTCCCTGTGCGAGGATTGTCGGGTGATCGCCGGGTGACGTCATCGACCATCTGAGAGAGATCCATTGATGACGTAATGCGCTCAAGATGCTGGACGATTGGAAGTTGCTGATGGGCCCAGTTGACATTGAAGTCTCCCGTAAGGATGATGCCATGGTAGTCTGCTGATGCAACCTGTAGATCATCAACGGCCGTCTGGAGGTGATCCCAAAAATCGGCTGGGGCGTTGGGCGGTCGGTATAGAATACAGAGAAGCCACTTGACATGAAAACGTGACGCAATATCAACACATAACATCTCTATGTCATCCTTCTCCAAATCTGCCCTTCGCTTCGGAGAAAGCTCTGGTATAATGGCAGCCAAAACTCCCCCACCCCTTCCGCTGGGTCGATCTCGCCGAAAGATTTGGTATCCGTCGAAACCTGCGTTTACGGTGTCTTGCTGTGTTAACCATGTTTCTGTGACGTTTATTATATCGTATGATGTTGAATGTAGAAAAGATTCGACCTCCTCCATCTTATTTCGAAGACTTCTCGCATTAAAAGTGATACCAGAAACTTGTTTCAAAGTTTGTCTGTTGTGTGTTTCATGATTGGAGGGACCTGGGTGTGGTTGAATGTCGCCATGAGACAAGATGTGGATATTGAAGGTTGCAGAGGAGTTGCTATAGTAACGGATGGGACAGTGTAGGTAATGAGTCCGGTGATGAGTACGACGTGCTGAATGTAATGAAACTGGATTTGAGTGTAAGTTTCCTGCAGCAGAGACAAGTATAAAGAGCAAGCATAGCGGCACCATGGTGACCAACATAGTTGGTAGTCTGTCGTTCATTATTATGCAAATGTCCCAGGTGTGTATACTGGAGCGATATGTTCGTACAGAATTCTACGGTAATGTACGTTGAATGTATGTATGTAGATCTCTAAAGTTGTATGTAGACGAAATCGAGCACAGAAGACACAGAAAACGTCAAAAAATCACACGAAATTCAGTAAAAACTCACATGTATTTGAGAACAATCCAGTCTAAAGATGAAAAGTGAGGTATTCACCGAAGATAAATAGTAAAACACAACAGGAACCGCATAAAAATCATGAAAATAACCGGAGCTCTCTCTCTCCCAACATCTCCCAACATCAAAAAATCATTTTGTAGGGCGCTTTATACAGATGTATAATTCTCCATGATAAATAGTCTTATTTGGAATGAGTAATGTGCTTGCATGTACAGCAGGGGAACTCTCCAAGCAGAATTCTGGGATGCCTGATGCCACGAAGGAGAGCTGGTTCATGCAGAGAAACATGTACATCTAAAGGGACAAAAGTCAGAGATTAACAAACGTCAAAGTCACCACCAACAATTTAAGTTCACTAAGTTGATGTAAAAAGATGGGAGAAACAGAGTTCAATTTTTTTGAACTTGTAACATGCATATAGAATCAACTCAATTTTGTATTTTGTATTTGTATTTATTAACATTTATTTCCTTCCCAACAGTACAGTACAATATGAAATACAATGTATATATACATGATATATGTAACAATTATTTCAACATAGAGTATATAGTAAATAATTCAGATACGGAAGGAGGCGAAAACCAGGAAAGCATAGCTTGAGTTGGGAACGCCCATAATATGAAAATAAAGCCCTAAAAGCCATTGTAATACTATGATGTAAAGTACAGAAGCACGTTGGATTTCCATTCGATTCGGGAGCACATGATGGAACGTGCTGCTACGACAGGCAGCCAGTACGTCACTATGAGGCCATTTTGAAGCGCAACATTTTTAGGGCTTCAATATTATATATCACAGACATTGATATCACGTAGGGCCATGCATCTCAGATTTAAAACTGTTAAACGATGCCTTTAATAGAAGTAGAAAATGAGAAGAGCAAGTCAGTTTGAGCAAATTCCCATTAAAAATAACAAAGTTATGAATTTTTGAAGTTGCAATCAATTAAACACAAATTGGCAACTCTGTGACGTATCTTGCGAGTTTCCCTCCCATTTGCTCTGTACTAAAAAAAATAAAAAATTCCCTCGAGAAAATGTTCAATGATACATGCACCCTATATAATGGTTATTGCAGATATGTTTCTATTCAAACCCCTGTATGGGAACAAAATCTGTTCCGTCATCAAGAACGAAGAAAATTAAAGTTCATGAAATTTAATGTACTGAGAGCCAATTCCTGTTGATTGTTCGCAACTTAAAGAACTCATAACTTTATTTGTGATCGGACTTTCACTGACTTGTTCCTATATCATTGTTTGTGCTTTTATTAAAACAAAATTATTATCAGGATGGACTTCCCTTTAAACCAGAATGTAGATGCTCACTGAAAGTGGTAATTCGAAGGTCAACGAGGAGTGCATTTGGAGCGTAACGAAAATTTGTTTTCCCTATTAAATAATTTTGCAAAATGATTGATATAACTATGGTTGACACATCTGAATTGTGGTGTTTCGGTAGACGTCTACAGCCACTAGAGTGTACATATATTTTCAAAGGCACTTTGAATTTTACAATGCGATATACATGTGTGTCTCATGTAAATATTACTACTACTACTTACAATAATGTATTTATATCGTGCATTTTCTATATACGTGTTCAAATGTGATTTACAATTACTCAATATGATAATGTTGATGGATAACAGAGGATACGATACAGCCATTCTCTGCCAAATGTTTCCGATTATATTTTGTATTAGATTCTGACCTACGGTATAGTTTGTTGGTCAATTACGTCAGAAGGGTCACATTGGTGACGAAGGAGGTTGAATAATTCGATGGTAAAGATTTTGTATTGAGTATCAGAAGATTTACTTTTTGGATTGATTAAATCTTTCCTTCTCTGAAATCTAAAGTAAATGTAACATTTGTCATGAAGAGGTGTCGTGGTTTAATCTCTTGACTGTTATGTCTTTGAGCAAGCCATTTTATCTACATTGCTTCTCTCCACCCATGTGTTAAATGGGTAGCCGGTAGGATATACGAAGATCAAATAGCGACCAGTTGGATTGCTACCCAGGGAGTGGAGAATATGTTCCTTAATATGCGGAATAGAAATTGAATCCAATGACCGGGGTAATATTAATACTGTAAGCGATTTGGTATGTTATAACTGGTAAAGAGCTTTATGGGGGAAGCTAACTTTGAAGAATTTTAGCAAAACATTTCAAGAGAGACTAAATGATGTAAAATGTTATTGCTATGCGTATATGGAATCGAGAGGGAAAAAATGGAATTAATTTACTGTCTTAAAGAAGAGGAAATAAATGAGGTTTTCAAATCAAAATTTGTGAAAAAGTAACCATAGTTTGAAATAGTATTTAGTCTAGCGTCCTCACGTGTTTGTCATGAGACATTGCTGATATGACTTTAATAATAATAATAATAATGAACATTTGTATAGCGCCTTTTCTACATTACGCACTTTGTGCGTAATGTATCAAAACAGTTATCATTATTGTGGTTATTTTATTGATTGACATGTCATACCAAAATAATATTATGTGTCCAATTATAAAAACAAAGGACATTGGTATTTGTTTTCATTGTGTCTAAATGTTTATTTAACAACTGAAAATTATGGCATTGTATATTAGCCTATTATACTTGAAAGCACTACACTCGACTAAAAATAATTTCACAATGCTGGAAATACGGCAGTAGTTGATATTTGGTTATGTTGAAAGTATTGTTACCGTAGTAGTTTGATGTAGTTATCATTCATGTATTTGATATAATATGAATTCAGAAATGTTTTACAACTGTTTGTATTTCATAAACTTAATTAGTAGGACTACATTTAATCTTTAGTATTACTTATACTTTTGTTTTAATTTAACAAAATCAGAGAGGAGAAAGGAAATTAATTATCGAAATGTTTTAAAATTAATGGATCGTCAGGAGTTTCAAACTGGTGTCCATGCAGCGTTATCTTCCATCGATTTTAATCATGATACTGTTGATTCATGTGTTGCACAGTACGAGAACTCTCTCCACTGTTTACTTGATAAACTTGCTCCAAAGAAGACTCGAATTATTGTTATCAAACCTCAGTCACCATGGATGACTGATGACATTCGTAGCGCAAGACGCCTTCGACGGAGACTTGAGCGGCGTTGGAGGTCTTCTAGAATCCCTGCCGACCGCATTCTCTACATGGAGCAGAAGCAACATGTGTCTCATCTTATAGACCAAGCACAGAAACAGTACTATTCTTCTTCCATTGCTGATTGTTCAGGAGACCAGAAACGTCTGTTTAGGATTATTAATAAGTTATTAGACAGGAAGAAGGATCCATTATATCCCAACACTGATAATGATCATAATCTTGCTAATCGTTTTTGTGATTATTTTGTAGATAAGATAAGAAGTATTCGAGAAGAGTTAACTGATTTAAGTTCTTACATAAGTACTGACACCCTTTCAGAAATTGTTCCTGTCCCTTCTACTGGCGTGTCAGAATTCACTCTCGCCACATGTACTGAAATTAGAAAAATCATCATGAATTCCCCTGTGACTTCTTGTGATTTAGATCCGATACCAACTTGTCTAATTAAAGAATTTGTCAATGACTTTGTTCCTTATATCACTCAGATAGTTAATAAATCTCTAAAGTGTGGATTATTTCCCAAATGTCTACAACATGCCCTCATCAAACCTCTTTTGAAAAAACCCTCTCTAGACAGACAGGATTTAAAAAACTACAGACCAATTGCAAATCTAAAATACTTAGGCAAGGTAATAGAAAGAGTTGTTTCCGGTAGACTACAGTCTCACTTAAAGAATAACAGTTTGCAAAATCCTTTCCAGTCAGCATACAGGGAGATGCATAGCGTGGAAAGTGCATTGTTACGGGTAAACAATGATGTATTAATTGGTATGGATAATGGAAATGTCTCTGGTTTAGTACTGCTTGATCTCAGCAGTGCTTTTGAAACCGTTGATCATTGCATTTTGCTAAATAGATTAAAGGAAATAGGACTCAAGGGTAATGTATTGAAGTGGTTTATGTCATATCTTTCTAGTAGATCACAAGAAGTTTGTATCCGTGATGCTACCTCTGCTTCAGTTAGTTTAGATTTTTCAGTCCCCCGAGGATCTGTTCTCGGTCCGCAATTGTTCAATGTTTATACTCTGCCCATACAGCATATTGTTCAAAAACACAGCATCAATTATCATATGTATGCAGATGACTTACAGCTTTATTTTATTTGCAAACCTGTCCAGAAAGAAATAGATGAAAATGTGAAGAAAATTGAAAACTGTATAGCTGATGTAAGGAACTGGATGATTGAGAGTCGCTTAAAACTAAATGATGCAAAAACAGAATTCATTTTGCTTGGCAACAGTAGACAGCTCAGTAAAATTAAGGTTTCTCATGTTCAAGTTGGTTCTGCCCCTGTATCTCCTGTACATAAAGCTAGGAATCTTGGTGTAATATTTGATTCTGCCATGTCACTTGAAACCCATGTTTCAAATTGTGTTAAACTGGCAAATTGTAATCTTCGTAATATCCGTGCAATTAGGCAATATCTCTCACCTCAATCCACCCAACAGTTATTACATGCTTTTGTTACTTCGCACCTTGATAATTGCAATTCATTACTCTTTCGGCTACCCGCCAACCAAATTAACCGATTGCAAAAAGTTCAGAATGCTGCTGCTCGCCTTGTAACCAACACCAGAAAATCATCACATATCACTCCTATCTTGAAATCTCTGCACTGGCTCCCTGTTCAACAGCGTGTGATCTATAAAATTCTACTCTTAACCTATCGTGCACTAAATGATCTAGCTCCAGAATATATTTCATCCCTTCTATCACCACACTCCGCAGGTCGTTCTGGTTTACGTTCATCACATAATATTAGACTTAAAGAAATACGTACCAAAAGAAATTGGGGGGATAGAGCATTTGCATCAGCAGCTCCTTCTTTGTGGAATAAGTTACCTTTCTCTATTCAGACGGCCAACACTCTCTCTACTTTCAAAACTGGGCTTAAAACTTACCTGATGCTCAATGCATATTGTTAAATGTCAATGTTCTTTTTATACAATGCATGCAAAACAAACAATAACACTGTGTCACATTGTATATACATGTACCTTGGCACCATGAACTTGTATGATCTAATGCAAGTTAACATTTAATATTTCTTTAATCTTAAGTATGTTGAATATTAATTTAAATTATTTGTATGCGCCTTGAGCATCTTTAGAGATGGATATGTTGCGCTTTATAAATATTGTTATTATTATTATTATTATTAGAAACTATAACATTTGACATAATGCTTTAATAACAGATTCGAATGATTGAGTTTTGTTCTATTTTATAACTCAGAAATGTGTTATTTGTTAGTTATACGGACTTGGTAGTGTAACGTGTTTTTGGGGCAGTTAGCATTTTCAGTTAAACACGTATACGAGTTTAAATATAAATGCTGTGTGACATTTCAGGAATTTCACCTAAACATGAATGCAAAGGACAATGGTAGGTTTGATGAAAACTGAATAGTTGAAAATGATTGTATTTGCAAAAGTCAATTTATGAACTTTGTTCAATAACATGGTTTAACAAAAGTGGAGGATGTAAGAGGTGTAGCGCCACCTCTTGTCGGAGACAGGACGAAATCATTATTTATTCAGACTCAGACGATGTATAATATATTGAAATGTCATTGCTATTTTGGGATTTTAATTAGAAGTGAAATAAACTAAATTGAATTTAATTGAATCTTCTGTATTGCCTCACTTGTACAGCCTAAAGGCGTGGTAAGATATGGCGCGTTGTCATGTAAATGAATGGCAACTGCGGGCCGCAAAGGACCTGCGTGTATTCACTAAGCAATTGGAATCGCATTACATGTTACGTCGTTATATATATATATATATTTAGAAGAAAAAGTGAAGAAAAAAACGCCACCATTTCGTTGTGTCATATCTGAATTAAGCTGAATTAACCCGAGTAACCCGATTGGCAGGTAACACTAAACGATAAATTTGGCAGCAAGAAATAATAATCAACTGTGAGCCGTTTGGCCTTTATTTTGCCTGTGAGTTGTGTTGCATGCATGATTTGGTGAACAACTTTAGAATTGGGGACGGGATTGAAATAAGTTTAACGTCACGACTTGACGCTCTGGCGCGATCTTGATCCTTGTCTAATTCAAAACATATATATATATATATATATATCTGATAATTTTGTGAGATATTCGGCCAGCCTAAAATAAATGTATCAATCTTCAATCCTCCCTCTCTCTCACATGGTGCACCCGCAAGCCTACTTTATAAAATAAATGTGTTAAAACTTAGATTTAAAACATATCATACCTTGATTTTAAACCTAGAATATATAATTCATGTATAATTCAAATCTTGGTGAAGCCTCTCTCCTGACGACGGATTGTCAACCTGTTCGAAACGTCGAGCCACTCCCTCCCCCTATCCTCTCCTACCGCTATAGTTCTCCTTAGAACTATAAGCTAGGAACGATAACCAACAGTCTTTTTCAAGACTACACCAACAGTCCTTTTCAGGACTACACACACTCAAGAGAGAAAAGATTATCGAGAGTCCTTTTCAGGACTTCCCAATCCTTCCTCTCTCTCACATGGTGCAACCGCGAGCCTACTGTATACCTACATCACCATGCAAGCCGATACTTATAATGAGCAAGAATGATATTGGTCGATAATTTTTTAATTAATGACGATCGTCCTTTTTAAAAACAGGAATAATCTTCACAATTTTAATTTTGCTTGGGAAAATACCAGTGGACATTAATATATATAAAAAAAGTAGACCAACGGTTTTACAAAGAAGGAAAAAGAGCATTTATTTGACAGGAAAAGGGGCGTCTGTTAAATAAAGGGGCAGTTATTAGAGGTGAAAAGGGGCACTCATCAGAGATGAAAGGAGTACTTATCAGGAGGGGAAAGGGCACTTGTCAAAGTAAAAGGGCACCTCTCATATTTGAAAAGGGCAATTATCAATGGAAAATGGAAACTTGTCGAAGGAACAGGGGGACGTGTCGAAATGAAAGGGGCACTTATAAGAGGTGAAAAGGGGAAGGGGCACTTCTACGAAGTAATAGAGGCAATTCTTAAAAATTTAAAGGGGCTCTTTTCCTATGTAAAAAGGGGCACTTTTGGGGTACTTGAAAAAGTGGGGGCACCTGCTCCCCAGGTAGCGCCGCCTCTGCATTTTCCTATATAAACCAAGGAAACCTCGGTCTATAGATTAACAAAAGAAGATTACTATGCCTCCTGGCTCGAAGGCGGTTGCGCTCGGTTTAATGGCGTAGGGATATCTACACAGTTTTGAGTACAACCAGGGTGAGGAGTTCTGCACATGATCTGCATTTTTAACTGAGGAAAGACAAGAAACTAACTACCATCACATCACGGTATTAATATGCAAGTATGCTCTTCAAACTTCACAATTTGCAGGCCCGGATGAAAGATTTTGTAAAGGACTATTGTTCGCCACAAGCGCCATAGGCCTACACTCTCATAGACCACAGTTTAAAATGAAAAATTGTATGGGGGTAGATTTTAGCCCAAGTTTGAAATTCTGTTCTTAAAAGAAATGAATAAAATGAGGGGAAAAATAAAACAAATTCAACCATCTAATTCGAATCCAGACATTTTGTACAATATCTGGCTGTCAACTATCGAAATTTAGGCAAAATAAAAGTACCTGACAAAAGTGTCCATTTGGTTATACCCAGTAGGTACAATGAGCTGCTTGGTGCACTTGTTTTCTTTGTTATTCTTCTCTACAAATCATCTTTTTGAAAGTTTTTTATATAAAGCCACGAAAGAATAATGCATTAATGAAAAATAAATTCTAATTTGATGACACACAGATGTAACCCCTTTTGGAAAGGATTTCTTCACTATGTTATTACAAAAACTAGCTAGATTAGGGAGATGATGTCGCTCTGAGGACCGTACTGCTATTATTAATTCTCTGGGTTTTTTTTGCTCTATTTTATCTCAAATTTTAGTTGAAACAGCCCACCTATACTTGTTCCAAACGAGTATTCCATGTCTAGTTAATTCTCTGTTTGTACTTGGTCTCACGGAGTACTTTGTTCTTAATAGTGATTTCTCTTCATTCCGGAGCAACGTATGTATTTACGTACTAGTGTACTAAATAGGGACTTTTTGCACGAAGACAATGTGGATTGCTACGGTCGACGTCCTTGTAATGCACTGCCTTGAATGGGCGTCACACGTTTCAGTCCACACAAATCTAAAAGTCCCTAATATGACACACACACGCACATCTGTGACGTAGCCGTAGGGAATAATGCATATTCATGTCGCCACTAAACTAGTCGCCAATACATGCTACTCTATTTTTGCAACCGAGTGGGCTACTCCTATCGTATCAAATTAAATTTTGTCTCACCGGTAATTCATCAAAGACACTGGCAGGCTCATATCCCGTATATACGGGTTGATATGCCAACGCAATTAGGCTTTAGAACTGGTGTTTTCATAGCCTCTTGTCGATGCCCTCGCGCTGTTGGAGTCTCTATTTAGAGACTCCAACAGCGCGAGGGCATCGACAAGCGCCTCGGTTTCTCTGACTCGCTTCGCTCGTCAGAATTTAGAGACTCCAACAGCGCGAGGGCATCGACAAGAGGCTAGTGTTTTCAGCGATCGAATAGCATCATGTCTGCTCAAGGTAAACAAAGATGGACAGGTATCATGAAGGTGAGAATAAAAGGTTTTCTGATTATTTTAGTAAAAAAATAACTTGTGGAACAGTGTGTATGAGAGGTAATGGCCGGTTTGAAAGTTATAAAAAAGGTGCTTTTCCTTATGTTTCACAATGTTGATAGTTTCGACAGTAGATCGATTATGTACAAAAAGTTTCATGACATATCCCCTTTTTATATATTATTTTATCATTTCTTATTGTTTATTTTTTTGTTTATATATTATTGGACAAATGCCTTTTATTGTTTTAGGGATCCTACCAATTTCACCGGATATACCTGTTCACTCACGTAATATAAACACAGATCGGATGTATAAAAATGTACCGAGTTCATACTTCACCGGTCAGACATAATTAAAGATTCTTATGATAGTAGATCAAACATGAACATTGGAAGACGGACAAAACTTGGAACAACAATCAAACAACGTTTTATATTACATGAGTGATACAGGAATCTCCAATAACCCTCTAATATTAATAATAAAGATGGCAGTAGTAGTAGAAGTAGTGATAGTAATATTAATACTAATTAATGATAATGATGATGGTCTAGTGGATACGTCACCGGAATTTGAATCACTTTGTTCTCGGTTCGAGTCCTGCCGCGGCGCTAATGTCCTTTTGTAAGTCATTAATCTACATTGTAATTCTCCACCCAGGTGAAGTCAGTAGGTACCCGGTAGGAAGAAATTACTTGAATGCTTTCGAGCCTATTTAGGGGCAATCAGCAACAGCCTGGGTAATAATGTGGTTCTTTGTATTAAGCGCAGTAGAGTATATAAATCGACATATTATTATTGATTACAATAATAATTGTTCAAAGGTACATAAAAGCTAGTAGCATCCTTGTGTGTGCATATATGTGTGCGTAGACGTGGTGGGTTGTGTGTGTGTGTGTGTGAGAGAGCGTGGGTGTTTAGTGGGGCTGTGGGGTGTATGAGCGTGTACTTGTGAGTGTATGTTATTGAGGTTTGTACACGTTTGTGAGTATATGGTTTTGCTAGTTGGTTTTGTTTGAGTTGTGGGTGTCGTGGCTAAGTGATACGATTTAAAAGTGTCTATATTGTTTTAATTTACAGGCTAACTATCTATTTATTTTTACCTGTATTTTCATAATAATGAAATGAATAAAAAAGTGAAAGAATAGATTTGTTTTTGTACTTCAATCCAAAAGTGGTTACACGGGCGTGCTAATAGTGGCCTATGGTCACGACCATATACAAATATTTCGATTTCTTTTTAAACTTTGGAGTGCGCATTTTATATTAATTATACGGAAATAAGGATGCACGAAATAGAGGAAATGTATACGATGGAAAATAGATTAATGCTTTAAATCAAGAAAAACTCAACTTAATTTATCAAAGAAAGTGTCGGGATTTTTTACCGTTTTTGTACGTATTTCGTTTATCGAGTACAACGTTGACTCCGGATTAAAATCCACAATAAGAAAATTAACATTTTCCAAAAAAAATATTCACCGCAATGGAAAGAAAGATTCTTGTCTACAGGAATTTGGTGAGCCCATCGCACAGTGTACGATTTTCCCGCGACCCGAACTTCGCGTGCATAAATTGAGTTTTTTGTTTGTTTTATTGTATGATGGATTCTTACATATATATGTATATATATTTACAAAGACAGGGTACGTTATTTCTTTTTGTACTGAGGCTCATTATTTGTTGTATTTTCGCATATTTTCGAACTTAATATTTTCCTAGGATGTCTTTCTTAATAAAAGAAAACCGAATTTCCCCTCAATTACTAAAAGAATGATTTACGTCTTGATAAAGTCTTATTATTCCTTGCGAAGTGTGATTCATCCTCTGTTGGGATGTGACGTAATTCAATAAAGCAAATGGCGGCCTCCATGATTGTGCGACTCTTGTCATTTTGATCGGGTTTTTAGTCAATTTGTCGACTTCAAACTCATACTGTAGACCCGTCTTATAAACAATTTAAGCTTGTACATTAGTGACATGCACTGCACATGGTTATTAACGAGAAGAACAATGAACTAGACGAGCCTCGTCCATTGTGATTTCACCTGCCTGCAGTGCGTATTTGCTAACTAACTCGCAAACATGAATTATTTGTATACCACGAACAAAACAAAATAACAATGCAAATGTATGCATCATTATAAACAAAAATACAGACAAAAAAATAAAAAGGAAAGAGGTGAGTAGATAGGTATTAAAAGAGAGGGAGAAAGCGAGAGAGAAATAGACAGACATTGAGAGAGAGAGAGAGAGAGCGAAATCATTTTGCTTGAAAGAAGGCATAACTAGAGGGAGAGCAAGAGAAATGGAACGGGCAATATTTATTAGAGACAGAAGAGGAAGAAGAGAGAGGTTTAGATGAGAAGGGCGAGGAAAGTAGGGAAATAGTAGAGAGAGAGAGAGCGAGAGATAGCGAGAAAGAGAGCGACATCATTGTACTTGAAAGAAGACACAGGATGGGAGAACAAGATAAACGGAATGAACAATTAACGACAGAAGAAGAAGAAGAGAGAGGTTTAGATGAGGAGGGCGAGGAAAGTAATGAAATACTGTAGTAAATAAAGAGAGAGAGAGAGAGAGAGAGAGAGAGAGAAACAAAATTAACAGCTTTACTGATCAACTTCATTTCGGTTTAGGCCCATGTATAATTCAATGTTTCAATGTTTCATTTGTCTTTCACCAGACTTACCCTTGGACAACCTGTTTCCTCATCGTGAACCTATTATTTCCGACAAAAGGTAACCTCCTAAAATAATTTTGATAACAAACATTCTAAAATAGGCTTTGACAACAAATGAAAATAAGAATATGAACAAACACCCTCATGTTCTATTTTTGACGTTATTGTCAGGAGCCGCCGAACTTGTGAGGGTATGTGTGGGGAGGGGTACACTTATTATTTTCTACTACTATTTAAACAAGTATCTGTAGCCACGTTTCATTTCACGTCATTGCAAGATATATTATGCGCGTGTAAATACACACCTCCCCTCCACACACACACACACTCACGCACACACACAAACAAAAAATTCCTTGGTGGTCGCTGATTATTAGCGTTTGTTCATGATACTCGGTCTTTCCATTGATATACTAACGCCACGGTTCTTCAGCCAAATATGTCACAATTCAATTGCCATTTGACTTTGGAATATGATGTCACTTATGGCACTTTTGTACTTTAGCACGACATGTTTTACATATCCCACTCTCCACCTAGATGAAGGAAATATGTACCCTCTATGGAGATTTTTTGTTATAATGCTTTAGCGCCTATGACGGCTGAGCTACAGCCGGGTTAATAAAGTAATACTTTGTATCAAGCGCAGTGGAGCATATTCATATAGTAGCTGGGCTATTTAAGATGACATCTATAAATTATTATTATTATTATTTCACTCGTCATTATGTTATCACTTTAAAATACAGATATTCAATAAAACGTCAATTATTCCAAGGCAAAGATTTGATGAGAAAAACTCTTTTTTGAGTGTGTTTCGTGTTAATTTAAATTAATTACTAACCTATTTGAACAACAAGAACTACACAATTATCATTTTTTTATACCTAGTACATAGCCTAGTCATTTTTCTTTTGTTTATATTTATTTATATTTATTCAATTATTTGTTTATTCATTTTATCTTTCTTTTTGTTTTCACTTTTACTTCTACATTTATCAATTCGTTTAATTATTTATCTATCGATGTGTTGATTAGTTTATTAATTCTTTTACTGATTTCAATTCTAGCATCATATGACGTACATGACGTCTGTCCTCATGTGTCCATGATGTCATGTCCTTTGATCACTCTGGAGAGCGGTGAGACTGTACAATTGATCCCGAAACCCATGCAACCCGATCAAGACTGGCTGATATCCGACCTCCAAACAGACCTCCAGATTCCTGATGATGTCCGACGTTACTATTGCACCGAACCAGGTAGAATTTACATGCAGATGCTCTGAAATGAGGTGGCACGAAAAAAGGGGAGGCCTCGTTCTTCTGAACGTTAATAACTCGGAAGTTTTGTACTTCCAACAAAAGTGAATTTCCCCATACCAGGGGGTTACTAATCCCATGGTTTGAAAGAGGGTTCATTATTCTGAAGTTGTGTAATTCTGAAAATGAAAACTGTCTCCTTATTCGGAAGGTTCGTAATTCCGATAAACGATACATGGTTCTACGTCATTTTTGGAATAACGAACCCTATTTCATTTCTGAAATATGAACCTTCAGAATTACAAACCTTCGGAATAAACGAAGTATCGGAATAACAAACTTCCGGCATAATGACATGTAACCAAAAAATAACGCAGGAGCCGAAACAAATGCATTCGTTTCAATTCATATTTATATGGTACTGAAGAAGAACCATTTTATTATGACACAGATTAAAGCTTGAGAATTGCGCTTCTACTGTGACCAGGCATAAAAACCGAAAATGTCATTTATTCAAAATAATTACAATTATATATTCACCGATAGGAGGTGACGTGGTAATTATAGTGGCCCGGCACTCAAACGTGCTCAAACTCCACCCAGATTTAAATGGGTAATCTTTTTTAATTGACAACTGTAGAATAATAGCAGGGCCCCAAGGAAGAATAGCATTCATGTTGAAGAGGCTTTCCTGGATAAACAAACATTATTTCCGATATTACCAAACAGTTTAACCTTTCGCCTTCCGGGCTTTTTCCGTGCCATTCCATTTTGCAATGCTTCCTTTCAAATTGGCTCTCGTCAAGTGACTCGGTAACATTGTTGAAGGTTGATGAAAAAATTGCTAAATTTTTGTCTAAAATGTTACAGATTATATTCCTTCTACTGTACTGACTCTCTGACATGCAAACAAAATCCTGAAAAAATTCTCAAACAACGAAGATATCTATGGTTTTCTTTGAAGGCGTCACTGTGCAACACCCTCTAACTGTGATAAACATTAACTTCTCCTAAACATTTTTGAATTTTCTAAACCGTTTTTCCATGAAAAAAGACATAAAACAAGCTATTAAAAATCTGTCAACACTTGAATGTCTGGAAAGGTATGTAGAGTCAATCTATTGCTTTGTAACGAATTACATTCACCTAAAATGTAATTAAATTGTAATAATATAGTGGGGAAAATTAAGGAATCGCTCAGATCAGTTTTTCCAAATTTGTATCATTAATAATGGTCCATTTTCACTCAAATTTTCAGATTATCTTTAATTGTGCATCTAGCATTGAAGTCACTACATTTAATAGCACCATTATCTCTCATCTGAACAATGTTACCAAGTCCCTTTAATGTCTAGTGCATCCTAGATGCATATCAACTTAAACTTAAACCTTCAAATGAAATTTTACATATAAGAAAAGTAAACATGATTAACCAAGCATTTTGTACTATGATTTTTTTTTCCTGAAGAAAACTGTATGAAACATTGGTTGGAACTGATTTTGAATAAAGGAAGGCATTTTATATAATCATTAATTTTCGTTTTGGTTTGACAATTGATTGAATATGTCTTTTGAAACCTTTTACAAGCAAAATAACATATTCATTCAGCCTGCCCTAAACCCTACCACATGCCCTTTACAATGCCAATGTCAATTTTGAAGAAAAAAAATCCAAAACATGGCGAATAACTGCATCTAACATTGTATCGAATCTGATTACTTTTGAACAAGCAATCTTTGCTATGTTACACGGAAAACCTGATGGAAACCAAAAAAAAGGGAGACAAAAAATTATGAATGATGATTCGGACAAAAATAAATAAAACCACCGACCAAGGAACAATATTTCGTAGCACAGTCATGACGAATTTACACGTAAAACGCTGTGAATCCATTTCAGTGTGATATATGATGTATAAATTTAATTTACTGAAGTATATTGTGCTATTTACTTGTCCCTGCGGCAAAAGCGGTTCTACAGAGAGATAGAGAGAGAGAGAGAGAGAGGGGGGGGGCTTAGGTTTTAATTAATAAAATAATAATTGATGAAACCCTATTAATCATAGAAGGATCACGCATGAATGAACAGGTAGCAAAATTTGCAATTAGTTAGGTACACTCCATTACGTTTTATGAAATGAAACGAGGCAATCGAAATAATGCCAATGGAGGAACTAATCAGGTGACCAGGTGAATTGGCCCTCTACAGAAACGTATGTTTGCGAGTATAATGGATAGAAGTGCGTTTAACTAGGCGCCAGCAGAAATGAATTGATCCTTTCACCTGATTAATGTTTCAATTGATGTTGATGAACAGCATTATTGCTAAGGGCTGCTGCTAAATAAACGGTCACGGAATCGTTCCGTTGTGTGTTACAGCGCATGTTAATCCATTATAAACATAATCAAGAAAAAAGGGGTGGCACCAAACTTACTCGGTGGAAGAAACGCAATGTCAGGTCATTAATCATAATGATGGGCGTCTGGTGGATTGTTATATCTACTCTTTACTCGTTTTCCCCTCACCTTTCTCTTGTTCTCCTTTTTCCCTTCTTGTAACCCCTTCTTTTTTTCTTCTGCCTCTGTGCCACCATGAAGGTACTCCACTTAGGCTCTGTTCTAGACGGAAAAATCCTTTGGGGGATGGGGCTGTAAAGCCTACAAATGTAAAAATCCACCACAAAATTGGTCAATTTGAATTGAACTTAAGGCACATCTCCAGCACTTTTGTTGGTTCGGGTGGTAGGGGGGGGGGAGGGCATCGGTCTTACTCGATAAACGAAATAAGAATTAACAAGGCTACTTTTTAGTGGTCTAGTGTTCTAGGCGTATTTGTTTCAATTCCTGTCTCCCCTACCCCCTTTCTCTTTTTCTCTTTTCTCGCGTTCTTATTTCTGTTTATTTCTTAGCCATTATGTGGGACATGGACCCTCGTGTCCCTTGTTTTTACACCACTGTTTTTTATGAATTTATCAGACCTTGGGGTATTCACTTTTCTTATCCATGTTTTCCCCCTGTTTTATTTTTGTCACCAGCATGCCGCTCAAACCCTTGTTTTCATGGAGGCACTTGCGAGGAGACGGAGACAGGATTTTCTTGTCTCTGTTTAGATCGCTACCGTGGTGAAAGGTGTACAGAAAGTAAGTGAGACAGGGTTGGAGGCAGGTAAGGATTTGACATTTAGGTACAGGAGGCGGGGTGAGGGACCTTTGTCTATATGGAGGCACTTGTGAAAGAGAGCAAGACAGGCATTACTGTCTCTGCTTCAATAACTATAGTGGTGAAAGCTGGGAGGATGGTGAGACAGAGGCAGAAACGGATCAGGGTTTTTGTGTTTATCTTCTATACGGTGGGGGTAAGGGGGCAAACCCTGGTAAAAAAAAATCTTATTCTACATGGAGGTACTCGATGAGGAGACCGAAATTGGAATTACTACTTCTGTTTAGATGGCTCTCTTGATGAAAGGTGTGATGAGGTTAAGTGAGACGGAGGAATATGCAGAGGTTTTGTTTAAGGGGGGGGCAAACACTAATGGTTGATCCCTTTTCTACATGTACATGGAGGTAAATGTACTCATGAGGAGAGCGATACGGGATTTACACGCCTCTGGTTTGAAGACCATTGTGATATACATCAAGGAAAAGTATAGGCTGACTATAAAAAAGAAGAGGTATGGTCAATCTAGTTAAATAGTGGCCACCTCTGTATATGTATAAAGGTCACCTGTCTATAATCGCCATGTATTTTGTCTCCCTTAAGAAGAAACGTGTGTTAATATAAAACCTGCCTAAAAAGGCCACCTGTTTATACAGTGGCCAGTATTCCCTTGGGTGCCCTCAGTTGACAGGTTTGACTGTATATGAAATAGTCTACTTTTTTGTGGTATGATGAACACAATCATTAACAAATGCGGTCGTATGACCATATAGATCTCCATGTTTGTGCTATTGTGATCCACTTTGGTTCTCGTTCCGAGGGGGATTTCACAGGGACTCCAGAAATACGATTTTATGAAGTGCTAAATGGAATAGTGACACCTCTTTCTTTGATTGTATTTCCCTGCGCTTTGTCCAATGGGAACTCATGTTCTTAAATTTAACTAAATATTTACATCCCATTATTTCTTTTAGCAGATGGCACTGTAAATATAGGAATGGTAGATCACAAATCGTTCATCAACTATTCACTAATTGAATTCACATCAACACAAAACGTGTTCTAAAAACCGATTGTTGTATATTCAGGTTTGATGGGAGAGCTGAGAAAGTTACATATTTAAGACACTTTACATCGCCGTAAAGTCTTGTTTAAAACTTGTTTCAACGAGTCACTAAATGAGTTCCATTTTCTTTCTTTTCCCCCTCAATATATCTGTCTTATTTGTTATTGTAAACTGTACAGATGTAACCATCCATTCGTTAAAGCTTCTTGGTGAAAAGATAAATGAAGGAACACTTGCTTTAACGTCCCGCTCTAGTCCTAACACGTACGTGCTGGTACATCAAGATCATTGGAACATGAACTTATCCCGATTGGCATGTCAGTATCTAGGGTTTGAAGGTAAGACATTATCCTTATCATCTTAATGGCCCTCCATTTCTGTCTATTATCAACTATCCTTGAATAGATGATATTGCTGATTTAACTGTTGGTTGCAGGTTTATTCAGGCTTTGCAAATATGTGAGGTTTTGCTTCCACTGCTTCTCTTTCCAGCAATCTTCCCTGTTAAAGATGAAGTTGAGCTCTGGTCATGCGATTGCATTGTGAAAGAAAGAGTGCGAAATGTATCAGAAAAAGTTGATCATGTAGCATGTAGCTATTGGTGTGTACTGCAAGGTTCTGGAGTCATCAAAATCATAATAAATTTGGCCCAGTCTTGGTAAATTAACAAGCACTTTACACAGAAAGATGTATATGGGACTACACAAATGGTGTCGGGGCAAGTACTCCTCGATGTCCATATCTTTCTATGCTCATTACTCAGCCAGTATACATTTTCTACCAAAATTGTTTGGCAAATGACATTTATTTGTTATCTTGAACATTAAGTGTAAGTTTCTTTTGATTCTGTAAGAATTTTTTATTTTTTTTACCAGTTTATCTTTAATATTAAATATGTATCATTTTCTAAATTATCCTTTCTGTACGATTATGTGACCATCAAATTGCATTTACCTCTTTCGTATTGTGTTGATGAGTGAGGGTTCTCTGAACACTTCCCCGATTGTTTTCTTTTCTAATCATTATATATTCATAATCTTTCTCAAGAACCAGGTCTCTGTGGCCTTTAATCTTCTCTCAAGTTCTTTGTTTATTGTCCAACACTCACACCCGTTGAGAAAAAACTGATTAGATATAAAGACTTAAAGCTATGGTAATGTTCTATTTTTTATTACGGATTTCATATGATTGAATGTGCATGTTGCCATTGCAATTCTTTCGTTTATCTCATGAATACTTTTCACATCTGATGCTACAATGTACCCAAGGTTTGTTAAAGTGTGGACTTGCTTTATTGTTTCCCTTTATTTTCGAGAGTCCATGGAAGCGTTTGACTCTTTTTACAAATATTATTATACACTCTGTTTTCTTGTTTTTAATAATAATTATTGTTTACTTATTTAAAGTTATTTATTGATGTGTTCCTCTTTTTTTAAAAGAAACATCAAATACTGGTTTCATGATCAAGAGTTTTCATATTCTGGTCGAGTTGGAGATTTAATTTTCATTTTATAGTTGGTTTTCTCCCTCTTCAACCTGAACCCCTCTCTTATTCTTTCCAGTTTTCAAAACTCTAGTTTCGGGAGCCTAACCAAATTGTATATGGTGTATGTCATCACAACTCAGTTCTTATTGTATTCGATATTAAGTGAATATTTTGTTATGGTTTGCATTAATTTTCTTTAAAATAATATTGTGACAACTCTGGTATCCTGTGTTTTACTTCAATGTTATTGAACAAGGAGTATTTGCGACGTTAGGCAGTCCACTGTACGAGCCCCCGTCCATCGATGCTCCTGCTGAAGCCGAATCAGTGAACTGCCCTGCTAATGCCACAAACATCACCGACTGCTGGTACAGTGAGACTAAAGTGGGAGGGATAAATAAGAATGAAATGATTTCCATTGTGTGTTGCCCCGGTGAGTAATAACAATAATGATAATAATTCAAATTAATCATGATAAAAAAATAATACTGATAATGCTAAAATTATAACTATTAATAGTAATAATAATGATAGTAAAAGCAATAATAATAACAATGATGATGATTAAGATGATGATGATGTTAATGATCATAATAATAATAATGATATTCATGATAATTTGATTTGTCTAAACAGGATTGACACAGAGTAACTTTATCAGTGAAACTTTATCAAAATGAAAATTTGTTTTACAGGGAGTCTAACAAAATTGAGAGGTAGTTTGATTGGCAACATCTGTTCGACCATCCTCGATGAAAATTAATTGATAACCTGCAGTGGTATCCCCTTATAGCTTAGTATTTAGTATTTAGCTAAATATTTTAGCTTAGTATTTTTATCCATTGTATAATCATACGTAACATTCTTTTTACTGTAAATGTATGTATTTTGTTGACTATAAAGCCCCGCCCCGCTTAGCTTCTAAAGGGGTCCTAAAACCATTCAGTTTATGATGTAATCAAGTTAGAATATGTTGATTGATGTACTATTACCAGTCTCTTTTTTATGTAACAGATTATATCATGCTTTGTGTGGTTTTGAATAAAATGAACTGAACTGAACTGAACTTATGGTCCTGTAAATTTCAAATAGTTCAAGCGAAAAATAATAACTTACGACAATTTCGCAATGAAACGCAGCATTATTATTAATTATTTCCTAATTACAACCACGACTTGAGGTTAGAGTTCAAATAAAAATAAAAATACAATGTTCAAACACCCCCCTTGGCAAAATAATTTGAGTGCACACTACCCCCCATTTCGCCCCCCCCCCCCCGATTCTCAAATTTCAGCCCCCCCCCCCCTCTATTGGAAAATCCTGCATTCCGCCACTGACTTTAAACCCCCCCCCCTACAAAATCCTAGATACGCCCATGGTGTCTTTTAAACAATCTATTTTGCCATTTTTGTTGCTCAAATGATCAAACATATCCTTTCTTTTATTTAAATCACCCAGTACTCTAAAACTCAATATTAATATCCTGACCTCAGCCATTTTCAAACATATATCAAGCCCTATACAAGACACTCAATGGCTTAACATATGTTTTCTGCATGATATTTCTTCCCAAAGTTGTAACGCGTCTACTGTGTCGTCTTCCTCTGTAGCGGTCGTTATCGTTGAATTGGAGGCCATAGTTGCGGCATAGTTGAAACTTCAGAACCAGAATCTGTCACATTAGCACGATTTCTGAGCGAATATTGTTAACCCTGTGAAGGTTGGAGTAGCATTCTTGCTGTTATTCACATTTAAGACAAATTCCCAGCTAAAATAAATACGATTCGGGGGATTCTGTCCCGGGTTTGAACGACAAAATCATACACATCCATGCTGTTCAATGGTCGCGAAAAAACCCTCTGTTATATGCTTGTATTATATCATGACTTTATTTCCAACAGTGAACACGTGTCATACATCTGGTCAACCTCTCGGCCTGGAAAGTGGTGCTCTTCCCGATTCGGCTTTCTCCGAATCATCCTGCTACTCGGCGTCCTACTGTAGCATTTTTGGCCGTCTGAACTCTGAGACAACCTGGGCCGCATACTCTTCCGACCAATACCAATGGATGCAGATCCAATTTGAGTCCAGTTACGTCGTAACGGCGATAACGACTCAGGGTAGAAATGACGTTGATCAGTGGGTGACGTCATACACTATTTCGTCTAGTTTTGACAACATGGCTTGGACTGACTATTTGAACGTTTACTCTGGATCAGTTGAGGTAAATGCAAAACAATACTGTTCAGGATACTGAAATGTGGATTTGCCATGAGAAGAAAGAAAATCGAGAAAGAAAAAAACAAATTTCCATGATGATCATAACTGGCTCTTCATAACCACAATGTGTGTAGTCAGCTTTGTATTAATACACAGGCCGTATAGGGTTATGAAATAACGATGAGCTTCATTAAGAATGAGTATTCTTTGCAATATTACTTAATATCATTCTCATCAAATTTGTTTTTTTATAGATATTTCCGGGAAATTATGACCGTGGTAGCCATGTGACTCACACGATTGCTAGGCCGATAGTTGGACGCTTTTTCCGGATCAATCCAAAGGCCAATTACGGTCACGTTTCTTTGAGGATGGAACTATATGGGTATGGACCTTTAACTGATGTCATAGGTAAGTTCAGAGTACGACTGTTACTGAAAGAGAATTTATACGGTCACAAAGGTTCGTACGAACGATAATTTCGTACGAATCTCCCTGTTTTTCCATTGTCTTACCGAATTTCCATTGTCTGAAATATCGTTCGTACGGCGTTCGTAGCAGTTCGTAATGGCATTTGTAACCGAGGCTTTACTTCTGGTACAAATGAAAAAATTACCTCTAATTGATGACATAGGTAGGTAGAGAGGAGGACTGTTACTGAAAGAGAAGGTTTATATAAATAGTGGTAGGTGCTGAAGATGAAAACAAATATAATTGTGAGCTTTCTCTCTCTTTGTAGGTCAGTTGGGGGGAATATTATAGTATAATTATTGTCCCCTGAACTGCATAGCTCTTTAAATGCTTTCATCATTCTACAAGAAATAGCTTAAACTTAGAAACTCTGGACGAACCACTTGTGTGCAGTCCCATTTCCCTATTTCCGTGTGTATTTTTTCACCTTTTGATCATTCCAAAACCCAAGAGTATAAATCAATTGTTTTGTTGTACAAGGCTAACCTTTTGTAATTGACTCCTGAAAGTTTCTGTCACAATGTGGTATTATGGCCAGTTCTCGACATAATTTTTCAAGACACAAAGCAGTGGGTTATCGTGGGGAATATGACACCATTTTGGTGTTAGTCGGTAACGGGTGTTATCAATCACACAAATAATTGAATGACGGAACCCTTTTCAGGAGAACCGCCCTACCGCACAATTCACCATCCTCCTGCGATCCGATTTTCGAAGATATGACAATTATATTAGATATGGAAATCTAATCAAACATCACCTTCCAAATGTAGGTTCTTAATAATGAGAAGAATAGTATCAACTGGCATTTAGTTCTTCTGGTCAGAAAAAAAGACTGATCGTTCTGAAATCTTAGACAATCGCAATGTTGACCTATCGTCACTACGAATCTGAGCCGATTTAGCTTGTCCTCCCTCAAGAAAGTTTCAAATCCTTCGAAATTTAGATTTGATAATTCATATGACTACTCGGATCCTCGACCGTTAAGAATTAGTACATGTTTGAATGCTCAAATGTTGTTGCAAGTACTTCCAAAATAGGGTCGTAGTCAGATCGTATACCGTGCTATAGGTTTAACTCAACCATCATAAATCTTCTTCAACCCATCCTCGCCGAGCGCGAAGGCTCAAGTACACTGTCGCTCATATAGTTGGAATATTTTTTTGTTTTACCCCACTTTATGGAATTATTAATAGATCTAGATAATAGTATACATTCTCAGATTTTATCGAACAATAATTGTCCAGTGTTTGTTTTGCTAGACTGCTAAAGCATGTGTATGCTAATATGGTTATTAACTAGGGGACCTACGACCTTAAGTCATAAATGACAGTAAATAGGATTAATGCTCCACAAAAGGGCACTAATATGGCACATCGACACGGTTTTGATCATGGGACCTCACAGTTAGGCCATTGCTTTGCCACTGATCCATAAATGTACGCAGTGGGGGCGAGGGTAGGGGGCAGTTCCCACAAATAAAAAAATAAAAAAATAAGATGCAATAAATTGTCAATAATTCATTGCATTTTACCTTGCAAGTTAGTTAGAAAAAGAGGAAACTAGTTCCAAGGTCAGTTAGGTTTCTGAGTCTTTCTTTTTTCCCGTCTTTTTTTGCAGCGTCGATGAACCTCGATGCGAAATTAGGCTGCGCACCTTCTGTCCTCGGTGTGGGGCTTGGCGTGGAAGGTGATCGGATACCAGACTCTAGTTTGACCTCGTCATCGATCGCGAGTTCCGGTCATGAAGCTTACAGAGGAAGGCTGAATGGAGTTTCCGTTCCAAAGGGGTCCGGTGGATGGCTATCCGCCGGTGCATGGGTCGCCGCCCTTAACGACAACAACAAGTGGCTTAAGGTAATTTGCTCTAGCATGTCTAAATGCGCATTGAGATGATTCGAATTGAAGTGTTTCCATATCAAAAAATAATTTGTGTACAGCTAGAATGTATAAAATAAAAATCAACCTTCTCTTCGTGTTAGGCTGCATAGCCCTTTGAAGATTACCAGAGTTAGAAGAACCTGAAATGGGTACCTGGTAGGAATTTATTCCTTAAAATGCAACAGCGCCGTATGGCAGCCGTGCTAAAGCCAGGGTAATAATCGGGAGCGCCAGGAGGGTCAAATCTGACTGACATGAGCGCTATACAAGAACCAATTATTATGGTGTCGGACGGACGTTTGTGTCGTGTTTGATCTCGATCATGCCCATCATTATCAGAATCACTTTTTTTTTCAATCCGCATTTATTTTATTCTCGATTAAAAATTACATTGATACAAAAGATACAAAATAACTCATAAACAAATTTAGAAAATGAAATGAGGAAGTACATAAATAAAGCCCTTAGGCCTTGTACAAGCGTAGCTCCCAAAGCATTTATAGCATGTAAAGCAAAGATAAACAATAACAAAAACAAAAACATTAATAAAAAAGGGACTTCTGCATTTTCAGGAAGTAATATTTAAAAGAATGTATCGTCTAATTGTATCTGTTCAATCAGACCATGGTGGATGAAGCTTAAAAGCAAAACAACCAGAAAAAGGGAAATTAGATAGGACGAGATAAGATATTAGCTAGGTGATCTACTCCATTCGCACGCATACAATATACACGATCAGCCACTAGTAATACACTTACCGTCCCTTGAACCAAGTGAACAGACAGGGGGTAGGGCTTTTATAGTTATTGCCCCCAAAATCTGGAACTCAATAGCCCCTGTTCTAAAAAATTGCCATACTCTCACAGTTAGTAATCTACGTGCCACAGATATGAATCTCCTCCAAACTCCCATAGTCATTATCAGCTACTACAGGGAACGTGCTTTCAGCACCCTGGCACCTTCACTATGGAATGCACTACCTCTTAAACTTTGAGATGCACCCTCCATCTATAATCTTAAGTTAAGCAGTCTGTTAAAAAACCGTACACGTTTTCATCCCTTCTGTAACCGAACTGCAATTGAAATTCCGTTAGTAGTTGAGGATTTGTTTTCCACATTATACTTACTCTTTTAATTTTTTTTTTTTTTGTTCAATAAAGTATTGCATTTAAAATCGCTCGCAGGTGAATTCGGGCATTCAAACTCAAAATCCGAGCAATAAATTTAATTTATCGGCACTCTCATTCTCATGTTCGGTGAAATCAAATTCACGAATATGCGTACAATTTCCTACTTCGTGCGTTCACATTAACGCGGCGCTTACCATCAGCCTGTTTGGGGCATTCAATTTCATTTTTGTTGATCAATTTCTTACTACTTGCATTCAATTTAGTGTAATATTGAGAGGGATTCCAGATAAGAGGGAAATGTTGACTTCATTATATTGATTACTTGGAATCACTGTTATACAATGAAATCTTAGTTTATGTTCTTTGTTTATCTGACAATTATTGTTGCCTTTTGATCATGTATTTGATTATCATACCGCTAATTATATATATCTATATATAAATGAATATCCCGTACTACACCATTATTTCAATATACTATGTATACATATTTCAAATAATTGGAAACATTGATAAAGTTTTAAAACGTAGAAACTAGTGCAGTGGAGGTGATTTCTCATTTAATTACTTTGAAAATGCATTTCCACAAACTTAAATGGAAAGACTTTTTCAATGGAATACTAATTTTGTATGATGTAAATATACCAGCTATGTGTTCGTCTTCCTCTCTCTCACTCCCTATCACACCCTTTTTCTCTTTTTCTCTCTCTTTCTCTCTCTCTCTCTTGCTCTCTATCTCTTTCCCCATGTCACCCTCTCCCATTATCTCTCGCTCTCTATCTCTCCAAATCTCTCCCTTTCCCATCATTTCTCTCTCTTTCAGAGTGACATGGGAAAGAGAGAGAGGGGGCGACAGAGAGAGAGAGAGAGAGAGAGAGAAGGAGAGAGGGTGACATGGGGAGAGAGAGAGAGTGAGAGGGAGAGAGAGAGAGGGGGGGGGGACAGGGGGAGACAAACACATAACTCAGATGATGTTTGAAGGTTTGCATGGTGGTATGAATAATCACGGAAGAGTTTACGGTACACCATGTGTAAAGTCCTCGAGGGACTGAGGAAAGTAGATAGGGAATAGAGGTGAGATGAAAGGCGAGAAAGTGGAGGTTAGAAGGAAGAGTATCTTTCGGAAGTGAGTTTAGTCCTGAAAAGGACTGTAACCCAGAAAGTTTGGGCAGGATGAGAGGTTTGAGTAGAAGACTGGATTGAGTTGGAGAGTTGAGTAGGCGAGTAGAATTGCAGAGCAGGAGCAGGAGAGTAGACTCGACGTTTCGGACAGGTTGACTGTCCGTCTTCAGGAGACGGACAGTCAACCTGTCCGAAACGTCGAGTCTACTCTCCTGCTCCTGCTCTGCAATTCTACTCGCCTACTCAACTCTCCAACTCAATCCAGTCTTCTACTCAAACCTCTCATCCTGCCCAAACTTTCTGGGTTACAGTCCTTTTCAGGACTAAACTCACTTCCGAAAGATACTCTTCCTTCTAACCTCCACTTTCTCGCCTTTCATCTCACCTCTATTCCCTATCTACTTTCCTCAGTCCCTCGAGGACTTTACACATGGTGTACCGTAAACTCTTCCGTGATTAAACACATAACTGTTATATATATCGTATATCATTCAAATTTGACCAGCCCTTTCGATTTGCTCATATTGAAAGCAACATGTGTTCAAATGGATCATGTGTTTTTATATATTGCTTTTCCTTAGCATTGCTATCAAATGCAAGATAATCTGCCATCGGATATATCAATATTTTTCTTCTTTTCATCATTAAAATCACATAAAGGTCGATCTCGGAGAGGATACTTTGGTAACTGGTGTTATCACACAGGGACGGACAGGAACGAACCAAAGGGTTACGTCATTCCAAATCTCCTACTCAAGGGACAATACAAATTGGACCTTTGCTCTGGAAGAGCAGTGTGGGGTACGAAAAGTGAGTGTCATTTTGCGCTTCCAGAAAATGCCTATTTCATTTTTTGTCAAATCTATCATCTTCCTTTTTTAATGCTCTTTGTATTACTTATATACTTCTGTATTTTTTAAATTGCTTTATTGTTTTTGCATGCAATTTTTTTTCTCCATATTTACATAAATGTACACATCTCAAAGGATGAATTTCCTAGTAGGCCTATGCGAAATTAAAGGATTTTTAAAAAGTATTTTATAAATACAACAAGTTTCATTAAAATCAATTATTTATGTGCCTTGGCGATGAAGTCTCTGTGCCATATTACACTTCTCATGGAAGAGTTATACCGAGGGATTCGAGGCAAGACATTAATCAACATTTGGCATTCACCACCCAGGTAACTGGAAGTTTCCGGGGGTTATATATTACATTATTATTACATGGCTCTTGGGAAAAGCAACATGGATATTGATGAGGCTTTTTTATAGTTAATAATCAAAATATATTTATTATTGTTATTATTATCATTACTATCATCATTATTAGAAATAAACATTATCCATTGCTTTCGTTCTTTTTCAGACATATGCAGGTAATTTTGATTCTGACACATATGTTACCATACTGTTTCCTGAGCCAGTAACCGCACGGTACATCACGATTCATCCTGTCACATTGATTGAGTGGGCGTCTATGAGATTCGAAGTACTTGGTATCAACACTTAAACCATAAGGGGTTATCAATAAATTGATTATTTTATTTATTTAATCTTTTTTATTCATTCATTTATTTATCTATTAATCTATTGGTACATGAATTAATTCGTTTAGTTATTGAAATATTTATTGTGCTATAGTTTCTATATTATACGAATGCTGCGTTGTGTATGTCTTTTAATTCTCCATGATAAATAGTCTTATTTGGAATGAGCAATGTGCTTGCATGTATAGCAGGGGAACTCTCCAAGCAGAATTCTGGGATGCCTGATGCCACGAAGGAGAGCTGGTTCATGCAGAGAAACATGTACATCTAAAGGGACAAAAGTCAGAGATTAACAAACGTCAAAGTCACCACCAACAATTTAAGTTCACTAAGTTGATGTAAAAAGATGGGAGAAACAGAGTTCAATTTATTTGAACTTGTAACATGCATATGGAATCAACTCAATGAAAATAAAGCCCTCAAAGCCATTGTATGATGTAATGTACAGAAGCACGTTGGATTTCCATTCTATTCGGGAGCACATGATGGAACGTGCTGCTACGACAGGCAGCCAGTACGTCACTCTGAGGCCATTTTGAAGCGCAACATTTGTAGGGCTTCAATATTACACCATATCACAGACATTGATATCACGTAGGGCCATGCATCTCAGATTTAAAATTGTTAAACAATAATAATAATAATAATAAGATATTTGTATACCGCAAATTGCAAAATTGCCTCTAAGCGGTTTAAACAATGCTTTTAATAGAAGTAGGGAAATGAGAAGAGCAAGTCAGTTTGAGCCAATTCCCATTAAAAATAACAAAGTTATGAATTTTTGAAGTTGCAATCAATTAAACACAAATTGGCAACTCTGTGACGTATCTTGCGAGTTTCCCTCCCATTTGCTCTGTACTAAAAATATGGGAACAAAATCTGTTCCGTCATCAAGAACGAAGAAAATTAAAGTTCATGAAATTTAATGTACTGAGAGCCAATTCCTGTTGATTGTTCGCAACTTAAAGAACTCATAACTTTATTTGTGATCGGACTTTCACTGACTTGTTCCTATTGCATTGTTTGTGCTTTTATTAAAACAAACTTATTATCAGGGTGGACTTCCCTTTAAACCAGAATGTAGATGCTCACTGAAAGTGGTAATTCGAAGGTCAACGAGGAGTGCATTTGGAGCGTAACGAAAATTTGTTTTCCCTATTAAATAATTTTGCAAAATGATTGATATAACTATGGTTGACACATCTGAATTGTGGTGTTTCGGTAGACGTCTACAGCCACTAGAGTGTACATATATTTTCAAAGGCACTTTGAATTTTACAATGCGATATACATGTGTGTCTCATGTAAATATTACTACTACTACTTACAATAATGTATTTATATCGTGCATTTTCTATATACGTGTTCAAATGTGATTTACAATTACTCGATATGATAATGTTGATGGATAACAGAGGATACGATACAGCCATTCTCTGCCAAATGTTTCCGATTATATTTTGTATTAGATTCTGACCTACGGTATAGTTTGTTGGTCAATTACGTCAGAAGGGTCACATTGGTGACGAAGGAGGTTGAATAATTCGATGGTAAATATTTTGTATTGAGTATCAGAAGATTTACTTTTTGGATTGATTAAATCTTTCCTTCTCTGAAATCTAAAGTAAATGTAACATTTGTTATGAAGAGGTGTCGTGGTTTAATCTCTTGACTGGGAATGGAAAAGTCGTTGGTTAGAATCCGACACGGCAGTTATGTCTTTGAGCAAGCCATTTTATCTACATAGCTTCTCTCCACCCATGTGTTAAATGGATAGCCGGTAGGATATACGAAGATCAAATAGCGACCAGTTGGATTGCTACCCAGGGAGTGGAGAATATGTTCCTTAATATGCGGAATAGAAATTGAATCCAATGACCGGGGTAATATTAATACTGTAAGCGATTTGGTATGTTATAACTGGTAAAGAGCTTTATGGGGGGAAGCTAACTTTGCAGAATGTTAGCAAAACATTTCAAGAGAAACTAAATGATGTAAAATGTTATTGCTATGAGTATATGGAATCGAGAGGGAAAAAAATGGAATTAATTTACTGTCTTAAAGAAGAGGAAATAAATGAGGTTTTCAAATCAAAATTTGTGAAAAAGTAACCGTAGTTTGAAATAGATTTAGTCTAGCGTCCTCACGTGTTTGTCATGAGACATTGCTGATATGACTTTGTGCGTAATGTATCAAAACAGTTATCATTATTGTGGTTATTTTATTGATTGACATGTCATACCAAAATAATATTATGTGTCCAATTATAAAACAAAGGACATTGGTATTTGTTTTCATTGTGTCTAAATGTTTATGCAACAACTGAAAATGATGGCATTGTATATTAGCCTATTATACTTGAAAGCACTACACTCGACTAAAAATCATTTCACAATGCTGGAAATACGGCAGTAGTTGATATTTAGTTATGTTGAAAGTATTGTTACCGTAGTAGTTTGATGTAGTTATCATTCATGTATTTAATATAATATGAATTCAGAAATGTTTTACAACTGTTTGTATTTCATAAACTTAATTAGTAGGACTACATTTAATCTTTAGTATTACTTATACTTTTGTTTTAATTTAACAAAATCAGAGAGGAGAAAGGAAATGAATTATCGAAATGTTTTAAGAGAGTTAGAAACTATAACATTTGACATAATGCTTTAATAACAGATTCGAATGATTGAGTTTTGTTCTATTTTATAACTCAGAAATGTGTTATTTGTTAGTTATATGGACTTGGTAGTGTAACGTGTTTTGGGGGGCAGTTATCATTTTCAGTTAAACACGTATACAAGTTTAAATATAAATGCTGTGTGACATTTCAGGAATTTCACCCAAACATGCATGCAAAGGATAATGGTAGGTTTGATGAAAACTGAATAGTTGAAAATGATTGTATTTGCAAAAGTCAATTCATTGAACTTTGTTCAATAACATGGTTTAACAAAAGTGGAGGATGTAAGAGGTGTAGCGCCACCTCTTGTCGGAGACAGGACGAAATCATTATTTATTCAGACTCAGACGATGTATAATATATTGAAATGTCATTGCTATTTTGGGATTTTAATTAGAAGTGAAATAAACTAAATTTAATTGAATTGAATCTTCTGTTTTGCCTCATCTGTATAGCCAGCCTAAAGGCTTGTTAAGATATGGGGCGGTGAAGCACCGCAAGAATTAAAGCCGCCATGTAAATGAATGGCAACTGCGGGCCGCAAAGGACCTGCGTGTATTCACTTAGCAATTTGAAGCGCATTACATTGTATGGAATTGAAAATAAATGGGGGGGGAACGCCCCCCCCCCCCCAAGCCCCCCAATCAGTACTCCAGTGACTGTGACATTCCCATTTACATATGTCAGTTTGTTAACATTAGAGTGATACTAAAGCGATGAACTTTCTGCCCTAGCATAATGTTTATTGCACATCGCTATCTCATGGTGAGCTTGCCAAGTGCCAACAGTGCTTTAACCCAAAACCCAATTTCCGCTTCACAGGCAAAGGACTCGATGCAAGCACCAAAAGCGCAGAGATTTACGGGACAATAATGCTAGAGCTGACCTGAGATGGCGCTTAGGGGATTTTGCGGTACTGCTTCAAGTACAGTATGCCTTTAAAAAAGAAATCATCCCATCCTAAGGTCTATATGAGAGCATGAGACAGGGCAAGCGCCAATGGGAATGAAAATATTAATATAAATGAATGCAAAAGGTTTACACCTACTCAGAGCACAGTGCTGTGTCATACCCTGATTTAGATACATACATGTACACAGTATACTAAACATTATATATTCTTACTACATTTGTTTTACATACATTACACTTCATCATTAACACAATACCATGGTATTCATCCATAATATAAGAACGCTATTCATTAATCATATTACAATGTACATTTATCAACCATCATCATTTTTATCAGAATCATATTACAAAACACCAGATAGGCAATTTATTTTCATTTTTTACAATCCCAGTGAAATAAAAAATATTAACAAAGAGTAAGAAGGGCAGTTTGATCGTATCTTTTCAGAGTGCTCTTCGGACTTCATGACTAAAGACTATTTTATTCTTTTAAATTCCTTCTGGCTCTCGACATCTCTCTATAATTGGATCTGAAAACTCCACGTATATACAACAAATGTGTACAATCTTTTTGAGACAAATCGAAAATATTGTCTGCCGAGAGTAAGAAGAGCATCATTCCAAACCGTTAATTCCCTTCTGACTGTAAACATTTCTTCATAATCAAATTTGATTCTCAATAAATCGCTATGGAGCCAGAAGGGTGTTATATTTCAATTTGCCTTATCAACACGTGTATGCAAAACTCATTAACAGAAGGACTATGAGGGAAGATGTGGAGACAAAATGGGATCAAATAGAAGGGCTCAAGACTATGCTCAGGAAAGGATTGACCCACGAAAGAGAAATAAATGGAAAGAAAATGATATGGGGGAGTACGATATCTTGAACAGATGGGAAAGGGGGAGAAGACGTGAGAAGAAAGAAAAGGAGGTGAGTTTGATTGAGTAAGAGAGAGAGAGGCTGAGAGTGAGGAGAGCAGAGAAAGAATAAAGGAAGATGGAAAAAGAATACGAAGAGTGAGAATAAGTTGAGGAACCAATTTTGATTTAGCTATTTATAATGAAAAGAAAAATCCTCTTTTGTACATGACCTAAGTGGCACATAATAACCTAGTATCAAAGCACATACGTGGCCAACCTAAACTTACACGAAGCCAAGAGCAATTTGTCTTTTCTTGTTTCCCCCCCCCCCCCCCCCCCATAATTAAACGTTGTCATTTTCCATTCCTGATCTTGAATTGCATTTCTAAAGAAAGATGTGAATACATATGCGCATGCGCTACAGCAATGGCGTATCGTGTCGATATAGGTACTGCCAAATGCAGGACAATTTACATATTTTAGTCATGTTGGGGGAATTATCATGTTTCATTTGGGCATATTATTTGTGTGAAAGTTATCTGATCAAGAATAAGGGGTTGTACCGAAGGTTATATTTGATAATTCAATGAAATTAGCGTTGTTGTTTTACTAAAGAAGTGAAACGTAGACAAAAGAGGGTGAGAATCAGTGACTGTTAGGTGATTACGAAGCATTGATGATTGATTGATTGCTCGAGGGATGATCAATTGGTTGATGTTGTGCATAAGAAGGGTGTAGATTTACTCCCCACAGGGTGTGGAATCGATCATATAGGTTATAAAATTCAACCCCACGGGTGTAAATTTGAACCTATTTTTCATGAAAATGGAACCAAAAGGTGTTAATTAAGCACCATTAGGTGCAAATTTCACTCCTTAAAGGGAGTAAAATCATAACATTTGGGTGCAAATTTACACCTTCTTGTGGGGTGTAAATTTACTCCTTACATTGGGGATTAAATTTACTCCCTGAGGGGTGTCACTTATGCGACAAGCATTTACTCCCTGTAGGGAGTAAATATGTCTAGCGGTTGACCATAGGTTCCTAACTATATAGGATATATAATTTAATTCAATTCACTTCAAAGTTTATTCAACACTCTTCATAAAAACATTTAAAACATACAAATACAGAATGGAGTTATACAAAATTTGAAAAAAAAAACACAAGAAAGTGATAACAAATACAATGGCAATTTATAAGAGCATTTGGGATAGGCAGAAAGGAGGGAAGTTCCTTATATAAAAGCCTGCCCCTAAAAACACACATACAGGAAAACGAAAACAAAAGAACATAACAAAAAACAAAGAACATATTAAAACTTACTATCATGCACGATCAGAGTATTACAAAAATGTCAAAAATTTGCCCATACTATTGATACTGATTATTATACTTGTTTAACAGAAATTGTTTATATTTAATTTTAAAAAGATTGAGAGTTTTGCATTTTTTAATTCCCTGAGGTATACTATTCCATATTAATGGTCCTTCAAAAAATAGTGAATTTTTCATACAAGTCGTTCTAATCTTGGGGAGGTGATAACTTAGGGCATTTCTAGTATTAAAATTATGCACATCACAATTCAAGTTAAAACATGTTAATAAAAAGGTAGGCAAGTTGCCATTAAAACATGAAAACATGAAAACTGCAATATAAAAATTATGCATATCGATTACATTCAAAATTCCAAGTTTACAAAATTAAGGATTACAGTGAGCATAATATTGGGAATGAGTTATTATAATGCGTATTGCTTTCTTTTGAAGCTTAAGTAACCTTAACATATCACTTTTATTTTATTTGCACATGCAACTATACAGTAATTAAAATATTAAAATAATGATGTCCAATATAAGTACGAAGGGGCAGTACCGTTAAGAACCTGTTACTATTCGAAATGGTCGATGATATTACAGACGATAGAATATGTTAAAGTGTTTTCGTCGTAATAATACAGGCCTTTATGTGCTCAGCATCCGTCAAAACTCCATTCCATTTACAAATAAGACTTTTGGAATTTGAATATTATCATTTTGTTGCAAAGCGTTCAAGATTACTTTCATTCCTACACTACTTGTTGTTACTGTGAAATTGAATTAAGCTGTATTATGTTACACCTCAAAAGAAAGAATCCATGTTTATGATTGTGCAAAAGGTTTGGAAACCAAATAATGCTACGCGATTGCAAGATGGTTAGCAAAGAGGTTCCATTTCCAAACAAATATCCCAACAATCTAAATATTGTATAACCGTCAAAGTATTGGTTTTTTAATCCTTTCCACTGAATCCACTATCGTACACAAATAATATGATTTATTTTTTTACTATCCCCCCCCCCCCCACACCCGCAAGAAAAAATAGAAGAGAAAAAACCCCGAATAGAAACTAGATGAGAAACAATGAATGCCATGGCGACCAGGAGTGCAATTCATCCGGGGATGACATAATAATAATAATAATAATAATAATAATAATGGTGGCTTCTTGTATAGCGCACATGTCGGTCACCTGGTGACGCTCCTGGCGCTGCTCCGATTATTACCCTGGCTTTAGCAAAGCAGCCACTGCGGCGCTCTAGCATTTCAAGGAGTTAATTAATCTGTTCAATGATCCATGGCATAACACGTCGATTGGTGTTATTGTTGAAAACCGAATTTAATTCTACTACGATTAGGATAAGTAGGTGATCATAAGCTGATGGATGCAGTGTTGAGAAAGCGCCAGCAGATAATCAGGTAGGCATAGTGATGTGTATCAATTATTCAAAAACAATTTCCGATATTGGTGCCAATTGTAATGCTAAAATGCAACAACCAAAAGAAAGAAAAATAAAAAGGAAATTGCCTCAATATCATTAACAAATTTATTTTAAAATGCCAATGATGAAGCTCGATTCATCTACAAACTAGTACTAATATCAAATATAGAAAAAATATATAGAGACACCAATTCATGTATATCTATATGATATTCGTTACAGCCAAGATATCTAAAGGTGATATCGATCTTCAGAATCAGAAATCAGCACACCCTCTTTCATGCACCCCAAAACATTGCCTTAATATTATAGAGTTAATCCAAAAGGATGTATATATTTTGATTTTATTTCCTCCTCCCCCTTTATTTCGCTCGCTCTCTCTCTCTCTCTCTCTCTCAGTCCTTTTTTCCTCCCATATCAAAATTCACGATTTGCAGCTAGTGTTACACCAAAACATAATTATATATATATTATTGTTATTATCATTATCATCATCATCATCATTATTATTATCATTGAACCCTAGTCTGATAATTATTGATTTGCTCAAGATTGATCTTTCCCTCTAGCAGTCAGAGCTTCGGGGTAATATGGAGCTAAGATCTATTCGAAAGCCGAGCGAGCGTAAGTTCTTTGCGACATATATTTTGTATTTATTGATTTTCTAAGTATAATTTGTTCCATATTTATTATAAAACATCATCTGATAAACTAACACTTAAACAAGCTCTGCTTCTAGTTAGTTCCTCTTTTTCTCGTGCTATTTCTATTGTATTTGTCGTTTCATTGTATTTTTTTTAAATATACTTATTCATTTTTTTGCATGGGAAATAAAATCACTGTGTTAACATGATTTGCGCATAATTCATCGTAGGTTTACCATAAAAGCTTAAGTAGAGACAAAAAGGACGGCACATGTTTTTGTAACCAATTTACCCAAATCCGGATGGCAGAGGAGGGGAACACCCGATTAGCTTGAAAGAGAGACACAATATCAAACATATTTATAAACATATATATATATATATATATCAGTGGTGGATTCAGGTGGAGGCCGAATCGTCCGCCCCCCCCCCCCTTTGGAGGCCCCAAAATAAGGGGGAGAGTGAGCAACGGAAGGAAAAAAAGAAAAAAATATAAGAAGGTAAAAGAGAAGAAGAGAGGAAGAGAGAGAGAGAGAGAGAGAGAGAATCGCTAACCGGCAAGCTATGGGTAATGAGTACATAAATATATAAATCAGTGGTGAATTGGGGGGGGGGGGGGGGGGGTAATTGGGAGCGACCCTTCCCTTTTTTGTGCGGCCTAAAATAAGGGGAAACGTGAAAAGAGATAGAAATTGCAAACAAAAAGAGAAAAGGAAGAGAAGCGAAAGTAAGAGAGAAGGAGATAGAAGGAAAGAGAGAGATAGAGAGAGAGAGAGAGAGAGAGCGAAAGAAGATGAAATTTAAATTTACACAGATTACATTGCCGAAAAGTTTGCTCGACATTTTTCTACGAAGACTTCGGACGAAATAAGAACCGGGGAGGATGTTGTCTTTGGTGGGAAAGTACGAAAAACCAGTTGTATAATATTGTTTTTAGAGATAGATTATAAAATCAAATGATAGGGGCTATGTGAATACCAAGGAGAGAATTTCAATTTCTATCGCTCGTTTTGGCTATCTTGAAGATTCCGAAGTTCTAAAACTCGAGAACGTCTGGGGCTCTGCACCACATTAGGGGGCCAAAAGGCGGGCCCTTGAACCCCACCCAGAAGGGCTAGCGTAATAACGCGCTGGCATAACGCTTCGCGCAATCGTTGGTTTGCCCCCCTCCCCCCCCCCCCCCCCCCCCCCGCTTCGGAAATCCAAGATCCGCCGCTGCGTATTGATTCGTAGGTAGACCTTTTATAATAATGCTTAATATATTACTCATTGCGGATATAGTGATAAAATTATTGTTTATAAATTATATACCGCCAAACTAATGTACACATGAAAGTGAGTATAGGTACACACTATACAGCTCTCTGATTGGTCCGATGGTATACAGCATCTATCCACACAAATTGAGCCAACCATTGTCCTTCAGCTGGAACACACCCGCTCTATAAAATCCCAAACAGAAATCCATTGCAACCAGCCGCCCAATTGTAGTGTCGTTCATTAAATAAACTACATGTACCTAGTGCACTTGAAGCGTTTTCCATATTATTTGTGTGCAAATAAGCGCCTTTCAACGTGTTTCTTGCTTGGAAAACAACTTTTGGTGCTGTAAACTTCAAGACTGTTGTTCTACTGAAAGATTATCTACACAGTATACGTACATGGTACAATTTCTTTAAAGGTAAGACTAATCAAAGGTCAAATGGGCTTTATTAAAGAATTCGATGAGGAGGATCGATTGTATTGGATAACAAATGTATAGACAGCTTAATTTTATACATGCATATTTTAAAGAAATATGATACGACAACCTAACATTAATGACCCCATGTGGCATGTTTCGTTATTAAAAACATTGGGAACATTCGCAAAGCGTTCTTTGTCAAATTTATTTTTGTTATCCCATCTGTATCTGTAAGCCAATCCAATAGTTCCGGAGCTTCATTTTCATCTTTCTACATAATTTTTTGTAAAGTGAGAAAACGGTATTACTTGTACAGTGCTGAATCCCTTGATATTGTTTCTTTGTGACTACACAATAGATGCAGAGACATAGATCCGTTGTTAACCTGAGAGACATGTTCCTACTTCTCTACACTTCATCTGTTATTGGTGAGAAATAGAATGAATTTAGTCTTTTACTTTAATTAATTTGGAGCATGATCGCGGGCTAGATCCGTTATCTTGGGGGCAAAAGTCAAATTTGAGGGTTTTGAGACATTGGATATTATAAAAGTTTATGGTATCAAAGTGTTCAGAAGACTTCCTTGCCAAAATTCTAGGTCGAATTCCTGGAAAATATTCTGCAAAAAAAACAGTTGCAAACATATTTCAAAATAGTCGCCATGTGTATGTAATATTGAACAGTTTTGAAGATTACCTTTTAACATAACGACAATTTTACCATGTGTGAATTTGAAAGAGAATTAAAAACTGTCTACTAAATGATACCGCATTTCATAAGGTTCATAAGTTTCATATTTATTGTCCATTTAAGAATGGAAATTCATAGTGTTGTATTGCGATTCACATAATTTAAAATAATACACATAATACAAAAATCAATAAAATATCTTTTTGGTTGACAGTAAACAAAAATAAACAATTAACAATCAAAACAAAGATATAGTCATGCATCGAAAATGATATACATGTATATCAAGTGAGGTAGAATGACGAAAGGATTTTACAAGTATCGATAATGTATTGCATTATTATCATTGCTATATAGTCTTATTATTTTATATTATTATTATTAACAATGGGAATTCGTCGTGTTACATGTCATTTCGATACACATATATATATACATATATATATATATATATATATATGAACTTGAACTTATTATTGTTATTTTTATTATTATTATTATTACTATTGTTATTATTATTATCATTGTTATAATTATAATTGTCACTGATGTCATCATCATCATTATATTATTATTATTTTCTTAATAATATAACTATTGTTGTTATGGAAAGGTATCGTTATTCTTATTGTTTTATTGCTTTATATGATAACTTCCTCATTCAGTATTCATATGGAGCTAGGTACAAATGAGTTTATAAAGAGCCGATTTAATTATAATTTTCATACGAATGTTCCCCATAATGTGAATTGCACCAAAATGCATGTTTCTCCACATTTCATAAATTATCTTCACTAATGACTTGAAACTCTTTAGAAAACTGACAATTACCTACCGAAAAAAATGTAAGCTGTTATTAAAACCAACTTATTATCAGGGTAGACTTCCCCTTAAATGGACACGGGGGGGGTAATTTTCGGGGGGTATAATTTTCCTAGGGGATGGATGTCCTTGGTTGTCTTTTTTTTTTGTAGGGGATAATTATTGTTCTAGGGGTTAATTTTCAGGGGTGGGGTAATTGTCCTAGGGGCATTTTCCGGGGGGTAATTGTCCTCGGGGGTGTTTTTCCTACGGGGGTAATTTTTCCGGGGGGGGGGGGTATTTTTCGTGGGGAGTAGTTTTCCGGGGGGTAATTTTCCGTGGGTGATTGTTCAGGGGGTTATTGTCCTGATACGGAAGAATACAGATATCATAAAGATGAAAGATGATTTATCACGAGCCTGTAGGTTAAGGAAGTTGGGCACTAATTGATTTGCACAGCCGAAGGAAGCCATTTTACGTAGCAAAAGGAAGAAGTAGCCATGTTAGGTGATATTGATATTCAACTGAGTAGCTTGCACCTCCATCAAGCCTAATTATTGTAGTAAAACGTTAGGAATATAATAACCAGATATTATCAATGTGAAAAAGATTCAATGTGAAACTATAATGGCTTCAGGTAAAGTGCAAATATCTGACTCTGCTCGGTATTCATGCAACCTTCTCAAAAAGTACTCCAACCATAAAGCAATATTTCAATATTTCAAATATGTAGCCAAACAGTTTTTCTTCAAACTAGAAGTAATAGGCCGATGTATTAGGTCGGGGTGCGCCCACGTATTTAGGCCGTTGTATTGGATCGGGGCTGCGCCCACGTCCTTAGGCCGATGAATTGGATTGGGGCTGCATACGCCCACATCCATATGCCGAGTTACCAAGACAAGGCAAGTCTAGGTGCCTCATATGTTTTTTTTAAGTCTTTAATTTTGGTTATCGTGGTAGTAAAGAAAGGTAGGGAGGTAGGCTCATGATGGTCTGGGAGATGGTTCCCTTACTATATGGAAGCCGGAACCGGTCAAACAAATTAAGTACCTGTTATGTCGTAATTCGAATAAAGACACGACGCTAATAAATACGTCGGGTCGTAATTTGAATAAAGACACGACAGGTATTTAAATATTTTTGACCGGTTCCTGATTCACCCTCTTTCTGCTTCCCCATGTTTGGCTAAACGAGTCAAAACTGATGGCACGTCTCCCCATCAGTTCTTCATTACCCCCTCCCAGACCAGTGACATTAGATGGGTTTGAGTAGGGGGTGACGGCACGGGGGGGGGGGGGGAATTCCAGAACGAATGACAAATTGTGGAGAGTAGAGAGGAGAAGATTGAGAAGGAGAGAGAGAGAGGTCAAAATCCATTGAACGAAAGTAATGAGAATTATATTTTGTATTTGATTCCTTGCGAAGTAAAGGAACTTTTCTTTTTGGAGGGGGGGGGGGCAGGTATAAAAGTCAACAATATGTGTATTTAATGACTATTTGCAATTCTATATTTTTTATGTGTTTTAGCTCACGCGAGGGGCTCTACCAACATGACCAATGAAGTGTTGGATACGGGGGGTAATCATTGCCAGCCGATTCCTGCCAATGGTGAATTGATGCCTACAGAGCCAGAGTACATGCCCTCGATTCCCATCTCATTAAAGGGTATTAAACGTCATTTCGTTTGCAAGTTATCTGGTGAGTTGTTAGGTTTATAGTGATTATCATAACAACTATGATATGTCAGTCCAACTTTTAGACTTATTAAAAATATCTTAACTCATTGGAATGAACAATAATAGTACATATACAATTAAGAAAATGTATGCATGAGTTCGGAAACTGAGACCTTTCTGTGGTCAGAGAGGAGTCGATGAAACATATCCAATAGTAATTAAAAGATTGAACAAGGCAGTAAAAAGATAGCGTGTGAAGTATCACGATCTTGTCACACATGCCTCTAAGGAAGTGGGTAATTGGGGGGCAAATGGAAATTGCTGTCCCTTAGACCTTTCCACAGCATGAAAGAATGTCAAAGGTATTGCTGCCGAAAGCATGGAAGGCTCATTATATACATACAAGTACGTTTAATACCCCTTACCTTCCTTACTCGATTACGACCATCCCCACCCCAATATATATTTTATAGAATCAACTACAACACAAATTCTGATTCTCCACTATCGCCTAGATTAGATTTTTGCCGTTTTTTGTGAGCATGGTTGACGGGGGCAACATGCTTTTCATGTTGTTGCATGAATAGCCCTCTCGGTCGACGAATTTGTAAGTTTTATGCTTATGTCACCAGATTGATTGATTGATGAATGTCATGTACTCAAATTAACAATACGATTACAAAAGGATGTTACAAGATTAAATATATATCATTCATAAATTGGTAAATTGGGCTACTAAAGAAAAAAGCAATGTGCAAATTGAACGTAGTTTACATTTTCATACTGTAATTATGCAGACCAGGGAACGATACTATTTCATAGAATTAAATGGGCTTTTCATGTTGGCGTATACATACTTTTAGAGATATTGATGAGGTAGAGCTTTAAACATTCTATTGATAAAGCATGCATCACAAAAGGATATTTTATTATCCTTTTCTTATCTTGTAAACACAGATGAATGTTTGTGTAATCCTTGTGAAAATGGAGGAAGTTGCCAAGACGGGGATAACAGTTACACATGTCAATGTACACCCGGATGGGAAGGGATCAACTGCGAAATAAGTAGGTGAACTCCAGTTAAATTCATTTAAGTCTACAGAAACTACATTCAGCAGTTAGGACTAACGTTGATGTTACACTATCGCTCAAATGAGTGATTTGTGGCCATTGCGGGGCCGTAAGCTCCACGTGGTGTAGCTATATAGTCGAAAAATAGATTGAATATTATTATTTCTTTGATCGTACTTTGGCTAGGTTGATCGGTTGATTGGTGTTATTTTCATTTTTGTAGTTCAGTTGTAGCCCCCTTACATCGTAAATATTCATTATCCTCATTAGTCAAAAAAAGTTTAATAAGAATATTTTGGTAAAAAGGTTATATCCGCTTGTCAACTTGAAGGCAAAAAGTGTCAACGACCCTTGTCAAAATGAAGGCATTTGCTTGGATGGACTAAACAGTCACACATTTCAATGTACAGATGGATGGGAAGGAACCAACTGTGGAAATGGTTAGCACCTATAATTGTTATTACTGCCTGCTCATACCTAGCCGAGGCAAAGCTGACCAACCCTCAAAACCCAAAGTTTGGGGTTTAAAGTTTAAACATTATAGAACAGATGGATTTCCTGCAAGGAAACTTGCATTAGAGCAGATACCTTGTCATGTCTATTGCATCAGAAGATGAGAGGCAAATCGGGCTTTCTCACAAAATCCAAAGTTTGAGAAAAACACGTTTAAAGTTTAAACGTTACAGAAAAAATGCATTTCCTTCAAGGAAATTTTCAATAGAGGGCGTTAGAGTATGTTCCTGATTAGTGCCATTGATTAGAAATCTCTGTTCGTGATAATAAATGGACCCTTCAACTATTGTCTAGTGTATGTATCTCATTTTGGACGAAAATGTCGGTCAGCTCACTCCGCCTCTCTGCAATTGGAAGTTATTAGTATACAATGTCACAGACAAGAAATTATTACATTCCTTTTCTATACGTTTAAAAACTTATACTCTTGATTTAATTTTGATTAACAAATCAGATTTGTCAGTCGATATATTCAAAGTTTAAATACAAATAGAATGAATGAAAGAATTCTATCGTATTTGGGATGGTGACGTTAAAGGTCGGTCCCAGACGTAAATAGTCATATCTGATTGATACACGTCTGTAACAACCCTAGTTACACATTCAAATGAGCCTCACACTCAACTGGTAGCATCCAATTACACTAATGCCTGATGGTGTAGAGTCAGGGTTTCGGGTTATTTCATTTTCGGAACCATGAACTGCATGGAATTAACCTTCGGAATAACGGACCTCTATAGTTATACGAACCTGCGGAATTACGAACCTTCTCTGTTTGTCTGTGCTTTAGACATTGACGAGTGTAGCAGCCAGCCTTGTGGCAATCAAGGTATTTGCCAGGATGAGGAGAACGGTTACACGTGTGCATGTGAGGATGGATGGACTGGTACACATTGTGAAACAGGTGAGTTCATAACGAAAGTCTCAGATGGCGTATAAGGAGTTTCTAAGCAAGATAAAAAGACCTTTTGGATGGTGGAAACAGAGGGGCCTCACGGTGTTTTTGGAAAAATGTATTTATTAAAAACATATGCATTATGTAAATTAAATTACGTTTTTGCTTCACTGGTGGTTCAAAAGTGGGTCATATCGGAAATACAGAAAATATGTTTATAATGAAGGGGGGTTACGAATGACTAATTTTGACTCGTTTGTAAAAAGCCAACGTAAAATGTGGCTGAAAAGACAATTGTACGGAAAATATCAATGAGATGGAAGCTACACTTTGATTTCTGCTTCAAGATGGAAGGAGGTAGATTTATTTTCTTGTGTAACTATGATTCCAAGTTATTAAAGGGGCACGTTACCGCCAGTGTAGTTATCGGAACATGCCATCTGCGTAAGAGCCGTATTCTGTTGGTGTCAATAGGCAACTATAGCACTGTCCGCCAGCGCATACGTATTTTGAACGCCCTCTGGAATACGGGGAACATGCCCCTTTAAGTTTCAAAGTACCTACGTTCTATTTAGTAAAGATAAAGGCATGGGAAGAGTTAGAAAAGTGTGTTATAGAACCTGCCTAGAAAGGGCACCTGTTTACAGAGGCCAGTATACCCTTGGGTGCCCTCAGTTGACAGGTTTGACTGACCATGTAGTTCTCCATGTCTGTGCTATTGTGATCCTCTGTTGTTCTTTAAGTGTTCCGAGGGGATTTCACAGGGACTCCAGAAATACGATTTGATGAAGTGCTAAGTGAAATCTATTTTTAATGCAGTGAAGTAACCCTAGCATAAAGTAATAGTGACACCTCTTTCCTAATAGTTGTTGGCATATCCCTGCGCTTTTTTTTTTTTTTCTTTTTTTTATTAATTAAAAAAAAAAAAAAATATGCCCACGGCTAACCTAAGAAAGGTGACCTTACCCCCCCCCCCCAACGAAGAAACATGTCAAATTTTCAAATTTCGAGACCAAAAAAAAACAAAAAAACTGTCCGCTTACCCCCCCCCCCCCCCCCCTTCCCCCCCCCCCCCCCCCCCCCCACTGAGCGACTTTTCGGAGATTTTTTTTTTTTGGACTCCCCCCCCCCCCCCAAAAAAAAAAAACTGTCCGCTTACCCCCCCCCCCCCCCCTTCCCCCCCCCCCCCCACTGAGCGACTTTTCGGAGATTTTTTTTTTTTGGACTCCCCCCCCCCCCCCCCCCCCCCCCAAAAAAAAAAGTGTACGCTTACCCCCCCAACTGAGCGACTTTTCGGCCGGCGCGATTTTAAATTTTTCGGGAGCAAAATATTTTGGGCCCGATTTTAAAAACCCCCCTTGAAAAAATCCTGCGTACGCCCCTGGTCTAATGTAAATATGAGTTGGTCAATTTAGCGCCTACGCCAAACCATTTTGTATATTCAGGTTTTATGGGAGAGCTGAGAAATTTACATATTTATGACACTTTACATCGCCGTAAAGTCTTGTTCAAAACTTGTTTCAACGAGTCACTAAATGAGTTCCATTTTCTTTCTTTTCCCCCTCAATATATCTGTCTTATTTGTTATTGTAAACTGTACAGATGTAACCATCCATTCGTTAAAGCTTCTTGGTGAAAAGGTAAATGAAGGAACACTTGCTTTAACGTCCCGCTCCAGTCCTAACACGTACGTGCTGGTACATCAAGACTATTGGAACTGGAACTTATCAAAACTGGCATGTCAGTATCTAGGATTTGAAGGTAAGACATTATCCTTATCACCTTAGTGGCACTCCATTTCTGTCTATTATCAACTATTCTTAAATAGCTGATATTGCTGATTTAACTGCTGGTTGCACGTTTGTTCAGGCTTTGCAAATATGTGAGGCGTTGCCTTCCCCTGTTTCTCTTTCCAGCAATCTTCCCTGTTATTGTTATATATATATATATATATATATTTGACAAATATATATACTTTCTGTATAATTATGTGACCAACAAATTGCATTTGCCTCTTACTTATTGTGTTGATAAGTGATGGTTTCACTCTTGCTTTCTGACCACTTCTCCATTTGTTTTCTTTTCTGATCATGGTATATTCATAATCTTTCTCAAGAAGCAGGTCTCTGTGGTCTTTAATCTTCTCTCAATCTCTTTGTTTATTGTCCAACACTCACACCTGTAGATAAAAACTGATCAGATATAATGACTTGAAGCTATGGATTTCGTTTTTTTTTATGGTAATGTTCAATTTTTTTTAATTACAGATATTATTTGATTGAATGTATCCTTTTCTATTGCCATTTTTTCATTTATTTTATGAATACTTTTCCCATCTGATGTTATAGTGTACCCAAAGTTTTTTAAATTGGGGACTTGCTTTATTGTTTCCCTTTATTTTAGAGATACCATGGAAGCGTTTGAGTCTTTTACAAATATTATTAAACACTCTGTTTTCTTGTTTTTAAATCTAATTATTTTTCACTTATTTTATGGTACTAATTGATGTATTCATTCCTTTTTTTTAAAGAATCATTAAATACTGGTGTCATGAATCAGGAGTATTTATATTCTGGTCGAGTTGGAGATTTAAATTCCATGTTATAGTTGATTTTCTCCCTCTTCAACCTGAATCCCTCTCTTAGTCTTTCCAGTTTTCAAAACTTTTTTTTCAGGAGCCTACCCAAATTGTATATGGTGTATGTCATCACAAATCAGTTCTTGTGGTATCCAATGAAGTTAATATTTTGTTGTGGTTGCATTTATTTTCTTCAAAATAATATTTTAACTACTCTGGTATCCTACTTTTTACTTCAACTTTATTGAACAAGGAGTATTTGCGACGGTGAGCGGTTCACTGTACGAGTCCTCGTCCGTCGATGCTCCTGCTGAAGCCGAATCAGTGAAATGTCCTGCTAATGCCACACACATCACCGACTGCTGGTACAGTGAGACCAAAGTGGGACGGATAAACGAGAGTAAAATTATTTCCATTGTGTGTTGCCCTGGTGAGTAATAATAATAATGATAATAATAAAATGAATCATGATTTTTAAAAAATACTAATAATGTTAAAATTAATACTATAAATAGTAATAATAATAATTATAATAAAGCAATGATAAAAATGATGATTATTAAAGTTAATACCAAGTTTTGGTATGGGGTGATGAATTCGGTTTAAATGGACATAGTTTAAGCATATGCGATCCTACAATATTCAATGATCGTTGTCGCGGTTGAAATCGAGTCTAAAGTTATGAAATTGTAAATAATACACTCTTTATCTTGTAAAGCTCCCTATCAAGTTCAAGATATTAATTAAGCTATACAACAGTGTTTCTTGACTAAAATTGACCAATTACTTTTGCTATTGCTGCCCCCAAACTATGGAATAGCTTGCGAATAGAAATACGAAGCACTCCATCTCTCACTGTTTTTAAATCCAAATTAAAAACTTACTTGTTCAATTAAGAGACCTTATTTTGTAGAATTTAGTAAAAAGGAGCTCTTACCAGCGCAGCTGAATTTATTCTGTATAAAAAGCTGCGCTATCTATTAAATGTAGTATTATTATTATTATATTATTAATAGTAGTAGTACAATATTTCATAACAGCTGTTACGAGAGAAGTGCATTGAATAGCATCATCGCACAATTAGCGCACACCTGCCGCCTGAATGTTTCGTCGCAAGCTCTCAAATTAACATCAATTATTGAAACAAAATGGGAAAATAATTAAATTCATACCATTTATACACATATTAATGTAATTTAATGTCTTCAGTGTTTGTTGATTAACCTAATCCTTTAAAACAATGCCTTTTGTCCCTACAGTAGGCTATAATGTTTGTCACAGTGATTGAAAAATAAATGAATAGAAAAAGTACGTAATTCAAAGTTCACTTCAAAACCTTCTTGAAATAATTTATTTTGCATCTTGTTCTTAGAAGGTGTTTTAAATACAGGTTCATGAAATTGTCTAAATGGAAATTTAATGTGATTTCTTTGTCAAATATCAAAAAAATTGTACATTTTGAAAAAATAATGTTATCTCTGTAGTGCCAACTAAGGGTGTATATCCTTAAAAAATTTAAGGAGAGGTTAGGGTATATTACAAACTACTTACCTACGAAATTTCACCGATGACAGTAAAATGCTTTTTAGATATCATAATCTCGTTGCATTCTTACAACACCATGTAAACTGACGGGTTTATGACTTGTATGCTATGGTGTAAAAATATAATTTTCACTCTTGTGTTTTATTTGCACTTCTATGCCTTCGTCGTTTTACTCTGTCATATGCTTTCATTATTTATCGACTCAATTTTCAACAGTGAGCCCGTGTAATATATCTGGTCAACCACTCGGCCTTGAAAGTGGTGCTCTTCCCGCTTCGGCTTTCTCCGAATCATCCTGCTTCTCGGCGTCCTTCTGCAGCCGTTATGGCCGCCTGAACGATGCGACAGTCTGGGTCGCAAACTCGGACGACCCATCCCCTTGGATGCAGGTCCAATTTGAGTCTAGTTATATCGTAACGGCCATAACGACTCAGGGTAGACATGACTATGATGAGTGGGTGACATCATACACTTTTTCGTCTAGCTTTGACAACACGGCTTGGACTGATTATTTGAACGTATACTCTGGATCAGTTAAGGTAATTCTCAAACTGCGGTTCCTCAATTACATTAAAAAAATATATATATTAATCAGTGGTCTTTGTGTTCAGAGATATACAGTGTGACCTCGTTAGAACTCTATGGCCCGAATTCACAAAGGAGGTTTGTCGACAAACCTTGGTTTTCGTACGTAATATGATGCGTTTTTACGCGTTTTTTACAAACCTGGTTTGTAAAGAACAGGGGGAGGTTTGGTGAAACAAAAGGAGGTTTGTAGACAAACCTCCTTTGTGAATTCGGGCCTATGGGACTATGGCAATTTGTTGCTATAATAAAGCTTTGTTTTGCCATGGCTGCAAATGAAACCTCACAAATAAAAAAAACACTACTTAGGAATAAACCGATTGGCTTGTCTTGCTGAAGTAAAAGTTGATATAACAATGTTTTCAAATAACAAGGTCCCACTGTAATTTACATCATTAATAGTATTATTATTATAATTATTATTATTATTTATTTGGCAATAAAGAAAAGACATAAGAAATCCGAAAACAGACAATTGAGCAGGTATATATAAAGGATAATACAACCACTTAAATGCCAGGGACAGAAAAATTTAACCTAATAACGGTAGCAAAAAAGAATCGTCTTTTCCAGTCCCAGTAATTGTGAACGTAAACTACCTTCAAAAATAAAAGGAGAAAAGGTGGAGATAAAAAAAGAAAGAGTCTTCCAGTGTAACACAGGATGAAACAAAGTAAGAAAAGTGAGGGATAAAACGTAAATGAAAAAGAATAAAAAAAGATCCATGATATTAAATTATAAATTTCATGCACAAGATTAATATACCACAGCCCTCCTGGAGAAAAAATAATTAAGTTAACAAGGTTTATGAAACTTAACAATAAGTTTACTTAGCCAAGTGCCATATTGATTTTCAAGTTCCAAAACTGGGGAACAGGAAATAGGGGAAAGGATTTCCCATTTCTCGTTTTATGTATAATTGGTGACAAAGAAGTATAATGGGCAGGAAAAAAAGGCAAAATAGCAATATACATAATACATGTATAGGCTTATGTATATCAAAACAAGAGAGGATCATTATCAAAACACTTACAACCCCAATTTCGACCACCCCGAGCACAGGAACTCAGATAGGCTCTTCTCCATTTTACACAATACTGATCAGGATACTTAGATATTGACTTGATAACAAATGGGGGAAACAAGAAGAAGAAAAAAAGATGGCCATGATTGCCTCTTTATGACAACAATGTGTGTAGTCAGCATTGAATTAATTCACAGGCCGTATAGGGTTATGAACTAATTACGATGAGCTTCATTGAGAATTATTTTTCTTTGCAATATTACTTAATGTCATTCTCATTCAATATATTTTTACAGATATTTCCGGGAAATTATGACCGTGATAGCCATGTCAATCACACGCTTGCTAGGCCGGTAGTTGGACGCTCTTTCCGGATCCATCCAAGGACCAATCACGATCGCCTTTCTATGAGGATGGAACTATATGGGTATGGACCTCTAACTGATGTCATAGGTAAGTGCAGAGTACGACTGTTACTGAAAGAAAAGATTCATTTATAAATTGGTAGGTGCTGAAAAAAATGAAAATAAAATTGTGAGCTTTCTCTCTCTCTGTATGTCAGTTTGAAAGAATATTATAGTAGAATTGTCTCCTGAACTGCATTGCTCTTAAAGCCCCACTGTCCTACTTGTAGCTACTTGCTCCCTCTATATAGAAAACTTCCCCAATCGGTGCCTGTTGGTCCCCCATGATCCGCTATTTATTATGTTATTTGAGAGCTGAGTTGATGAGAGAGCCACCTGTCAGTGACCTCGCTGTGTGGTCTAATCCCTCCTAGCCACACTAGTGTTGATAAGCTTTAAAATGCTTTCATCATTCTATAAGAAATGGTTAAAACTTGGATACTCAGGACGAAACACTATCTTGTGTGCAGGCCCATTAACCCATTTATTGTGCGTAATGCATGTGACCTCAAGTAAGGTTGGATCTTCTTTTTCACATTTTGATCATTCCAAAATCCCAGAGTATATATCAATTGTTTTGTTCTACAAGGCCAACATTTTACAATTGACTCTGGAAAGTTTCTTTCATAATGTGATATTATGGCCAGTTCTCGACATGATTTTTCAAGACTCAATGCAGTGGATTACCGTGGGGAATATGACACCATTTTGTTGTTAGTCGGTAACGGGTGTTATCAATCACACAAATAATTGATTGACCGATCCTCTATCATTTTCAGGAGAACCGCCCCACCACACGCTACACCGTCCTCCTGCGATCCGATTTTCAAAGAAATAGCAATTATATAAAGGCCCGGTCACACAGGGAGGACGCATGGGGAACGCACGGCCAGCGCATGGGAAATTTGCAATTTGGGCCAGTGCGTTGTCGTTCGCTAGGCGTGCGTCATCATTCGTTACTCGTTCGTCGAGCGCGCTGGACCAACGCTGGACCAGCGCTATGCATGCGTCGTCATTCGCTGTGTGCGTCGGGATTTTTTGAGCATGCTCAAAAACGTGCGCCGAGCTCGACGCATGAATGTACACGCCAAAGGCACGCCAGGCGTGCGTTGAGCGCGCTAGACCAGCGCCAGACATACGCGGAGCACACGCCCTGTATACGCACAGCGCGCTAGCTACACGCTGTGCATTTTGTGTCAGCTCGCTAGCTTTTCCAAAATCATGACAAAAGTTAGGCACACGGCCTTTTCCGATTTCCAATGCGCTGGCCGTGCGTCGTAGAACGCGGTGCATGCGTGGGCCATTCGTCCAGCGCGCTAGCAACACGCTGTGCATTCGTGGAAGTTGTTATCATGTGCGCTCTGGGTACGGTCTGTTTCCGCACTGTATGCGCCCTGTTTGCGCTCAGCGCGCTAGCAACACGCTATGCATTTGGTGTCAGCTACGACAAAAGTTGGGCGCACGACAACGCACTGGCCAAATTTGCAAATTTCTCATGCGCTGGCCGTGCGTTCCCCATGCGTCCTCCCTGTGTGACCGGGCCTTTAGATATGGAAATCTATAAAAACAAACATTATCTTCCCAAATTTGGTTATAAATAATGATAAGAATAGTATCAACTGGAATCTTAGTTTAATTTAATTCTTCTGGTCAAAATAACAGCCTAATCGGCCTAAAATCGTAGACAATCAAACAACTGGCATGACGTCACTACGAGCCTGAGCCGATTGAGCTTGTCCTTCCTCAAGAAAGTTTCATATCCCTCGAAATTTAGAATTGATAATTCATATGACTATTCAGATCCTCGATCACTAAGATTTTGTAAATATTGGAATGCTCCGATCAAATGTTGTTGCAAACACTTTCAAAAAATGGTCGTAGTTAGGTCGTATACCGTGCGATGGGTTTAACTCATCCATCATAAATCTCCCTCACCCGAATCCTCGCTGAGCCCGAAGGCAAGCTCAAGAAATTTCGAGGTGGCTTCGAATTTCGCTGCGTGTGACATGCTGAAACATGTCAGTTGGCATTGGCGAATCCATGACACATGCTTCGCCGACGATTGCTCCGTCGACGATTACTCCGCAAAACGCGACAATTGCTCTGCGACATTTCCTCCGACGTCAAATGCTCCTCGGACAAATGCTCCGCCTTCAATTGCTCCACCGATATTCGCTTCTACCGGCGTAAAAAAGTGTTGTAGAAGCGAAAATCGATGGAGCAATGGTCGGAGGAGGAACTGTGGGCGGAACAATTGTCGGAGGAGCAACTGTCGGAGGAGCATTTGACGTCAGAGCAAATGTCGCGGAGCAAATGTCGCGGAGCAATTGTCGCTTTTTGCGGAGCATTTGTCACCGGAGCAATCTTCGGAGCATGTGTCGGGTCACCCCCAGGGCAGGTGCTTTATTAACACGCGAAAATCAACTTTATTTTTATAATCATGATGAATACAGATTAATTTAGATTCGCACCATTCCTCAATTACATATTTCCCTTCTTCATGTTCTTCTCCATTCGTTGTTGTTGTTTTGTTTTGTATTCCATGCTCGTTTATTCTTTATTAATACGTCATATGGCTCGTTCACAGGGTAGATTTCCGGATAACATTTAAGTAAAACTATTGAAAGGACTACCTTGACTTGCAAATTAGTAGGAATTATATGAAAAGTTAGTAACATCGTCAGTTAGGTATCTGCGTCTTTTTTTTTTTTAATTGCAGCGTCGCTGAACCTCGATGCGAAACTTGGTTGCACTCCATCTGTCCTCGGTGAGGGGCTTGGAGTGGAAGATGGTCGGATACCAGACTCTAGTCTGACCTCGTCATCGGTCCTTGGTCCCGGTTATGAAACTTACAGAGGAAGGCTGAATGCCGTTGCAAGTCCATCCAGCGTTGGATGGGTAACCGCCGGTGCATGGGTCGCCGCCACTTCAGACATCAATCCGTGGGTTAAGGTAATTTGCTCTATCATGTCTGAATACGCGTTGAGATGATGTACCCATATCAAGAAATAATTTGTGTACATCTAGAATATATATAAACCAACCTTCTCTTCGTGTTCGGCTATATAGCCCTTTGAAGATTAGCAGAAGAAGAACCTGCAAAAGGGTTTACCTGGCTTTCTATTGACAAACTAATTAAAAGTATGAATAAAATAACTGTAATATGATATATTTCATGTGAATAAATAAAGCTCTTCCATATTTGCTTAGACATTTGAACACGCCTTAAACGCGCCTGAAGGTCATGAATTATTATTGTTTTCGTTCGATGCCTCCTATATTCGTATGTACTCTTCACGCAACAAGAACCAAAAAAAACGCAGATCAGGTTCGAGCATGCACAATATATTATTGAGTGGAGTCATCTCCGCTTGATTTATTCATGTATGTTAATATATTCATCATGTGGCTAATAATGACGCATAAGTATTGACGAATCAGTGTCTTTCAATTTCTTTATAATAATGACTTAATGAGAACCCAGCCTTGGAGCCGTTGAGTGATCATGACGATGGAGTTATCTTTGGGATGGTTGTTGTAAGCATTGGTTTAGGACGTACGTTTGTGTCGTGTTTGATCTCGATCATGCCCATCACTAAGGGGACATAAGAATTTTCATATGTGTGCCCATGCCTTGAGCCATAATGCATGGCCGTCCAGAGGATTTTTTTTATTGTGGGGACCGGGGTAAAATGCAATAAATTATTGAAAATTTATTGCATTTTCTGTTTTTTTTTATATTTATGGAAACTGCCCCCTACCCTAGCCCCCGCTGCGTACAGTCATGGTTGATTGATTGATTGATTGATTTTATTTGTTTAATTTCACATAACAATTGTTTGCAGAATAAAGAATATAGTTGACAAAGTAAGATCAAAACTATGAAATGAAACAGGAACCTACTGGAAAGCATAGCTTGTTTTGTAGGTTCCCAAGACAAAGTGACAAAGCAATGACCTCGTAACTGTGAGGCCCCAGGATACAAACCGTGTCGATGTGCTATATTAGTGCCCTTTTGTAGGGCATTAATCCTCATTACTGTCATTTATGACTTAAGGGCGAAGGTCCCCTAGTTGATAAGCATAGTAGCGTACACATGCTTTAGCAGTCACGTAAAACACACTTTGTCTAATTATTATTCAATCAAATCTGAGAATGTATACTATAATCTAGATCTATTATTTTTAAATTATTTTTTAAATAATTCCATAAATTGGGGTGAAACAAAAATATTCCAACTATATGAGCGACAGTGTATATATCACTTCTAATAATGTTTGACATGTATAGGGTCGAATAAAATTATACATAGAAAAAGGGGTCGTTATAAAGCACAGCTTGAGGTGACGTCCTCATCATAAATGTAAACAATACACAGTGGAAAGCGGAAGGTCAACAGGAGAGAGAAGAGAGAGAGAAGAGAGAGAGAGAGAGAAGAGAGAGAAAGGAAGAGAGGGGAGAGTTGCGTTCAGATAGAACATGTCAAGTCTGTAGACACTAAACACCTGATAGAACTCCTGACAACTCAAATGATTATATTATAAGGTACAAGGATACATGCTATAACATAATATATATATAGGTCTATGTACAAATACCGATGTTACAAATGGAGGCATTAATAAAAAACAAACATTTTTGTAATAAAAATGTAAACAGTTTAAAGGTAATACAAAGTTTTGGTATGGGGTCGTAAATTTGGTTCAAATGAACATATTAGAAGCATATGCGATCCTACAATATTCACTTATCGTTGTCGCGGTCGAAATCGACTCTAAAGTTATGAAATTGTAAATAATAAACACTTTATGTTGTATAACTCCCTCTCAAGGTCAAGATATTAATTAAGCTATTAAACAATGTTTCTTGACTAAAATCGACCGATTAGCTATTCCCGTTCGGAAATTATATACCACAACTACATATTCTGAGATTTCCATGGTCGCAGCTACCATTGTACGGCCGTAGGAGCTATTTGAAATTTAATAACATTTACCGGGAGCACCGGTAAATCTTTATATTCTATTTTTCTCGAAAGCAGAAGTGTTTTAGGGGCTAAAATTTCTAGTGCTTTTAATACATCCACAGGGGCATCCAAATATATCAAAATTGTAAAGAATCACTATCCACCCATTTTTCAAAATTTCCCAAAACTTTGTAATACCTTTAAAGGCTGGTCAGACCCAACCTACAACGAAAACGAGATTTCCCTATTAAAGTCCACCCTTACTACAACATTAAAGGGCGTAGCTTCAATCGAAAATCCCGCTATCATTATCATTCAAATCTGACCTGCCCTTTCAGTTTGCTCATATTGAAAGCAACATGTGTTCAAAGGGTTCAATTTTTTATATATATATTGCTTGACCTTAGCATTGTTATCAAATGCAAGATAATCTGCCATTAGATATATTTATATATATATTTGTTCATCTTTAAAATCACACAAAGGTCGATCTCGGCGAGGATACTTTGGTAACTGGTGTTATCACACAAGGACGGCCCATAAATAACTTAAAGGTTACATCAGTCCAAGTCTCCTACTCAAGGGACAATACAAATTGGATCTTTGCTCTGGAAGAGCAGTGTGGGGTACGAAAAGTGAGTTTCATTTTGGCGCTTCCAGAAAATGCTTATTTTATCTTACTTTTTTTCATGGTCTTTTTATTACTTTTATACTTATGTATTTGTTAAATTATTTCCCCATATCTACATAAATTTACATATCCAAAAGGATAATTTTCCTAGTATGCAAAATTAAAGGATTAAAAAAACTATTTTAAAAATATGACAAGTTCCATTAAATGAATTATTTATGTTCCCTTGCGATGAGATCTCTGTGCCATATTGCGCTTCTCATTGAAGAGATATACCATGGGATTCAAGGCAAGACATTAATCAGCATTTGCAATTCTCCACTCAGGTGTAAATTGGTACTTCGAAGTTTCCGGGAGTTACATAAAGTGCAGGGCCCTTGGGAAAAGCAGCAGTGATACTAATGAGGCTTTTTTTGGTTAATACACAAATTATTAATTATCATTATTATTATCATTAATAGAAATAAACATTATTCATTGCTTACGTTCTTTTTCAGACATATGCAGCAAATTTTGATGAAGCCACATATGTGACAATACTGTTTCCTGAGCCAGTAACCGCACGGTACGTCACGTTTCATCCTGTAACATCAATCCTGGATTGGTCGTCCATGAGATTCGAAGTACTTGGCATCAACAATTGAACCAATAACGAGTTATCAATAAATTGATTTGTTGTTTAGTTTAACTACTTTTATTTATTTATTTATTTATTTATCTATTAATCTATTTATACATGATTTAATTCGTTTATTTATTGTGCTATACAGTGCGTCCCAGAAAAAACGAATCGGAGAATTATCGATGTTTTATCATAACTAAGTCACAATTATAATTGATAAATGACACATATTTGTAAAGGTTAGATCCTCCCCTTTCATTTGATGCAACTCACATAATGCATATTTCACGCATGAGTGATTAAAATAAATTTGAAGAGAGGAAACCATAAAGTCATTTGGCGAACGATATCTGAATTTCAAAGAGAAAATAACATTTCTAGAAAGTTGTGTTTCTGCCCTTTCATATGACACCTCAATCAGGAAAAATGAGCAAATGACAAAGTTCTGTTTCTTCAAAGTAGTGCTTACATTTCCATAATTTTATCAAACGATTTTTTTTTCACTGGCTGCCTGCCGTAGCAACAAACGGGATTAACAAAAGACTTAACTCCGTTTCGTTGACAATCATCTGTACACGAAAGACTTCATGCATGGCTGATTTTCAACGAAACGGAGTTAAGTCTTTGTCAATTCTGCTTGTTGCTACGGCAGGCAGCCAGTGAAAACGAATTCGAAAACGAATAATCAACTGAATGAAAATAAAGCCTTGAAAGCCATCGTATGATGTAAAGTACAGAAGCACGTTGCATTTCCATTTGATTCGGGAGCACATGGAACCTGATGCTACGACAGGCAGCCAGTACGTCAATCTGAGGCCAAGGAATGAAGTATACAACCATGCTACTATTGAAGGGGAAGTCTTCCCTGATATTAACTTGGTTTTAATAGAAGCAGAAAAATGAGAAGAGCAGGTCAGTTTGAGCAAATTCCGATTAAAAATAAGAAAGTTATAATTTTTTGAAGTTGCAATCAATCAAACACAAATTGGCAACTCTGTGACGTATTTTGCGAGCTCCCCTCCCATTTGCTCTGTATTTTAACAAAAATTGAAACCAACCTATTATCTGGGGTGGACCTCCCCTTTAACCCAGAATGTAGATGCTCACTGAAAGGGGACATTTGAAGGTCATTTGGAGAGTTAAGAAAAAAAAATTACCCTTTAATAATTCTGCAAAAAAGATTAATATAATTATGGTTGACACATCTGAATTGTGGTGTTTCGGTAGACGTCTACAGCCACAAGAGTGTACAGATATTTTCGAAGGCACTTTGAATATTATAATGAGATATACATGTGATTTAGGTTACTAATACTAATACTACTATTAATACTATACTACTTATAATAGTGTATTTATATAGTGCATTTTCTACATACATGTTCAAATGCGATTTATAATAACTGAATATGATAATGTTGATGGATAATAGAGGATACGATACAGCCATTCTCTACCAAATGTTTGCGATTATATTTTGTATTAGATTCTGACCAACGGTAAAGTTTGTTTGCCAATTACGTCAGAAAATTCAATTTTAGGTCACATTGATGACAAAGGAGCTTGAATATTTCGACACGGCAGTTATGTCCTTGAGGAAGACATTTTATCTACATTGTGTCTCTACACCTAGGTGTTAAAGGGGTAGCCGGTAGGATATACGGAGGTATAATGGCGACCAGTTGGAATGCTTTCCAGAGAGTGGAGAATGTACTCTTTAATGTGCGGAATAGTAATTGAAGCCAATGACCGGGGTAATATTAATACTGTAAGCGCTTCGGTATGTTATAACTGGTAATTGCGCTTTATAGGGGAAAGCTAACTTTGCAGAATTTTATCAAAACAGTTCAAGAGTGAGTTAATGATGTAAAATGTTATTGCTATAAGTATATGGAAGCGAGAGAAAAAAATTGAATTAATTTAAAGAAGAGGAAATAAATGAGGTTTTCAAATCAAAATTTGGGAAAAAGGTAACCGTAGTTTGAAATAGTATTTAGTCTAGCGTCCTCACGTGTTTGTGATGAGAAATTGCTGATATGATTTTGTGACTAATTTATCAAAACAGTTATCATTATTGTGGTTATTTTATTGATTGACATGTCTTACTAAAATAACATTATTTGTCCAATCATAAAACAAAGGACATTGGTATTTGATTTTAATGTATCTACATGTTTATGCAACAACTGAAAATTATTGCATTGTATATTAGCCTATTATACTAGAAAGCACTACACTCGACTAAAACTCATTTCACTATGCTGGAAATACGGCAGTAGTTGATATTTGGTTATGTTGAAAGTATTGTTACCGTAGAAGTTTGATGTAGTTATCATTCATGTATTTAATATAATTTGAATTCAGAATTTTATTACAACAGTTTGTATTTCATAAACTCAATTAGTAGGACTACATTTAATCATTAGTATTACTTATACTTTTTTTTTAATTAACAAAATCAGAGAGGAGAAAGGAAATGAATTATCGAAATGGTTTAAGAGAGTTAGAGACTATAACATTTGATTTAATGCTTTAATAACAGATTCGAATGACTAAGATTTGTTCTATTTCATAACTCATAAATGTGTTTCTTGTTAGTTATATGGACTTGGTAGTGTAAAGTGTTTTGGGGGAGTTAGCATTTTCAGTTAAACACGTATACGAGTTTAAATGTAAATGCTGTGTGACATTTCAGGAATTTCACCTAAACATGAATGCAAAGGATAATGGTAGGTTTGATGAAAACTGAAAAGTTGAAAATGATTGTATTTGCAAAGGTCAATTCATTCAACTTTGTTCAATAACATGGTTGAACACAAGCGGAGGATGTAAGAGGTGTAGCGCCACCTCTTGTCGGAGACAGGACGAAATCATTATTTATTTAGACTCAGACGATGTATAATATATTGAAATGTCATCGCTATGTTAGGTTTTTAATTAGAAGTGAAATAAACTAAATTGAATTGAATTGAATCTTGTTTTTTGCCTCACTTGTATAGCCAGCCTAAAGGCTTGTTCAGATATGGCGCGGTGAAGCACCGCAAGATTTAAAGCCGCCATGTAAATGAACGGCAACTGCGGGCCACACATGAGTACTTGGGTGTATTCACTGAGCAATCTAAATCGCATTACTTTTACTTCGTTATATAAATACAATATATCTATATATATTTAGAAGAATAAATGAAGAAAAAACGCCGCGATATGCTGTGACATATCTGAACGAGGAATAATTAAGAGTAACCCGATTGGCATGTCACACTAAACAGTAAAATTGGCAGCACGAAATAATAATTCATTGTGACCCCATTTGGCCTCATCTTGCCTGTGAGTTGTGTTGCATGTATGATTTGGTGAACAACTTTAGAATAGACCAGTTTCGTAATGTAACCAAATGTAATGCATACGTCTTTGTGAAGTGCCTCAATACAAATTATTTCATTCACCTGATAAGAATAATAGTATTTCAATAGACAGAATTGGAACTGCATACATTAGTTGTTGCCAGGTAGGACAAACATTATGGTTTGACCTACCTAGCAACATTTAATATATGCAGTTTGCATTCTGACTATTGAAATACTATTATTCTTAATGCTAAATATATTACTCATTGCGGATATAGTATCGAAAATAATATCGCTAGTGATATTCGTTTGTCTCGCAATGTGGTCAATAAGGAATCTAAAAGATCACGACGTTTCGTATGCTACTGCAATACTTCGTCAGGTGATAAAAACTGTTGTAAGCAAGGGTCTTTTATACTTTACGGGAGGACCGTAAAGCGGTCTAAAATTCGATCGATAATTGGAACAATAACGCCCAATGCCTATTGGTCGACGCACACGGTGATCGACCAATCACCAAGGTCGCTGGTTCGGCCGCTGGTTCGGCTGATGTGCCAGGCCTATTGGCCGACGCATACAGTACTCGACCAATCAACGGGCCGCTGGCTCGGGCCGTCTGCTGAATGGAATCGACCGTTGTTGGCTGGCAGGACGGCGAGTGTCATGGCGGCGTATCGTCCGCATCCAAAATTCGGGGATATCGATCCCGTTGTCTCTGTTGAAATTATTAGGATTGAGACGGATATTGATAGCTTCTTTTACCCTCCGTGTATACCAATGCCGTTCTTGGGAAAGGCACTGAACCCCGTCCCAGTCTGGTTGATGCTGGTTGTCCCAAGCATGTTCGGCTACGGCTGAGTTGTCAGTTCGACGGAGTCTGACGTCCCTCTTATGCTCAGTGATTCTTTCTTTTATCGGACGGGCAGTTTCACCGATGTAGGATCTATCACATCCTTTACAAGGGATGTTGTACACAATGCCGTCCCGTCTATGTGGAGGAATTGGATCCTTGGGGCGTGTAAGTTGTTGACGTAGGGTGGTATCTGATCTGAAAACCGTTCGAATGCCATGGCTCTCTAGGCGGCGCTTGAGTTGTTGGGAGACCCCATCAATGTACGGCAAGACTGTAAAAGTCTTGTATACCTTCTGATCCCTGGGTTCCGACGATCTATTCTTGGTATTGTGTATAAAACGGCGTGGGTAACCGTTGAGACTCAGGGCACTGCGAACACGGGTCCGTTCTGTGCATGGCTGTTGTGGACTTGTCACAATGCGTGAAGCTCTGTCAAATAGACATTTCACTAGACCTCTCTTCACCGATATGGGATGGTGAGAGTCAAACGCTATGTACTGGTCTGTGTGGGTAGGCTTCCTATAGACTGAGGTGGAGAGCCTATGGTTGTCGTGTCTATGAACTAGAGTGTCTAAGAATGCTATCTTCCCTTCACACTCTATCTCTGATGTGAACTGGATGGTTGGTTCAAGGCTATTCATGTGTTTAAGTAGCTTATCTGTTTCAGAGATGGGAACTATGATGAAGGTGTCATCTACGTATCTCTTCCAAACACGAGGCAAGCAAGAGAGGGGACATGTGTCCAACGCTTCTTCTTCGAAACTCTCCATGTATAGGTTGGCCACAACAGCCGAGACTGGACTGCCCATGGCTGCCCCTTCCGTCTGTTCATAGTATGAACCTTTATACAGAAAATATGTGGATCGTAGAACAAACTCGAGGAGTTGAGTGAGTTGTTCCGGTGAGAGTGCGGTCCGGGTAGACAAATTGCTGTCTGATTGTAAGCGTTGCAATGTAGCATTGCATGCGCCCTCAATCGGTACATTGGTGAAGAGTGAAACTACGTCAAACGAAACCATGCGTTCTTGAGTACCGATGGTTTGCTCTGCTATGAACTCTGCAAAACCACTCGAATTGGGAATCGTATATTCAGTCAAACCGGTGAGCGGAGAAAGAATTTAGCGACCTTGGTGATTGGTCGATCACCGTGTGCGTCGACCAATAGGCATTGGGCGTTATTGTTCCAATTATCGATCGAATTTTAGACCGCTTTACGGTCCTCCCGTAAAGTATAAAAGACCCTTGCTTACAACAGTTTTTATCACCTGACGAAGTATTGCAGTAGCATACGAAACGTCGTGATCTTTTAGATTCCTTATTGACCACATTGCGAGACAAACGAATATCACTAGCGATATTATTTTCGATACTATTATTCTTATCAGGTGAATGAAATAATATGTATTGAGGCACTTCACAAAGACTTATGCATTAAATTTGGTTACATTACAAAAATAGTCTGTATTGGGGACGGGATTGACATCATTTTAACGTCACGACTTGACGCCCAGGCGCGATCTTGATCCTTGTCAACTTAAATATATATATATATATATATATCTGATAATTTTGCGAGATATTCGGCTAGCCTAAAATAAATGTGTTAAAACTTAGATTAAAAACATAACATACCTTAATTCTAAACCTAGAATATATAATCAATGACAATTCATATCTTGTTAAAGCCTCTCTAAAAAGTGTTTGGAGCCCAACAAATTTGATGGCAAAAATGCACTTCAATTGTAGTGAAAGAGGAAGGTTGTCATTTAAAACCTACTTCTGTAAGGATTTTTAGAAAAAATTGTTTGGAGGCGAATATTGATGAATACAAAATTAAGGTTTTCTGCATATACAGACACAAAAACCCAAGTTTTGAATTCTTTCATCAATATTTGTCTTCAAACACTTTGCTTTGAAAATCCTTGCAGATTTGAGTGTTAAATGACATCCTCTTTTCACAACATCACACAATTTAAGTGAAATTTTGCCATCAAATTTGTTAGCGAATTTGGGGCTCCCAACACTTGAAAGGGGCTTTTACCACAATGAAATGTTTATTCCTACAGTACATTATCATCTTTTATTTAGGACGATCCCAGATTGGTATATGTACAAAGCTGATACATCCATTTGTATAATTTATACAATATCCTTATTTTTCATCCACTGCAGGATTCACCCAATAAAGAAAGTAATTATGATTATAATAATTAAAACGTGCATTGGAAATCGACTAGAACTATGATAAAATGGGGGGAAATTTATAGAAAACAGGAAGAGAGATAAATAGAGAATAGAGGGAAAGTACTTTCCTGCATAAAATCAGTTGTCCTTCTGCAGAACGTCCGAGAAAAAATAGAAAAATAAGAAAATAATAACAAAAATGGTCATCATTACCAGCGTCCTTAATATCATTAATGTCAATTTATTAAATATCACCAACATTAATATTCTCATCAACATAAGTGACTTCATCTTCATAATCATCATCATCATCATCATCACATCTTCATAATAATAATCATCATCATCATCATCATCATCATTTTCATCATCGTCATCATTGCCATTACCATTAGCACCATCACCTTCTTCTGCTTCACTGCCATCCTCCTCCTGCTCCTGCTCCCCCTCCTCATCATAATCATCAATTTCATCCTCATTATCATCATCGCCACCATCTACAACATTATCATCACCATCGTCATCTTCTTCTTCATCATCATCATCATCATCAACATCATCATCATCATCATGCTGAGGATGATAATGATGATGATGATGATGGTGACGATGATGATGATAATAATGATTTAGATGGTGGCGATGATGATGAGGATGAAATTGATGATTATGATGAGGAGGGGGAGCAGAAACAGGAGGAGGATGGCAGTGAAGAAGAAGAAGGTGATGATGGTGCTGGTGCTGGTGGTGACATTGATGATGATGATGATGATGAAGACGAAAATGATGACGATGATGATGATAATGATGATGATGAAGACGATGAAGATGATGAAAATGATGACGATGGTTAATATTATGAAAAATGATAATGATGCGGAGGATGCAGTGAAGAAGAAGAAGAAGAAGACGATGATGATGATGATGATGATGATGAAGACGATGATAATGATGATAATTATAATAATATTAATAATAATAAGCATTTCTATAGCGCCGTCTATCTAGAAATTCTATTCCGAGGCGCATTTATTATTACCTCGGCTTTAGCCTAGCTGCCGTTACAGCGCTCTAGCATTTCAAGGAATTAATTCCTGCCAGGTACCAAGTGATGAAGTCACTTATGGTAATGATGATATTGATGTTGATGATATTCAATAAATTGATGTTAATGATGATATGGACGCTGGTGATGATGACTATTATTGTTATTATTATCTTATTTTTCTATGTTCTCTCGGGCGTTCTGCGAAAGGACAACTGATTTTATACAGGAAAGAACATTAATGACGATGAATAACTACAAACTGTACTAATAAAAGCGGATGTTACCATAAAACGAAATATTAAAACTTGTTTTTTGCCAATAGCTACAGAGGTTGAGGACACCATCTGTCCTTGGTAATAGGGACTTTTAGATTTGCGTGGACTGATACGTGTGACGTCCATTCAAGGCAGTGCATTAAAAGGACGTCGATCGTAGCAATCCTTCTTTGTCTTCGTGCAAATCTAAAAGTCCCTAATGAATTGCATGGCGGACAATCAAATTACGTTCATCTCTTTGGTAATCCTTTGATTAATGTTAATGTGATTACTTGACTTACTTGACTTAAGTGCACAGGACGGAGTGTCCCCTTGCGCTCCTACGGGTGGTCTGCCTCCATTCATTTCTGTCCTGGGCTTGGTGTTGGGCAGCCTCCAGGCTTAATCCAGAGTCTTGGCGGCTTTGGTCTTTCCACCTCAGGGGAGGACGTCCTGGTGGCCGTGACACAGTAAATTCATTGGTGTGGACTTGTATTGGTAGGCGTTCCTGTGGCATACGTACCACATGTCCAATCCAATTTCCGGCGGCGGATGGATATTTCCTCATTTATTGTCTTGGAGATTTTCAATGACTTTCTGATGTCTACGCTTCTAATTTTATCTAGAAGATGGACTCCTGCTATTGTCCGCAGACATCTCATCTCAAAGGTCTCCAGTTTATCCCGGTCTTGGATCCTACTGAGCACCATCCTGCAGAAAACTTTAGCCGGCACTGATAGCAGTGTTATGGCTCGGTAGTTAGCTGGGTCAAATTTATCCCCCTTTTTGTACACAGGGGTAATAAGGCCTTTGCTTCACTCAACTGGTGTCTTGCCTTGCGTAAAAGCAGTGTTGATGATCTTCAGCAAGATCTGTGCCATTGCTGGACCACCAGGTTTCAGTGTTTCAGCTGCTATGTTATCAAATCCAGTTGCTTTGTTATTCTTTAGAGCCTTGGTCGCAGCTTTAACCTCTTCTATGGTAAAAGGTGAAGTCTGGTTTTCAGTAGGAGGAGGTTCAGGTATATTGCGAAGTGTGTTGGTGTCTCTCGAGAACTCTGTATTAAGATGGGTGCTGAAATGTTCTTTCCAACAATCTAAAACATCTCCTGGATCAGTCTTGAGAAACCCCTCTTAGTTCTTGGCTGCTGGCTGTATCTTCTCCTTCTCACCAGCTAGTTGTCTTACTTTCTTAAATAGCTCATGGCTGTCATTTCGTGCCTGTGCTGCCTCCATTTCCTCTACTTCTTTCTTGAGAGTCTCCCTCTTCCACTTTTTGACTTCATATTTAACTTTTTTGTTAAGGCACCGATACTTCATAATATTATGATTATTATGAGGGGAGTTCAGTTTAGTTACCCTAGCCTTCATTCTGAGTTCACAAGCATCTCTCACATGTTCTGGGAGATGTTTCACTTGTTTCCCTCTCCTGATGCCAACATCTTGCTTGGTAATCTCATTGGTTGTATTCATGAACTTCAGCCAGAGCTCATCTATGTCTGTATCTTCCAGCAGCAACAATGGTTCAAACGCTTCACCAATTGGGGCTAGGAATTCTTCAGCAACAGATGGGTTTTTAAACCTGCCCACATCATATGACTTCTGTACGCTCTTTATTCTTCTAGCTTTTGGTTGCTGAAACTGTACATTGGCTAAAACGAGGTTGTGATCTGACCCAATGTCAGCAGAGCAGAACGACCTACTATTTTTGACGCTCTTTAAGTCATCTTGGTACACCAAGATAAAGTCAATCTGGTTCTTATATAGGCCACCTGGCGAAGTCCAAGTTCCTCTTCGACAGTCCTTATGTTGGAAATGTGTGTTACTGACTGCTAGCCTATGGATCATACAGAACTCCATTAGCTTTTCTCCTCTGCTTTTCATCACTCCAAGTCCAAACTTGCCTAAGGCAGGTGCCCATGTTTTATAGTCTGATCCTATCTTGGCATTAAAGTTCCCCATAATTATCAACTTCTCTTTCTTTGGGATATTTTGGATATGTAGTTGAAGCAGATCATAAAATTCATCACTCTCTTGATCACTATGTCCACTTGTGGGTGCATTGACTTGAATGATATTCATGACTCCTCCTTTCATCTGTAATTTTGCTGTAATCATTCTTGATGATACTGCTTCATAACCCAGTAGGCAGTGGAGTATATTTGGTGAAATCATTATGCCAACTCCCTCACGGCTTCTATTGTCTTTTCGGCTTGACAGTAAAAAGATGTATCCATCTTTAGTAATGAGGGTCTGTGCATCAGTGAGCTGTGTCTCGCTAAGGCCAAGGATGTCTAGTTGAAATCTCCTAGCTTCCTCCATTCAAATGTCCCAGTGCCCGGTTGTCTTCATTGTCCTCACATTCCAAGCTGCTATACTCAAGCCTCTAGTTTTCATCTTCTCCCCAACTTTGACCCCACCAGGTGTATCCTTTAATAGTCATATCAGGTAACTTCCCTTGACGAGCGGGATGCATTGTCACAATTGGCCTACTTACACTTGCTCCTCTTAACTATACTTTGTTGGCCTTCCTTGTTGATGGCGCAATCTAACTTTTTCTTGATGGATCTTCTGTTGTCCTCTTCTTTGCTGTATTCTCTGAAGTTTTCTTCCTTGGGTTGTATGCTGTTCCTTCTGCGACTTGTACCTGTAAAGAGGATGGCAGCCTTGAAAATACCGGCAGATTCTTCGCACCCCTGCCGCTATGCTGCCGTGTATAGCAGCCGCTGGGACTCGGGGCCATGGCTTTGGATTTTTGTTCTTGATTGGTAGATTTCCCGAAGGAGTTTTGACCTGTGTGCTAAAGCACAAAAATTGGGCACGCGGTCAATGAATTCCCAGTCTGGTACAACAAATTACCACCACCCCACTCCTGAGGTTTTATTGGGTTTTCCTTCCCTACCCAGAGCCCCTGTCAGTTCCCCAGACCGCGAGGCCCAGGTATCCGATTAGTACCACGAGGAGGTAGGGGTTGAGTTACATGCAGAAAGGCGATAATGGACAGATAGACTAAAAATGCTATCTGTACATACAACATGAAGAGGGGAAAAGAAGGGGTATAGAGTAGGAATTAAAGCAAGAGGGAAGGTAAAGGGACAGCCATGCAGGGATACATGCAGAGAGGGAAGGGAAAGGTGGGGGTGAAAAGGCGACTCGAGCTGAAGTTGCGCATCTACACACTTCACTAATCAGTTATTAATGTGATTAATATTATGATTACCGTAACACCATTTCGGGGCGCGGGATTCGTGCCTCGTTCGTACATCAAGATACGAACGAGGCACGAAACCCGCGCCACGAAGTGGTTGCTTTGGTAACCATAATATTAATCACTTTGACGAGTATTTACTGCTTTCTATTTAGTTTTTAAGGAAAAGATATTGTCTATATCCGTTTGTATGTAGTGATGGAAACGGCAGGTCAATTAAAAAGAACACAGACATGATGAAAGCACGTTGAAATTGTGCACTGGGCCCAGTAGATCGAATCGGTCTCCAACGTGACGCGACGTGGCACTAAGACCACAGTCACACCAATCACACTGACATAAAGGACGACAACTTTGTTTTTTTTAAAGATATGTTCGTTATTATTTTTTCTCAAATCAAATATATTGTGTACAAATCATTCAACACAAATATTGTACATATTCTTCATAATACAACTGGATTGTCTGTACATTGATATTTTGGCTTAAAGGTATAGACCAGTTTTGGAAACGCCCCCCCCCCCCCCCCCCTCTCAAAAAATGAAATGGAAGCTCTTATTACCAATCATGTGTAATAATATGTTTTGGCTTATACGTGATGATACACATTTTGCCGAGAAACCGCCTACTAATTGATATATTTGGTAACTTATTATATCTATCCGGACTGGATAGATATCCCGTAGCCCCATATACATCTTTCTGTGTACAGTGCTTGTAACTTTACCAAGACTGGACCAAATTTCCTATTATTTTGATGATTCCAGAATCTTGCAGTATACACCAACATTCATATACTAAATGATCAACCTTTGCTGATCGATTCTACAACGTTTCTTTTACAATGCAATCGCATGACCAGAACTGGTCTATACCTTTAAACATAAATTGCAATAATAAAAAAGAACAAAAAAATCATAACCTGTTTAGAATACATATTCATATATATGATCAGAGAATAGTATACGTGAGACATTTTTTGGGTCTATTCTCCCATCCCTCCCCACCCCCCCCCCCCCCCCCCCCCCGAATGAACGATTACTTCATAGCGCCAAATATCGGTCAGTGTGACTGAGGTATTACTATTGCATAAATATTACGATTTGCTGTTGATCTTTAGCGGAGCGCTCATATTCATCAGTATCTCTCAGTTACTGGAAAACAATCGGAAGTTATCGCCAGAGCATGTATCGAGAGAACGTTACTTTATCTAAAGCTTTGAGAATACAGATCGACTAATTCAGGACTTTATTCAAGATTGAGATTTAGTTTTTATATATTTCAGCGAGTAGCCTGCTTCGTTTGAAAGTATTCAAAAACTCCTTGGTTCGAAATGGAATAGATGCAGTGTTGTTTGTTAACATGGAAGGTTATGTTCCTCTTGCGAGTTTGATTTACATCTTCATACAATTTTGTATTGGAGGTAAGTAAACCTTGAATTTACGATGGTGCCTCCAAAACATATTTTGTTCGTATTTGTATATTTTATTTGGCGTTTCATTCAAAACAGAAGCGGCAATAGAACTTTGAAAATTGGAGGGGAGGGCGATGTGTTTAAGCACACAACGTGAAGAAAAAAAAGTGTATGGTCTAGGGCTGCATTGATATCCATGTGCTAATATATCAGACGACTGTTCATAATCAAGTTTTTGAAGCGAAAAAAATAAACAACTGATTATTGTTAACAATTATTAGTATCTCATGTTGCATTACGCCCTTCTGCTCTAGCCTTGGGAAATAATTCAACATGCAGCGATGGCCTTGGGCTCAACTACACCATACCTATGTTCGAGGTCTGCCGGGAACGCCCCGATGAAAATGGGAAGATGGTAGCTACAATCCCCAAGATAATTCCACGCCGCGGGTACGGATCATGCCCCAACTCTGGGAGGGCAAGATTATCTGGGCATCGCCAGTGTAGATTCCCAGGTAAGATATCTTCACATGCATCTATCACAATAATTACAGATCTAATTGTCAAGAATACTAAAGAGATTTTTAAAGATTGCTGATTTGAACTTTTGTACCAGTTACATAGACCAAAATTAAAAATTCAGACATGCATATTTACAATTTCATAGCAAAATATAAAAACTATGTAGGATTATGATATTTACTTTATAAAAAAAAATATCTAGAAATCATTGCGTTATAGAATATCAAAAATCATTTGGAAATTAACAACAAAAATATACAAAGATGTATCTTAAACTTAGAGCGAAATTTTTCGATTATCTAGTTCTATCATGATATTGTTCCATGACATCCAAGTTTAAAGATACTACGTTCCTTTTGTAGACAACATCATATTTTGTAGAACTTAATTTGCAGGAATTATTAATAATGTAATATATGTCCTATCTGTGAAATTTAAACGTTAGCAGTGTCCTAATATTCAAATTATGCAAGGAAACCCGTTTACTTGCTAAACTTCACTGGCAGACACTATTGAGTGACTGACTGGCTTTTTCTTCTTTCGTAATGATATACATAACATGAGCTGTAAAGGGTACATGAGTATATTTTGTCTACATCAATAACCCACTTCTTGTAATGGCCAAAATTAAACTGATTGAATCTTTGCGCAGCATAAAACGTACGACCATTCGGTACAATGGTCTGAAAATCAGACTATTACTCACTGGCTCTATAGCTCTTAAGTCGATTTGACAACTAATAGTCGTTATTTTCCCACTTAAAGACATTTTCAAGCCCCCCCCCCCCCTTTTTTAGGGAAGTTCTAAATTAGTATTATCTTTCAGATATGGAAACGTGGTATCATCCGCTCAATCTGACTTGCGTGCATAGAACAAATAAGCATTTTTCCATGAAAAAGTGAAGTTTTCTAAAATGTGCGTTTCTTTCCAGCATTGGGGTGCCCGGAAGTCAATCGGGTAACATTTCATAAAGTATAATATAAAAAGACCATATGCAAATTTTCTGTACTTTTGTCGGAAAAAATATATTTATCCAGCACAATGTCTTTTTGCGTTGGAGAAGAGCAAATAGCGAGTTTCAATCACACTTTGGCCGCTCTCACAAGCTCTCACTCGTTTCACTGTGGTATGACGACTTTGGGGCAAGTGGTTAATGAAAATACTAATCGTTAGCTTTCTTTTTGTATTAAACTTGTTTTCATTGATTGTATAATTTTGTCGGAATAAAGGAAAATTTCAAATTTCAAATTTCAAATTTATTCATGTTTCCAACAAAAAATTACAAATCAATTATAAGCATTTAAAACAAATGTAAGAAATACATGTTGGAAACAGAGGGGTCCACTAAAAAGCAATAATAATAATAATAATTAAAAAAAAAAAAAAAAGGCTTGACCAATAACTTATTAGCGTCTGAATTGACCTTTTGACCTTGAATTCCCTGATGCAAACGCACATAAACAGGTTCTAATGACGTCATCTTTGCTAAATCGGTGTCTTGTATCGTAAAATGCTACACTTTCACAATGTTTATACATCTTTTTTAATTATTAGTAAGATATAACATATTTTGTCTGATATCACTGAAGTTTAGGGTTTTATTTAATGAGTAATTTTAAAATAAGATCCATTTTACTGTTTTAATTTACTGGATCGTACCATTAAAGTTGCAGGGTAGAAAGATGCATTTTCCAACCGCGCCAAATTTAATTTACGTTCCGACATTCTGTTAAATGGGTTAGTGTTGTTAAGAATCCACTGCTTTCTGCTCCACCAAACGTCCACATGCGGAATTGTTTATCAACTAAATTATTCATCTTTATCGATGCTTCCTTCACAGGTGTTTGTGCTGTTGAAGCATTTCATTCACCTGCTATCATTCGTTGTACTCCAATTGCCAGCTAGAACGCAAATTACATTTTAGTTTTATAGTTTCATGCGGAGTCGTTTATCAACTGAATTATTCATATTTATGAATGCTTCCTTCCCAGGTGTTTGTAGTGTTTATGCATTTCATTCACCTGTTATTATTCTTTGTACTCCAATTGTTAGAATACAAAATGCATTTTGGTTTTATAGTTTCATTCAATAAGTAAGTCAAAAAAAGAGTATGTTCTGCACAATAAAAACAATGTGTGTCCCTATTATACAATGTAATGTCTCCCCTCATTTTGTAATAGTTAATTTACCTATTCACATAATGGAACTACCTGCCCGATGAAGCCAGTGGCCCATGACCCCTGAGCACTCGACACCGTGTGGGAGTCAGTTTGTGGGTCAACTTCTTTTATGAGACAAATCCAAGCAAACGTTTCCATATGATGCCATTGGTATTTAACCTTTTCGTTGTTGGGCCTGCAAATGGTACATAGTACATTTAAATTGACTCGGTAACATTGTGGAAGGTTGATTAAAAAGTTGCGTAATTTTTGTATGAAATGTTACTTTTCATCTTCCTTCTACTAACCCTCTACCATGCAAAAAAATCCTGACAAAAATTCTCAAACTACAAAGATATTAATGGATTTTTTAGGAAGGCGTCACTGTGCAACACCCTCTTACAGTCAGTAATTAGCAGTAAATTCTCCCAACCATTTTTTAATTTTTTCCAAACGTTTTTCCATGAAAATAAGACAAAAGACAGGCTTTTAAAAATCTTTCAACACTTAAATGTCTCGAATGGTATGTAGAGCCAATCCATTGCTTTGTGACGATTTACATTTACCTAAAATGTAATTAAATTCAAATAATATAGTTGGGAGAATTAAGGTATCGATAAGATCAGTTTTTCCCAATATTTTTAGTTAATAATGGTCTGTTTTCACTCAAACTTTCAGATTATCTTTAATCGTACATCTAGCATTGGAGTCACTACCTAAGCACCATTTCCTCTCATCTTTACAATGTTACCAAGTCCCTTTAAGGCCGTTTTTATTGCTTTTCAAAAACACTGTCATGGATTAGGCGGTTTGAGCGGCCTGTACCAACAGATCGGATTCGTATTATTTTGTACATTGGTAGTCGGTGCATGGAATAACCACAAACCGATACAAATGTAGGCCTATAGACTCGAACTGCGCGAACCATGTGATTCCACCGACGAATCTAGGACACCATCATTACTTCTGACGTAATGATGGTGTCCTGGATTCTGGATTCTGGAATCACATGGTTCGCGTGTCGAGTCCTGCTGTTGCACTTAGTGTCCTTTGGCAAGATATTAATCTAAATTATATTTACCCTCCTCCACCCGGTACCCGGGTATGAAAAAATTCTTAGAATGCTAGGGTGCATTATTATTATTGTTATCCTTATTATTGTCATTATAATTATTATCATTATTATTATTATCAATGATCTTCGACTTGCTCTGGTTCAATTCATCCGTCTTTTTATTTCAATTTTGATGAACAGATTGTCTCAGTAATCCATGCACAAACGGCTGGTGTGAGGAGACTATGGTCGGATTCAAATGCCACTGCTCCGAAGGCTATACAGGGAACAGTTGTGGTAGGTAACTTCGCAACATTGAAATAATACACATAGGCCATTGCTTCTACATAATATGACACATTTTATTCTTATTTATCTTCAAAAAATATTTGAACGCTTTTCCGTCTCTCATTCCTCCTCTCCTCTCCAATCTCTCTCTCTCTCTCTCTCTCTCCCTGTCATTGTCTTCTTAGTTCTCTCCTCCCGTCTGTTACGCTTTCTTTCTTTCTTTCTTTATTCCTTTCTCTCTTTCCTCTCCTCTTTCGCTGCCCATGTCTCTTTGTGGGCCTACTTTCGTTTATGGACAAGCAACATATCATTTCTATTTAATTGCCTTCATCTATTCTCAGGATTTCTAAATTTTGGGTGGGTTATTGTTCATCCAATGACTAAAGGTAATCGTGTCCCGGATTCGAAACAACATCACTGCTTTGGTACTCTTCAGTCTTTACTGATGCTCTCCCATTAGAAAGGGCAACTTATTATAAAGATCTCTGGTGAAAAAGTTCATATATGTATATGCTTTCTGAAAGTTCTTAACAGCACCTTCATGCTCTTTCCAGTCTGTCATGCAGCAGAGACCACAACTGTATAATTTGACGTCAGGAACAACGATAATTGCTTTATCATATTGGCCATTCATTGCTATATTGTACTTTCCTTTTTGTGTAAAATCAACTGCTCTCTAAAAGTCCTGTTTTTATCAAGAACATTGATGATGATAATAACTGCATGTATTTTCCTTTTTGTCTACAAATTTTTAGAAAATCTTGATAAAGCGGCCATGACGACAACGCAGCAATCCACTACTACACCAGGTAATTTATGGTATAATGTTTTTATTTTTTTCACAGACTCATACAAAATTCGTAACCATTAAACCTCCCATTCTTTGGAGGGGTAAGAGCACCTTTTTTTTCTTCTTTTTTTTTGGTGGGGGAGAGGGGGGGGCCCAATTCGTGATAACTTGTTTTCGTTGCAAGAGAGGGGGGGGTGGGGGCGTCGCCCCCCGTAGTTCCGCGCCTGTGTGACATTGCTATAATATTTATATTATTTTAAGATCTTTTGTTTTTCAGACTTCAACAAGTGCGAGGGGGGGAGGGGGGCGGGGGGGGGGGTTAAACCCCCCACTTAAGTTTTGTATGTGTGTATTTTTCAGCAACCCCCCCCCCCCTTTGTGATTTTTTTTTTTCAATGGCTGACCTAAAAAAGGTGACCTTACCCCTCTCCCTCCCAACGGAACAAAATATCAAATGTTCAAATTTCGAGACAAAAAAAAAATATTAACAAAAAGTGTCCTCTTACACCTCTTAAAATGTCGGTCAGCTCATTCCGCTTCTCTGTAATTGGTAGTTATTAGTACAATGCCACAAACAGGAAATTATTACATTCTTTTTCTCTACGTTTAAAAACTTATACTGTTGATTTCATTTTGATTAACAAATCAGATTTGTCAGTCAATGTATTCAACTTTTGAATACAAATGGAATGAATGAAAGAATTCTCTCGTATTTGGGATGGTGACGTTAAAGATCGGTCCCATACGTAAATAGTCATATCTGATTGATACACGTCTGTAACAACCTTAGTTACACATTCAAATGAGACTCAAGCTCAACTGATAGCATCCAATTAGTACTACGCTAATGTATGATATAAGGGTGTAGTCAGGGTTCGGGTTATTTCATTTTCGGAATCGTGAACTGCATGGCATGTTCGGAATTAACCTTCGGAATAACGGACCTTGGTAGTTATACGAACCTCCGGAATTACGAACCTTCGGAAAAACAACATGACACCCTAAAATTCATGTTAAATAATTCTCTGTTTGTCTGTCTTTTTGTGCTTTAGACATTGACGAGTGTAGCAGCCAGCCTTGTGGCAACCAAGGTATTTGCCAGGATGAGGAGAACGGTTACACGTGTGCATGTGAGGATGGATGGACTGGTACACATTGTGAAACAGGTGAGTTCATAACGAAAGTCTCAGAGGGCGTATAATGATATTTTAAGCAAGATTAAAAGACTTCTCGGATGGTGGAAACAGAGGGACCTCATGGTATTTGGAGAAGAAAAAAAATCATTTATTACAAATATATGCATTATGTAAATTAAATAAAGTTTTTGCTTCACTAGTGGTTCCAAGGTGAGTTTTATCTGAAATATAGAAAATATGTTTTGAATTTATTTGGAATGATCAAATTTTAAAAGAGATTAATATTGTATCAAGGTTATAATGAAGGGTTGTTACGAATGGCAAATTTGGACTCGTTTGTAAAAACCAAACGTGTAATATGGCTGAAAAGACTATTGTACGGAGAAAAATCAATGAGATGGAAGCTACACTTTGATTTTTGCTTCAAGATGGTAGGAGGTACGTTTATTTTCTTGTGTAAGTATGAGTCCAAGTTATTCAGTTTGAAAGTAGGCCTACCTACGTTCTATTTAGTAATGATAAATGCATGGGAAGAGTTGGAAGGTTGTAAGAATTGTTAAGAAAAGAATAATCCTATTGTTTTTAACAATACAAAATTCTTATTAAATAAGAAAAATGATTTTTGATGAGAATTCGTTTAAATGCAATATAATTTCAATTCAAGATATTTTTTGCTGAAAATGCATGCAATCAATATCTCATTTTCAACACATAGGGTTAAAAGGAAACAACATTTTGTTGATTGGGGAAGCTATTCTGAGAAGCGGAAAAAAGGATAACTGGGGTTTAGTGGATGTAAAGAGTATGATATCTTAATGCAGTTTAACGGTACTGTGAAGCTCTCCAGAGGTTTATTATCGAGGAAGGTTTATGAATATTTTATAGAGAAGTAACACAATTATTTGTATTGAAGATTCACGATGGACGGGGATTTTCAGATTTAGATTCAGATATTTAGTGGGTCTGTGAAAGTTACTCTTGTTAACAGACTAAAAGAAATTCAATATAAAATGCTTCATGGAGCACTATATACTAGAGAACACTTCTTGAGATTCGACGTTGTTGAAGATAACTTGTGCCAATTTTGTAACCAATAGATTGAAACATATTTACACATGTTCTGGGAGTGTGTACATGTTCAAAGGTTATGACAGAACTTAATAGCTAAGTTTTAGCTAAGGGAATTAAGGTCTGTAGATTTGGTGGATATTCATTTAGGGTTGTTTGGTAATTCCTCACGAATAAATATATTTCATACAATTATTTTTGCAATGAAATATTGGATATATATATATATATATGCAGGGGAAAGTCCGTAATGTTGTCTTTGGGTGATTTTCAAAAAGACCTGTTGGAATTTAGGGAAGAAGAAAACAATATTGCAGGGAGGGCAGGTAAATAAGCCTTACATTTACAGAAGTGGGAACAAGTGAAGTTTCCACGAACTTTTAACACTGGGTTATTGTAGTTATTGTAATCATTTATTAATATTTGTAATTATCATTATTATTCTGTCGCTCCAATTTGGGGTATTCTGAGGAGGCTAGGAACAGTGTGTGGTATGCGTGTGGAAGTGTGGTCGGGTGGTGGGCATGTTGCGCTCGTGTGTGTGCATGTGCGCTCTACTTTGCAGCCTGGTTAACTTACTATATTTATTAAGTTGTGAATGTTAGCAGACATCCCCTGAGTGAGTAGTGTGTATGTGTGTGTGTGTGTTTGTGTGTATGTGTTTGTATGTATGTGTTTGTATGTATGAGGGAGGGGTACAGGGAGGAGCAGGACTTTGTTCCTACCAGTAAAATAGCCTCTAGATTTTTAATATAGAGGGATTAACACCTACAATGACTTATAAATTATGTGTATGTACTTTGAGCAAATGAGTTTTTGTTTAATTATGTTTATGTATAGGCAATCAATATTGAAAACGTTTATTTATTGTATTCAATTATATATGGTGTTCTTGTTCTTATAACATTTGGAGGAATAAAACAAAATTACTAAAATTAAAAAAGGGTGTGTGTGTGTGGGCGCGCGGGTGTGTGTTTGTGTTCGTGTCACTTTGTTTTCGAAAACATTTCAGTCAGTCCATTAATCAGTATACGTATGATGTATAGGACCATCCAAAACTTTTTGACAGTTCACACGCTTCTTTCTTATGCCTCATGTTTAGAATACTTTTGTTCACCTAACCCCTGTCGCAATGGAGGCACATGCATGGGTTCTCCTGGTCACACGCCAGCTTACACATGTCAGTGTGATCTGGGATACGATGACACAGATTGTGGTAAGTACCAAGATGAGTTACTTCTGTTAAACGACATAAACAGCTTCAAAGTACGACATTCAAACAGCCATAGAATATAGCTTCTTGAATATAGTATTGATATATTGACTACACCCATCAGAAAGGTAATGGCATATTGAACATACATTTTCTCATTTCAATTTATGTTTTCAGTGGTTTGTTTGTTTGTGCTCCTCGCAGATGTTTCTGTACAACTACTTATCGTCAACCCAGATAAGACCGGACTTTGGGTTGCAAATATGAGTGACTTTGTATTCTCGAGTTTCATAGAGCTCGGGGGCTCCGCCAGGATCGGAAGTATATTTTTTGATGACGGAGCTAACGCACTCTTTTGGGAAAATCTTGCGACTCCTGACTGGAGTATCATGTGGAGTAAGATGACTTTCGACATTGTGATGGTTAAGTTGGGAATGCCTAACAGAACACTCCTCTCCAATACAAGGGAAGGTAGGGTTCATTTACTAGAAGTATTATCTCCCAGTGACAAAGTTCACACTGACAAAATACATATTGAGAGATTCATTTTTAAACAGCACATAAATTTAGTCGTGCCAATAGACCGACAACCCACGATATTACTCTTCGAATGCCGACATTTTCAATCTGTGGTCCCCAAGAAGTGTTTACATCTAGAATGTGTTCATATCTTACTAATGTGTGTATCCTTCATACTCTATATGGACATTACTGAAGTCTTACTGCAGATTTTAGAAAGTCAAGAAAATAATTAATCATCTTAAATACCAAAGTTAATCCATGAATGGCTTGGCTCATGGACCCGTACATCCCTATTCAAGGTATTTTCTGCATGCCGACATTAATACCAATTTATAATTTAAAATCCTATGAGCATATTCAAAGTGAAATTGGTATCAATCAGTTTCTTTTTTTTCAATCCATGGTCAATGATATATTTATGACATCTACGAAGCTCTTTTGGTCGTCTCATGGACCGTGATTCGGTAAAATTGTAAATAATGGGTTAAGCCGCCCAATTCAAGAGAAAAGGTGTTCGATAAGTCAGTGTTATAAAAACTTATTGGTTATAACCTCAGTAGTATATTTACCTACGTTGACCTCTTATTTTATGCTCTTTATACATGGTCATGATGTATCAGCTTTATATCCTTGCCTCACTATGGACGTGAAGAAGCAGGAGCTTTACTGGTCAAGTTATTTCGCGGGATATAGGCGGCGAACCGTAGGAGGAGAAGAAGCCTTGTATGGGATTGTTTCCGAATTAGGCAAGATACCTGGAAGCGTGAATCCCACGCAGTGTGTCATTGATCAGCAGCGGAGGTAACCTTTCCCAATACAAATGTATATAAACCCCTTTAAAAAATGTTTTGAAACTCGAGTATGATTATATCTGCTATATACAAGGCCGCATTTTTAAACGTTCTAGGTGTTTTTTAAATTATTTTTTTAGCTGACATATTCCCCTCTTTTCGCCGGTGATCTTTTTAAATCCAGTCTTATGCATTTCAGTTTTCTTTTTGAATGGACTCTCGATCTGTGCCTGATTTAGTTATTGCACAGCTCGAGAGCCCTCTTATGATGTAATTGTAATGATTTATACTTATTGTTGTTATTGTGTATGTGTCCGTTTTGCAATATTTAGTGATAATAGTTTAGTTATTTGATATTTTGACTCATGTAACTTATGTATTTATTCATTACTGCTATTTTATTATGTACATTTGATTGAAATTATATTTTGTACCCAAGACAGTTGTCAGTCTTCGGACTGTTTGCTCTTGGTTTTTGATGGTTTGATTTCAATAAAATCCTATATATATACAGTGCGTCCCAGAAAAAACGAAACCGAGAAGTATCGATGTTCTATCATGACTTAATCACAACTATAATTAATGAATGATACATATTTAGAAAGCTTAGAGTCTCCTCTTTCATGTGATGCTACTCAGATGATGCATATTTCACGCATGCGTGATTAAAAGCAATTTGAAGGAAGGAAACCAAAAAGACATTTGGCGGGCGGTATCTGAATTTCGAAGAAAAATTCACATTTCTAGAAAGTTGAGTTTCTGCCCTTTCATATGACACCTCAATCAGAAAAAATGAGCCAGGAATAACAAAGTTCTGTTTGTTTAAAGTAGTGCTTGCATTTCCATAATTTTATTAAACGAATTCGTTTTCACCGGCTGCTTGCCGTATCAATAAACGAAATTAACAAAAGACTTAACTCCGTTTCTTTGACAATCAGCCGTAGACGAGAGTCTTCATGCATGGCTGATTGTCAACGAAACGGAGTTAAGTCTTTTGTCAAATCTGCTTTTTGCTACGGCAGGCACCCAGTGAAAACGAATTCGTTTGTTAAAATTATGAAAATGTAAGAGCTACTTTAAGCAAACAGAACTTTGTTATTCCTCGCTCATTTTTCCTGATTGAGGTGTCATATGAAAGAGCAGAAACTCAACTTTCTAGAAATGTGAATTTTTCTTCGAAATTCAGATACCGCCCGCCAAATGTCTTTTTGGTTTCCTTCCTTCAAATTGCTTTTAATCACTCATGCGTGAAATATGCATCACCTGAGTAGCATCAACTGAAAGAGGAGTCTCTAAGCTTTCCAAATATGTATCATTCATTAATTATGGTTGTGATTAAGTTATGATAAAACATCGATACTTCTCGGTTTCGTTTTTTCTGGGACGCACTGTATAGTTATGTGAACGGTCCAACGTCTTTAAGTCGAACGAGTAAATTATGTATATTAATGATTATACAGTGCATCCCAGAAAAAACGAAACCGAGCACTGATTTTTTTTTTTTTGGCCCTCGAAAATTAGAAAAATCGCACCACCCCCTCTTGAGCGCCGGGGGGGGGGGATCTCCAAAAAAGGTAAAATTAACTTGTTTTTCATGTTTTTTTCACAGGGGGGGGGGGGGGCAGCCCCCCTGGATCCGACAGTGATATCGGCCTTGCATTCACCATAGGTTAACACGTGAAAAGGGGGGTGTTTTTTAATTTGATTGATTTCCAATTTTGCGGTATGAAAATATTAATTTTAAATGACGCAAAAAGTGACTCACATTAAATTTCAAGACGTTACAAGGTATAATTGATGATCATATAGCTCCGAATGGTCTCATAGGACAACACCCCTATCGTCAGAGTCCAGCAGCCTAACATGTTAGCCTATGGACTTTTACCCCAAAAAATTGTTACAAATTCATTTTTTGTTTAAACGAAAAGCACATCCACCCCGACGTACGTTGACACCAGCTTTTTCATTGGAACCCTCATGTCCCATTGACTTTTGAAAGGTTACCCACCGTAATTTGGTCAAAATAGGTCGCCAGCTCGCCATGGCCTATATAACACATGTGCAACAAGTCGAACTTTGGACGCAATTTGCCACTCGATTGTAAGGTTATAAGTCAAGCACACGACGGATAACGAGCCTAAATCATCATAGATCAGTTCTGACTGGTTCATTATGTCCATTTCAGTCAAAGGAGGAGGTGTTTGTTGTTACATTATAAATAGTGTACCTTACATAAGAAGGCAAGATTTAGAATGCGAATTACTGTGGATTGAATTAAAGCCCAGAAATGAAGCTAGTTTGTACGTGGGCATTATATATCGTAAACCAAATTCTTCCGTATCCTTTTTCGAAGAATTAGAGGAAAATCTAGAACAAGTATTTTCGCTCTCAGATAGAATAATACTGCTTGGTGACTTAAATTGTAACATGCTAACAGTTAATTCTTTGTCCAATAGGTTAACTGAAATTGGTGAATCTCTGTGTTTAATGCAGCTCATTAACAGGCCAACTCGTGTGACTCCTTTCAGTAAACGCCTGATTGATCTGATTTTTGTATCAAAGGCACTAGGAGAATTATACTCGGGTGTACAGCCTATTGGGTTTAGCTACCATTCCTTAGTATATGTTGTTACAAAACTAAAAACACCCATTTCGTTGCCTCAAATTTCACGCTTTCGGTCTTTTAAACTTTTCAATGAACATGCATTTCTCAATGATATTGAAGATATTGATTGGAGTGAAATTTTTATAAATGTTACTGATATTGATGTTATGTGGGACAAGTTTAGAGATGTCTTTCTAAAACTCTCTGACCAACATGCACCCTATGTATCAGTTTGTAACAAAGTTAAAGGGTCTCCATGGATAACCTCGGCTTATAAAGAATTAGCAAGAGATAGAGACTATTGCAAAAGTCAATTTTATAAAATTAAATGCAATATCATCAGAAATGAAAATAAAACTATCGCTCTATGGAAGAAATATACTTCATTGAGAAACAAAGCTAATATCCTTAATAAAAAGTTGAAAAAGGCTTATTATCGAAATAAAATAGAGAGTAGCAAAGATATGAAAGAATCCTGGAAAATTGTAAAAGAGTTGTTGCCTGATAACAAGGCTAATCAATGTTCACACATAGTAATTGAAGGTGAAATTGTATCCGATCCCTTAAAAATTGCAACAGAGTTTAATACAATGTTCAGCAATATCTTTCAATCGATTCATGGAGAAGAAGGCTCTCATGAAATAAAAAATAACGGTGTAAATGCTATTAAAAGACTAAGTAAAGTACAATCACGTTTCGTTTTCAAAAAGATAACCACCGAATTTGTTTAAAAAGAATTAAAAACCTTGATTGTTCGAAATCTGTGGGACTTGACGACCCCCACCCTAGATTGTTGAAACTTAGTGCTCAATTGGTTTCCATTCCTATTGTTCGTATTTTCAATCAATCAATACAATCTGGGCGTATCCCAAATGACTTTAAGATGGCTAACATAGTCCCTATTCCCAAAACAAAGACTAGTCACGAACTAAGTAACTTTCGTCCTATCTCCCTATTGTCCACTGTTTCCAAAGTGTTGGAAAGAGCAGTCCACTCTCAATTGATGGAATATCTTCATAATGAAGAATTGATGTCAGATCGGCAGTCCGGTTTTAGGAGTAAACATTCCACCTCAACATGCTTAACGGAGATTTGTGAATTGTTATACGATAACCTTGACAAAGGGCGATTTACCGGTGCTGTTTTCTTAGACTTGAGAAATGCGTTTGATATCATCCCCCATGATCTTCTTATTAAAAAAATTAGTTATTTCGGCATCAGTGGAACAGAATTATCATGGTTTGAGTCTTACCTAGTGGGAAGAAACCAATGTGTGTCATACAAGGGCATTAGAAGTGATTTCCTTCCAGTTCATTCTGGGGTACCGCAGGGTTCAATTTTGGGCCCGCTACTATTTTGTATGTACATTAATGACATATGTGATCTAGCCTTGCATTCAACTACTAATATTTCTTTGTACGCAGATGACACTGCCATTTTCTCCTCTGGTTATGGAGTACAAGCTGTTCAAACCCAGTTACAAAATGACATACTAGTTTCATGTGAATGGATGAATGAAAATGGACTAGTTGTTAACACAGACAAAACTAAAGTTATGTTATTTTCAAGTCGAAGGAAGAAGAATCCAGTCAAATTACAAATAAAAATGGATGATAAACTAATTGAAAATGTAACAACATTTAAATATCTGTGTGTGATTGTAAATCAGAACTTAGATTGGTCTCCCCATGTCAATGATGTTGTCAAGAGGATCATGAACTCGCTTATATGTATGCGAAGGATTAAGCACTGTTTGACAAAACGTTTATTTACTCATTTATACTATTTTTTAATTCTTCCTCACATTGATTATTGTTCAACTGTTTGGGGATCACTGAAAATGAAAGATTTAAAGCGACTACAGAAATGTCAAAACAAATATTGTCGTTTAGTATTAGATGCAGATTATTATACGCCTGTACAATCTATGTTAAATTCTTTAAGGTTGCAATCCGTCAAACACAGATTGGAATACAACTATCAAGTACTTATGTATAAAATCCTGAATAATCTTGCTCCTGTTTATCTAAAACAAGCTCTACCTCAAAGTGCTAACCCGTATCCCACGAGATCAGTTTCAATGCATCAATTGTACCTTGCCAAACCCAGAACCGATTTAAAAAACAGACCTTCTCGTACACAGCAGCAAAGTTATTCAACTCACTACCCATACTTACCAAATGTTCCCCCTCACTACCCATTTTTAAACGAAATGTCCGTGCCATTCAAATGAGTTGATTTTGCGATCGCTCACATGAAGTTTTACTACCACCCCCCCTCTCTCTCTCTCTCTCTCTCTCTTTCGTTTACTCTCTCTCTCTCTCCTCTTCCATTTTTCATTTAATTTCCTATTTGTATAAAATGTTTTATAGTTTGTTTATATTGTGTGTTTTTTTAAATTATTATTGTATATTTTGTATATTTTGTGTATTTGTATGTGTATTGTAAGATATTTGAAATGTAATTTGTTTGTGATAGCAGGGCTCCCTTGTAAAGCAGGCCTTGCGGGTTGAATGGGACTACCCTGCTTTTTATAAAGAAAACATGAATAAATAAATAAATACCGTAATTTTTCCATTTAGTATAGGCAAGCATTTTGCCGAGGTAAGCAAAAACATGAATATTCATGAACGCCATGGACTATTCGATTATTTACAGAGGGGTGCAATTGTGCACCACATCAAACTCCCCTACTTTAAGTCAAGTATTTCGTTGTATTATGTAGTTTGGTAGGTTTATTTTACTAACTGTTTAATTATCAGATATCAATGATCTTTTCAAGATATGGAAAAGGTTCTTGTATTTTATATTTAGCAAAGCAATCTCACATACAAAATCACTATCAAGTGCATGTCGTCTGATCCGCCGAGTGCCGTCTGCTGTATACGTTCAAGTCATATTTATCTGTGGACTGTGATGTAGACAGTTTACTCGTGATTGTAGATTTATGATTAGCCATCTGTCAGTATTAGTCTTTAATTGTTGACACACATACAATTACCACACACACACACGAACACTAACACTTCCCCTCCCTAACACACCATTTCCGCACACCCGGTTCACCCAATGGCATATACACCCTGCAACATAGTGGAACATTCTAGTTTGGTAGTGCCGTCGAACTAGCTACGTTTGTGCTGCCAATGGTTCAGCAAGCGAAAATGAGACAACCGGAGCAATATGCAAGATTTTCAAATTGACCCCCAGAATTTCCAGGGGCTTTGTACGCGTTATATACCACAAAATGGGGCCAACTGCCATGTACAACTGTTTGCTGTTATTGGTAACGTGCTGCGGGTCTGCTTAGAGGACGAGCAAAGAACCCAGGTAATAGATCTTTATTGTATCGAGACAAGTTACGCTGACTAATGCCTGGATACATTTGGCCTGTGATTAGTCTACAGAGCCCGTATCCTGCCCGTATCTTCTTTTCTGTGCGTCCTCCGTAGGGAGGCAGGAGGCGGCCGTGAGATTTTCGTACGGATTCACGGGCCCCGTGGGGCTCTGCGGTCTCTACGATTTTGTTTCGCAGAAAGTTATACAAATTTGAAATATCGTAAGCCCGTAGTCCGTAGACATGTCGTAGGTGTGTTTGCCAAATCCCCGCACGGGCATCGCACGGAGGACTCGCGCGGATCGTGCGGCTAACGCACGATTTTTCGGTGACCATAGAGGCAACAAACGAACGGCGGCTGCACGGTCACCGCGCCTTCTTCGAGCAACCTTTGCACTGAAGCTGCACGGACTCCGTACGACATCCGTGCGGAGGCTGCGGAGACAACACGCATACTGCATTGGAAGTGCACAATATCCGTACAATCTCCGAGCAGCCTCTGTACGGATTGGCCACGGCCTGCCCCCGATGACCAGTACAAGAAATGGCACGATGCTCGTAGATAATGTAAACACAAACATCGTAGCCCGTAGCCTCATACGATGCCCCCCAAATCGCACGAAAAATCGTAGACTAATTTATCGCACGGTGTCCGGAGCGTTCGGTTGGTGAATATTGTAAAAACAAAATTAAAATCCTGGCGTCATGTGGAGTAAAGAAAAGGTTTGATCCAAACTCGTGTTTTAGAACGATTAGTATACCATACGTTTCTTGATTTTACATGAAACTTGAATACATTGAAAAGAATAGATGTTCCAAATAATTTGTTTATTTCTCCATAGATATTTCTATGCTATCGGGCATATCACAGGCAACCGCAACATGGCGATTACTCGATTTCATCTAGACAGTTGGCATTCCGAAGTTATTTCATCAGATGTAGTTTCTGCTTCAATTTATGGATTGACAATAGATGACAAAGGTGAATAGTAACAAAGAAGAGGAGGGTTTGGTCTGAGCACACGCCTATTTACCTGCCAATTTAATCATTTCCAATCATAGAATTTGAGCTAAGAATGAAAACTTTCCAATTCTACTATTAGTATTAAAGGGATCCGGTAACTTTGTCTCAGATTCTGAAATAAAATTCTGGATTTAGCTCATGATGCAATGATAATTATAAACCTTTAGGTCAGTCAGGAACCCCATGACTTTTACAAGCCGATCGCCTTTCTGATTATCAAGATATTTATGATTGGAATTTCAAATTTTGAAAACCGTTCGCCTGACGGTTTTCATAACACTACAGTCTATTGGGGAAAACGAGTATGATAAAACCGGTCACTCAAAGATTTTTACTTTTTTGAGGCACTTCTTGATCATTTTGAAGCGCAAATTTTGTAGGGCTTCTATATTACACCATATCACAGACACTGATAACACGTAGGGCCGTGTATCTCAGATTTAACATTGTTAAACGATCCCTTTAAGTCAAATAACAAAAAATGAAGTGCTTCCCGTCCCAGCCCACCTCCTTTTTGGCCGCCGCCTCCTTTGAACAAAATATTGTTTACTATCTACTATTCAGAAGAGAGAAAAGCAAAGCAAAGCAAAGCAACCAAAAAAAAAGCCTGTGGTATACATTTTGTTTAAATAGCTTCTAAAGTTATACAAGTCATTTTTTTGTCATACATTGAATCAGTATACTCACAAAGCACAATATCTGTGAATAAAGTCAGTTCGGGGCGAGAAACACGTTATTTTTGTGATTTGGCCTTAACATAATTAGGCTAAGACGCTGCCCCGAAAGAAGTTTACCAAAATCAAGCCCATAAGATATGACCTCTTTACAATATTTTGAACATCATTGCATGGTTCAATGATTAAGGTATAGTTCAAGGATCGTGTAAATCGTAATGGAATTCAATATGATATAAGTTTTCATACAAATAAACAGGTTACGATATTTAATTAACAGTTGACATCGTAATAATTTCCCAGTTAATTGTATATGCTCTCAAATTCGTGTAAGTATGAACCCAGGCTGTAAATCTTCAGTGGCGAATCCAGAGGGGGGGGAGGGGCGAATCTGCCGCCCCCTCTTTTTTTTGTTTCGGGGGAGAGAAAGATAAAATTACTAGCCCTTGGAAACGGGTCGGCGACCTATTAAACTATTCGTAACGCAACAAAAATTTATGAATCTGTGGCGAATACGGGCCCTGGACCTCATTTAGAAGGGCTGTCGCTTACGTGCTTCCTCCTCATTGGATCGGCCGCTGATATTATGCAGTTCATTATGTCATATTTGGAATCAATTACACTGTTACAAGAGTTCATGACAATTAAAATAAAAGTTATCTATTTTTTGTTTGCAGATATCTAGTACACAGAATCAACAATTAAATGAATTTACTGTCACCCTATATTGAAAACTATTTCATTTTAAATATTACCGTTATCAACGAAAATAATAGTGACTATAGAGAAAGTAATGATGCAATGTCTGTTTTGATTAATATGTGCAAACTGATTTATTTTTTTTGCACTTTTGTGCATATTATTTGTGGTGCTTGTCATGTCTATATCTTTTTTTCATTCAAGTTATGTCCATTTTAATTTGTTTCTTAAAAAAAAAAAACATTTATATTACTAAAAGCATGAGCGATAAATGGTGAACGCTACGAACCACATGGAACAGATCACAAATAGGTGGTCCATTTTACTAAAGCCTTTGTGTTTAGCTTTAAGAACATATGGATAGTATTTTTGTGCTAGGAGCTCTATGAAGGATAATGAGCATAAGCGTGGGTTTAAACGAATATTTTCTTCTTTTCTTACGCAGGAGAACAACTGTTTTGGACATCATTAAGAAACATCATTTACTCGTTCGACTTAAGGACTGGCCTTGGACCGTTCACATTACTAAACCTAGAAAGTTTGGGAATGCTGCCTTGTAGCATATCCTTTGTATCTGGTTGGCTTGTTTGGTATGACCGGAAGCAGGATCGGGTTTGTGCTGCACAAGCTAAAGTAGATGCTGAAATCAAATTATGTCGTTTTACCGGTAATGATGGTAAGCCCAATTATGTATCTGCGGCAAATGTAAAATACATAGCACTGCGACGAATATAAGTTTTCTCTTTGTAGTCTCTTCAACGTTTCGGGAGAGTATAAGGACTGCCGTTGATTTCACACCAAAAGTTAAAAACCGTCAGAATCTCGGATGTTAATATAAACTATCGTTAAATCAAGACTGTGATCCAGTGATTATAAGAATAATGCATGTACATTTATTGCACTTTTTGATATGTCTTGATTGAACGAGTCAGTCGTTGAGTCTAACATGAACATGATAACAAGATCAGAAATACAACGTGTGTTGTTTGGGTTGTTCCCTTCCCCTTCTCTCCTCCACAAACACACACACACATACGCACACACACAAGCACTAACGCACATATTCATACCAACATTCACAGGTTTATGTCATGAAATCTATCATTGTTAGGAGTTTTTTTGTAATCCAGAGGACTTTTTCATTCGTTTTTCTTTTATCTGAATGGATGAAATTATTAATAATTATAGTTTGAAACTTTTTATTCTGAAAACCTTAAACATCACAAAACGGGATACTTTCAAATTTCACCATTCATTATACATTTAAAATAAAACTTTAAACAGGTGTGTTTTCCTCGGATTTGACGGTCGAGATTGCCTTACATGAATGCATGCTAACGATGTGGACACTCCCTAAAGACTGGAAATTGTGCACATTTGTATGCGGGCTTAATATCCAGTTACACAATGAAATTAGAATTATATTGTATAGTGTACAAAACTCGTTACGTAATGTGTTATATATGTTTATACCAAGGATAATATGTATACGACTTGTACTTTTAAAGTTGATGACATTCGACTGACAAATTTACAGATTATTGTCTAATAGCTTTATTTAACTCCTTTGCTAATCATTGATATTGTGTATGTGGGCGTTTCACCAAACTTGTCCCTTCCTAATCCGCCTTTCCACTTGTTATTTTAAAGGATAAACGATACATCCGTATCTCATTTATTTTCTGGCAAAATATCCCTAGACCGATATCCCAAGATAATCTACCCATAGCAGATATTAGTAATATAATGTCTTGTTTTTCTTGCGATAACGTTACTTTCTTTGTGAAATGAATATACATGTATAGGGAAAAGGATGTTTCTGTAAATTCATGTAAATCCGATTCCTGATGATATATACAAAAAACAACTTTTTCTAGGTTTAGAAGGTTATCTAAAACGTACCTATACTTGAAAGACTGACATAATGCTACTTTGTTTGTATCTTAATAATTTCTCATTCTCAAATGCTTATAGACCACTAGGGACCTACTCATCAATGTGTTTGCTCTGTATGTGTGTATGTGTGTGTGCGTGTGTGTGTGCGCGTGCGTGCGTGCGCGTGTGTGTGTGTGTGCGTGTGTGTGTGCGTGTGTGTGAATATTTGTATGCTTTATATTCTGTAGCTTAGTTTTTTCCATCCTTTGTATATACATTACATTCTTTTTATTCACCTTGCCATATCGTTAATGTACGTGATTTGTTGACTATAAGGCCCCGCTCACAAGTTTAGCTTCTACAGGGGTCCTAAAGCCATTCATTTAATGATGTAATCAAGTTAATATATGTTGATTAATGTACTATTACCAGTCTCCTTTTTATGTCAAAGGTTATATCATGTTTTGTGTGGTTTTGAATAAATGAACTTGAACTTGAACTTGAATAATAAATCTGCAAAGCGCTTAGAGACATCTTCGATGTATTAAGCACTATATAAACGCGGAACTTACTTTGTCAACTATGTTTTATATTGTGCAATCAATTGATATGAAATGGAATAAATTGGAATCAATCAATCGATATTATTATTATATCAACTAGCTTGATAGCGACATCGGTGTGATGATTGATAAAATACCCATTATTAAGACAAACGCTTCAGGGCAATCCGATGAAGGATCCACTCTGCCACAAATAAGAGAGTATGACTTGGTGACAATTTTGAAGCTGTTTATCAGGAATAGAGTGAGTGGGCTTTAAATTAACTCGCATTAAAAAATACTTCTTTTTGTACTATTTTTCTCATGAGAAATAACGACGTTTCAGAAACGGGCCATATATGATGCATACATTGTTATATCTACACCTGCACTACATTGTATACATTAGGGACTTTTAGATTTGCACAACGACAACGTGGATTGCTACGATCGACGTCCTTTTAATTCAATGCCTTGAATGGACGTATTAGAATGAGATATACATGTGATTTAGGTTACTAATACTACTACTATTATTAATACTATACTACTTATAATAGTGTATTTATATAGTGCATTTTCTACATACATGTTCACATGCGATTTATAATTACTGAATATGATAATGTTGATGGATAACAGAGGATACGATACAGCCATTCTCTGCCAAATGTTTCCGATTATATTTTGTATTAGATTCTGACCTACGGTATAGTTTGTTGGTCAATTACGTCAGAAGGGTCACATTGGTGACGAAGGAGGTTGAATAATTCGATGGTAAAGATTTTGTATTGAGTATCAGAAAATTTACTTTTTGGATTGATTAAATCTTTCCTTCTCTGAAATCTAAAGTAAATGTAACATTTGTTATGAAGAGGTGTCGTGGTTTAATCTCTTGACTGGGAATGGAAAAGTCGTTGGTTAGAATCCGACACGGCAGTTACGTCTTTGAGCAAGCCATTTTATCTACATAGCTTCTCTCCACCCATGTGTTAAATGGATAGCCGGTAGGATATACGAAGATCAAATAGCGACCAGTTGGATTGCTACCCAGGGAGTGGAGAATATGTTCCTTAATATGCGGAATAGAAATTGAATCCAATGACCGGGGTAATATTAATACTGTAAGCGATTTGGTATGTTATAACTGGTAAAGAGCTTTATGGGGGGAAGCTAACTTTGCAGAATGTTAGCAAAACATTTCAAGAGAAACTAAATGATGTAGAATTGTATTGCTATGAGTATATGGAAGCGAGAGAACAAAATGGAATTCATTTACTTTCTTAAAAAAGAGAAAATAAATGAGGTTTTGAAATAAAAATTTGGGAAAAAGTAACCGTAGTTTGAAATAGATTTAGTCTAGCGTCCTCACGTGTTTGTCATGAGACATTGCTGATATGACTTTGTGCGTAATGTATCAAAACAGTTATCATTATTGTGGTTATTTTATTGATTGACATGTCTTACTAAAATAACATTATGTGTCCAATTATAAAGCAAAGGACATTAGTATTTGTTGTCAATGTGTCTAAATGTGTATGCAACAGCTGAACATTATTGCATTGTATATTAGCCCATTATACTGAAAGCACTGCACTCGACTAATAATTATTTCACTAAGCTAAAAATACGGCAGTAGTTGATATTTGGTAATGTTGAAAGTATTGTAACAGTAGTAGTTTGATGTAATTATCATTGATGTATTTAATATCATGTGAATTCAACAATGTTTTACAACTGTTTGCATTTCATAAACTCAATAAGTAGATATTACTCATTCTTTCTTTTTTTTAAGTAACGAAATAAGAGAGGAGAAAGGAAAGGAATTACCAAAATGGTTTAAGAGAGTTTGAGACAATAACTTCTGACGTAATGCTTTAATGCCAGATTCAGATGACTAAGTTTTGTTCTATTTCATAACTCAGAAATGTGTTATTTGTTAGTTATATGGACTTGGTAGTGTAACGTGTTTTTTTTTTTGGGGGGGGGGCAGTTAGCATTTTCAGTTAAACACGTATACAAGTTTAAATATAAATGCTGTGTGACATTTCAGGAATTTCACCCAAACATGAATGCAAAGGATAATGGTAGGTTTGATGAAAACTGAATAGTTGAAAATGATTGTATTTGCAAAAGTCAATTCATTGAACTTTGTTCAATAACATGGTTTAACAAAAGTGGAGGATGTAAGAGGTGTAGCGCCACCTCTTGTCGGAGACAGGACGAAATCATTATTTATTCAGACTCAGACGATGTATAATATATTGAAATGTCATTGCTATTTGGGGATTTTAATTAGAAGTGAAATAAACTAAATTGAATTGAATTGAATCTTCTGTTTTGCCTCACTTGTATAGCCAGCCTAAAGGCTTGTTCAGATATGGCGCGGTGAAGCACCGCAAGATTTAAAGCCGCCATGTAAATGAACGGCGACTGCGGGCCACAAAGGACCTGCGTGTATTCACTGAGCAATTTGAAGCGCATTACATTGTATGGAATTGAAAATAAATGGGGGGGAAACGCCCCCCCCCCCCCCCAAGCCCCCCAATCAGTACTCCAGTGACTTTGACATTCCCATTTACATATGTCAGTTTGTTAACATTAGAGTGATACTAAAGCGATGAACTTTCTGCCCTAGCATAATGTTTATTGCACATCGCTATCTCATGGTGAGCTTGCCAAGTGCCAACAGTGCTTTTACCCAAAACCCAATTTCCGCTTCACAGGCAAAGGACTCGATGCAAGCACCAAAAGCGCAGAGATTTACGGGACAATAATGCTAGAGCTGACCTGAGATGGCGCTTAAGAGGATTTTGCGGTACTGCTTGAAGTACAGTATGCCTTTAAAAAAGAAATCATCCCATCCTAAGGTCTATATAAGAGCATGAGACAGGGCAAGCGCCAAAGGGGGTTAAAATATTAATACAAATGAATACAAAAGGTTGAAATCGACTCAGAGCACAGTGCTGTGCCATACCCTGATTTAGATACATACATGTATACTAACAAATATATATTCTTACTACATTTGTTTTACATACATTACACTTCATCATTAACACAATACCATGGTATTCATCCATAATATAAGAACGCTATTCATTAATCATATTACAATGTACATTTATCAACCATCATCATTTTTATCAGAATCATATTAGAAAACACCAGATAGGCAATTTATTTTCATTTTTTACAATCCCAGTGAAATAAAAAATATTAACAAAGAGTAAGAAGGGCAGTTTGATCGTATCTTTTCAGAGTGCTCTTCGGACTTCATGGCTAAAGACTATTTTATTCTTTTAAATTCCTTCTGGCTCTCGACATCTCTCTATAATTGGATCTGAAAACTCCACGTATATACAACAAATGTGTACAATCTTTTTGAGACAAATCGAAAATATTGTCTGCCGAGAGTAAGAAGAGCATCATTCCAAACCGTTAATTCCCTTCTGACTGTAAACATTTCTTCATAATCAAATTTGATTCTCAATAAATCGCTATGGAGCCAGAAGGGTGTTATATTTCAATTTGCCTTATCAACAAGTGTATGCAAAACTCATTAACAGAAAGACTATGAGGGAAGATGTGGAGACAAAATGGGATCAAATAGAAGGGCTCAAGACTATGCTCAGGAAATGATTGACCCACGAAAGAGAAATAAATGGAAAGAAAATGATATGGGGAGTACGATATCTTGAACATGCTATCAAAAGATGGGAAAGGGGGAGAAGACGTGAGAAGAAAGAAAAGGAGGTGAGTTTGATTGAGTAAGAGAGAGAGAGAGAGAGAGGGAGAGAGACTGAGAGTGAGGAGAGCAGAGAAAGAATAAAGGAAGATGGAAAAAGAATACGAAGAGTGAGAATAAGTTGAGGAACCAATTTTGATTTAGCTATTTATAATGAAAAGAAAAATCCTCTTTTGTACATGACCTAAGTGGCACATAATAACCTAGTATCAAAGCACATACGTGGCCAACCTAAACTTACACGAAGCCAAGAGCAATTTGTCTTTTCTTGTTTCCCCCCCCCCCCCATAATTAAACGTTGTCATTTTCCATTCCTGATCTTGAATTGCATTTCTAAAGAAAGATGTGAATACATATGCGCATGCGCTACAGCAATGGCGTATCGTGTCGATATAGGTACTGCCAAATGCAGGACAATTTACATATTTTAGTCATGTTGGGGGAATTATCATGTTTCATTTGGGCATATTATTTGTGTGAAAGTTATCTGATCAAGAATAAGGGGTTGTACCGAAGGTTATATTTGATAATTCAATGAAATTAGCGTTGTTGTTTTACTAAAGAAGTGAAACGTAGACAAAAGAGGGTGAGAATCAGTGACTGTTAGGTGATTACGAAGCATTGATGATTGATTGATTGCTCGAGGGATGATCAATTGGTTGATGTTGTGCATAAGAAGGGTGTAGATTTACTCCCCACAGGGTGTGGAATCGATCATATAGTTTATAAAATTCAACCCCACGGGTGTAAATTTGAACCTATTTTTCATGAAAATGGAACCAAAAGGTGTTAATTAAGCACCATTAGGTGCAAATTTCACTCCTTAAAGGGAGTAAAATCATAACATTTGGGTGCAAATTTACACCTTCTTGTGGGGTGTAAATTTACTCCTTACATTGGGGATTAAATTTACTCCCTGAGGGGTGTCACTTATGCGACAAGCATTTACTCCCTGTAGGGAGTAAATATGTCTAGCGGTTGACCATAGGTTCCTAACTATATAGGATATATAATTTAATTCAATTCAATTCAAAGTTTATTCAACACTCTTCATAAAAACATTTAAAACATACAAATACAGAATGGAGTTATACAAAATTTGAAAAAAAAAACACAAGAAAGTGATAACAAATACAATGGCAATTTATAAGAGCATTTGGGATAGGCAGAAAGGAGGGAAGTTCCTTATATAAAAGCCTACCCCTAAAAACACACATACAGGAAAACGAAAACAAAAGAACATAACAAAAAACAAAGAACATATTAAAACTTACTATCATGCACGATCAGAGTATTACAAAAATGTCAAAAATTTGCCCATACTATTGATACTGATTATTATACTTGTTTAACAGAAATTGTTTATATTTAATTTTAAAAAGATTGAGAGTTTTGCATTTTTTAATTCCCTGAGGTATACTATTCCATATTAATGGTCCTTCAAAAAATAGTGAATTTTTCATACAAGTCGTTCTAATCTTGGGGAGGTGATAACTTAGGGCATTTCTAGTATTAAAATTATGCACATCACAATTCAAGTTAAAACATGTTAATAAAAAGGTAGGCAAGTTGCCATTAAAACATGAAAACATGAAAACTGCAATATAAAAATTATGCATATCGATTACATTCAAAATTCCAAGTTTACAAAATTAAGGATTACAGTGAGCATAATATTGGGAATGAGTTATTATAATGCGTATTGCTTTCTTTTGAAGCTTAAGTAACCTTAACATATCACTTTTATTTTATTTGCACATGCAACTATACAGTAATTAAAATATTAAAATAATGATGTCCAATATAAGTACGAAGGGGCAGTACCGTTAAGAACCTGTTACTATTCGAAATGGTCGATGATATTACAGACGATAGAATATGTTAAAGTGTTTTCGTCGTAATAATACAGGCCTTTATGTGCTCAGCATCCGTCAAAACTCCATTCCATTTACAAATAAGACTTTTGGAATTTGAATATTATCATTTTGTTGCAAAGCGTTCAAGATTACTTTCATTCCTACACTACTTGTTGTTACTGTGAAATTGAATTAAGCTGTATTATGTTACACCTCAAAAGAAAGAATCCATGTTTATGATTGTGCAAAAGGTTTGGAAACCAAATAATGCTACGCGATTGCAAGATGGTTAGCAAAGAGGTTCCATTTCCAAACAAATATCCCAACAATCTAAATATTGTATAACCGTCAAAGTATTGGTTTTTTAATCCTTTCCACTGAATCCACTATCGTACACAAATAATATGATTTATTTTTTTACTATCCCCCCCCCCCCCCCCCACACCCGCAAGAAAAAATAGAAGAGAAAAAACCCCGAATAGAAACTAGATGAGAAACAATGAATGCCATGGCGACCAGGAGTGCAATTCATCCGGGGATGACATAATAATAATAATAATAATAATAATAATAATAATGGTGGCTTCTTGTATAGCGCACATGTCGGTCACCTGGTGACGCTCCTGGCGCTGCTCCGATTATTACCCTGGCTTTAGCAAAGCAGCCACTGCGGCGCTCTAGCATTTCAAGGAGTTAATTAATCTGTTCAATGATCCATGGCATAACACGTCGATTGGTGTTATTGTTGAAAACCGAATTTAATTCTACTACGATTAGGATAAGTAGGTGATCATAAGCTGATGGATGCAGTGTTGAGAAAACGCCAGCAGATAATCAGGTAGGCATAGTGATGTGTATCAATTATTCAAAAACAATTTCCGATATTGGTGCCAATTGTAATGCTAAAATGCAACAACCAAAAGAAAGAAAAATAAAAAGGAAATTGCCTCAATATCATTAACAAATTTATTTTAAAATGCCAATGATGAAGCTCGATTCATCTACAAACTAGTACTAATATCAAATATAGAAAAAATATATAGAGACACCAATTCATGTATATCTATATGATATTCGTTACAGCCAAGATATCTAAAGGTGATATCGATCTTCAGAATCAGAAATCAGCACACCCTCTTTCATGCACCCCAAAACATTGCCTTAATATTATAGAGTTAATCCAAAAGGATGTATATATTTTGATTTTATTTCCTCCTCCCCCTTTATTTCGCTCGCTCTCTCTCTCTCTCTCTCTCTCTCAGTCCTTTTTTCCTCCCATATCAAAATTCACGATTTGCAGCTAGTGTTACACCAAAACATAATTATATATATTATTGTTATTATCATTATCATCATCATCATCATTATTATTATCATTGAACCCTAGTCTGATAATTATTGATTTGCTCAAGATTGATCTTTCCCTCTAGCAGTCAGAGCTTCGGGGTAATATGGAGCTAAGATCTATTCGAAAGCCGAGCGAGCGTAAGTTCTTTGCGACATATATTTTGTATTTATTGATTTTCTAAGTATAATTTGTTCCATATTTATTATAAAACATCATCTGATAAACTAACACTTAAACAAGCTCTGCTTCTAGTTAGTTCCTCTTTTTCTCGTGCTATTTCTATTGTATTTGTCGTTTCATTGTATTTTTTTAAAATATACTTATTCATTTTTTTGCATGGGAAATAAAATCACTGTGTTAACATGATTTGCGCATAATTCATCGTAGGTTTACCATAAAAGCTTAAGTAGAGACAAAAAGGACGGCACATGTTTTTGTAACCAATTTACCCAAATCCGGATGGCAGAGGAGGGGAACACCCGATTAGCTTGAAAGAGAGACACAATATCAAACATATTTATAAACATATATATATATATATATATCAGTGGTGGATTCAGGTGGAGGCCGAATCGTCCGCCCCCCCCCCCCTTTGGAGGCCCCAAAATAAGGGGGAGAGTGAGCAACGGAAGGAAAAAAAGAAAAAAATATAAGAAGGTAAAAGAGAAGAAGAGAGGAAGAGAGAGAGAGAGAGAGAGAGAATCGCTAACTCGGAAATCCAAGATCCGCCGCTGCGTATTGATTCGTAGGTAGACCTTTTATAATAATGCTTAATATATTACTCATTGCGGATATAGTGATAAAATTATTGTTTATAAATTATATACCGCCAAACTAATGTACACATGAAAGTGAGTATAGGTACACACTATACAGCTCTCTGATTGGTCCGATGGTATACAGCATCTATCCACACAAATTGAGCCAACCATTGTCCTTCAGCTGGAACACACCCGCTCTATAAAATCCCAAACAGAAATCCATTGCAACCAGCCGCCCAATTGTAGTGTCGTTCATTAAATAAACTACATGTACCTAGTGCACTTGAAGCGTTTTCCATATTATTTGTGTGCAAATAAGCGCCTTTCAACGTGTTTCTTGCTTGGAAAACAACTTTTGGTGCTGTAAACTTCAAGACTGTTGTTCTACTGAAAGATTATCTACACAGTATACGTACATGGTACAATTTCTTTAAAGGTAAGACTAATCAAAGGTCAAATGGGCTTTATTAAAGAATTCGATGAGGAGGATCGATTGTATTGGATAACAAATGTATAGACAGCTTAATTTTATACATGCATATTTTAAAGAAATATGATACGACAACCTAACATTAATGACCCCATGTGGCATGTTTCGTTATTAAAAACATTGGGAACATTCGCAAAGCGTTCTTTGTCAAATTTATTTTTGTTATCCCATCTGTATCTGTAAGCCAATCCAATAGTTCCGGAGCTTCATTTTCATCTTTCTACATAATTTTTCGTAAAGTGAGAAAACGGTATTACTTGTACAGTGCTGAATCCCTTGATATTGTTTCTTTGTGACTACACAATAGATGCAGAGACATAGATCCGTTGTTAACCTGAGAGACATGTTCCTACTTCTCTACACTTCATCTGTTATTGGTGAGAAATAGAATGAATTTAGTCTTTTACTTTAATTAATTTGGAGCATGATCGCGGGCTAGATCCGTTATCTTGGGGGCAAAAGTCAAATTTGAGGGTTTTGAGACATTGGATATTATAAAAGTTTATGGTATCAAAGTGTTCAGAAGACTTCCTTGCCAAAATTCTAGGTCGAATTCCTGGAAAATATTCTGCAAAAAAACAGTTGCAAACATATTTCAAAATAGTCGCCATGTGTATGTAATATTGAACAGTTTTGAAGATTACCTTTTAACATAACGACAATTTTACCATGTGTGAATTTGAAAGAGAATTAAAAACTGTCTACTAAATGATACCGCATTTCATAAGGTTCATAAGTTTCATATTTATTGTCCATTTAAGAATGGAAATTCATAGTGTTGTATTGCGATTCACATAATTTAAAATAATACACATAATACAAAAATCAATAAAATATCTTTTTGGTTGACAGTAAACAAAAATAAACAATTAACAATCAAAACAAAGATATAGTCATGCATCGAAAATGATATACATGTATATCAAGTGAGGTAGAATGACGAAAGGATTTTACAAGTATCGATAATGTATTGCATTATTATCATTGCTATATAGTCTTATTATTTTATATTATTATTATTAACAATGGGAATTCGTCGTGTTACATGTCATTTCGATACACATATATATATACATATATATATATATATATATATATATGAACTTGAACTTATTATTGTTATTTTTATTATTATTATTATTACTATTGTTATTATTATTATCATTGTTATAATTATAATTGTCACTGATGTCATCATCATCATTATATTATTATTATTTTCTTAATAATATAACTATTGTTGTTATGGAAAGGTATCGTTATTGTTATTGTTTTATTGCTTTATATGATAACTTCCTCATTCAGTATTCATATGGAGCTAGGTACAAATGAGTTTAAGAGCCGATTTAATTATAATTTTCATACGAATGTTCCCCATAATGTGAATTGCACCAAAATGCATGTTTCTCCACATTTCATAAATTATCTTCACTAATGACTTGAAACTCTTTAGAAAACTGACAATTACCTACCGAAAAAAATGTAAGCTGTTATTAAAACCAACTTATTATCAGGGTAGACTTCCCCTTAAATGGACACGGGGGGGGGTAATTTTCGGGGGGTATAATTTTCCTAGGGGATGGATGTCCTTGGTTGTCTTTTTTTTTGGTAGGGGATAATTATTGTTCTAGGGGTTAATTTTCAGGGGTGGGGTAATTGTCCTAGGGGCATTTTCCGGGGGGTAATTGTCCTCGGGGGTGTTTTTCCTACGGGGGTAATTTTTCCGGGGGGGGGGGTATTTTTCGTGGGGAGTAGTTTTCCGGGGGGTAATTTTCCGTGGGTGATTGTTCAGGGGGTTATTGTCCTGATACGGAAGAATACAGATATCATAAAGATGAAAGATGATTTATCACGAGCCTGTACACACTAAAAAATAATGGTACAAATTTGCACCCTATAGGGTGCAGACCGCTGCTACAATAGCGGCCACCTATAGGGTGCAATTTTGCACCCCCGATTGGGGTGCAAAATTGCACCCTTATTTGGGGTGCAGACTTGCACCCTTAGAGGTGCAAAAAGAGTACCCTTAGAGGTGCAAACGAGCACCCTTAGGGGTGCAGACCGCTGCTACAATAGCAGCCACCTATAGGGTGCAATTTTGCACCCCCAATTGGGGTGCAAAATTGCACCCCTATTTGGGGTGCAGACTTGCACCCTATAGGTGGCTGCTATTGTAGCAGCGGTCTGCTCCCCTAAGGGTGCTCGTTTGCACCCCAGTTTGGGGTGCAGACTTGTCCCATATAGGGTGCAGGGGTTTGGGGTCCACAATTGTTCCCTGAAGGGTGCATACATACACCCCTTGGGATGCAAGCAAGCACCTTTAGGGGTGCAGATTTACAGCCTTTATATGGTGTAGAATTGCACATTGCAGGGTGCACATGCACCCTTTACATCACATTATAACCAATAAAATCAGAAGATCAAACAATCTGTTTTCATATCAAAATCACATTTTATTGACAACATGAATGACCGGTTTCAGTTTCAACTATGCATAGTGGGTAAGAGAAAATAACCACATATGACACTGTTGCCATATATATGCGGTTTACCTTCTGCAATATCTAGACAAAAGTAACAAGTAATATAAAGAAGTAATCAATGTGCGTGTAATATACCATGTTGGGCTGTTGGCAAACATCAACATTCTAACTTGAGGTACAAAAAAGGTGAAATCTACAATTACACCTTTGAATACAGTATGCTTTTCTTGCATGAAGTAAAGGCAAGAGAACAAACTTTAACAGCTTGAGTCAGGGAATCAACACCAATTTATTCTTATAAATGAAGATGACTACTGAAAATGTTATCTTCATTTATTCCATCAATTCCACCAAATAATTTGGGGACAGCAAATATATTGTACAAAACTAAATTAATACTACTCTACAGGGCATACAAGAATACTAGAATGCACATCGATTGGAACTTATAGTAGTAAAAGAACAGTAATCACTTCTGGGCCCCGTTGCAGAAAGAGATACAATCGATTGTAAGTCCGATCACGTGTTCTACATGCGGAAATCTGATTTCGGCTTGGAGAAGAAAACCTCTCTCTGTCACTATTTACAACAGAAATATAAGATGAGAAATGTAACTATTCTCATGATCAAGATATCTCTTTGAGCTGCATATCATAATGTAGTTAGCTGCTTTATTATTGCATAAGAATACAAAAATCCTATTTTCTGTCTTTATAAAAATATAAGCACACACAAAACATACAATACTTTGGTAAATAGCACACTTCAATTATTCAAAAAAAATATGTATTCATATAGCCCAAGAAAATACACCTGTAAATGTGTATAGAAAAACGGTAAATTTGTAATACTTTGGAACCCGACATACATACATGTAGTTAGTCAATTTCACATGTCCATGTTTTATTTATTTCGTAAATGTTCAGCCCTGATACAAGATATAAAGAGGTACATTCAATATATGATATTCTAATAAATGTATCAAGTTAAGCTAGCCTCAAGACAGAAATAATCACTAACCAGTTCACACCCGTGCATTTGACTAGCACAATTACTGTATTCCTGCACAGCCTATGTTTGCTTCTCTTAATTAATATAGACACAGGGCTCCTTGGCTCCAATCAAATAGTGACAACAAATCACCAGAAACATTATGTCCCTTTCATCAGACGAATAAAAGGAAATGACATATTACTCGTGACTTTTTGGATTCAAATCCAGTGTACAATCGTGACAGTTTTATCAATTCTCGTGACAACTAGTAGTCATATCAAAATCACCTTTCTTGCCATGCTGTTTCTTTGTAGCTTTCAGCTTTGCCTGTAAATTACTATTCCTCTGTTGTAGATCTTCAATTTGTTTTTGCTTTGCAACACATCCAAGGCAGGTACAAAATCTTTTATCACAATGTAGCCCATAAGTGTGAACAGTGAGATGTGCACCAACAATATGATCAGATCTTTTCTCCTTATTACTTGAAGCTGTCTCATCAATTTCTTGGTGCTCATCAAGAGTAGAGGATCCATGAAAGTCGACATCCTTTCTCTTCCGTTTACATTTTGATTTCCTCTTTTCTTTACTTGAAGCTGTCTCACTAACTCCTAGGTGCTCCTCAGCTGTAGAGGTTTCATGTGAGTCAGGATCTCCTGTCAAGTCGACATTCTTTCTCTTCCGTTTACTTGTTGATTTCTTCTTTTCTGGGCACTGAGGTCTTTCTCTTGGAGGCAGACGAGGAGATTTATGTGAAGACTGGCGTGCTGAGCTGTATCCCAGATTCATTGTTGGGTCTGGCCACGCTGCACTAAGTTGTCCATCTCGAAAGTAATATGAGCAAACCCTATCTCCATACGTTGGCTCCCAGTTTTTGCCATTTGGACGTTTTCGATTTATCGCCTTTATCCATCGTCGACGGCCGTCTGCATCTTTATTTTGCAAAGGAAAAGGGAATGGTACAGAAGGTAGTGTGCATACGCAGGCCCCGTATTTCAGGCCATGTCTGTCACACAATTTTGAATACCATTTATCAAGCTTGAATGTACTGTTCGAGCACCCAATAACAGCACAGATTCTCCCCATGATGATAGTCGGATTGTAAAAAGAAAGAAAAATATTTCATGTTAACACAAATTATAATGGTTTCTATTTGGGCAGGAAAATATTTCTTCTTTCTTGGGAGAAAAAAAATGCACAGCTGATAGTCTCAACCCCCCCCCCCCCCCCCCCCCAAGAAAGGAAGAACATTAAATTATTGCCTTAATTAAGGTTAAAATCTCAATGATCATACAAATTTACCAAATAAATCTGCCTTGTTCCCTATAACACATGCTAGCTGTTATGAAATAAACAGCCCATTGGCATTGCCAAGAGGACATCAGCACTGCTTATGATGTCACTGGGCAAGCAGGACAGTGAAGGTGAATTTACAGCTGGCACAGTGGCAGCATTCATTGTCATTGATTGAAAGAATTTTAACAGGAAGTGAAGTGAAACTACTTATTTTAGTCAATGGATAGGCATAACTAGAAGTCCAGTCCTTGTTATACGGTTTGTATACATTTTTCAAATCGGTCTCAGTGTCTTTTGTTTCGATTACATAGACTAGAGATCTAGATCTAGTCTGAATTTAGTCACTCTTTTTCTTCACTTCAGTTCAATCAACATGATCAGGCAAAATAACAAACAAAATATGCGTAAGCAGGTAAGTTTAGATCATGTAGGCCATAATTATTTTAAGTGATATACAGGCTGAACTAGCAGGGAAGAGCCTTCATATGAGTTATTCTTAACACCGGTTATTAAATTTTAAAGTCAGAATCACGACCTTTTTTAACGATTGCCATGCGAAGCAGACGGCTTACACAAAATATACTGTATGGGGCAACAGTCGGGACACTGCATACTTTCGCCTCTGTGGAGGCAACTGCCGATTGCAAAGAAGAAAAACACTAAATCATTTGCTGACCACGTACAAAACAAAAGGAAAAGAAGGAAAATATATCCAGTTACCTGCTCAAGATGATTTGTGGAAAAGGAATGATGTCATGATGTAAACAAATCGTATCTAGAACGTGATAAATGCTAACATTCCCCATTCACTGTTGTGTGTAAGCACAGCACCGACCAATATTTATCCCAATTGATCCAGCGGAAAGGTCACGGAGGATTTTTCGCGCATGCGCAGGATCTAACTACGAACTCGCTTATTAAACTCGGCAGTTGAACGGAATTAAAAGTCTCTGCAAAAGATCGACTGACTTAAACTTGTTTCATAAAACTTATAGTCCATGATTTTTCATAACGATGCATAAAAAGGGTATAATTGTTTATTGTTGTGTTATGTTGTTCTTGAAATATATACACAGACTTGAGAACAGATCAATCTTCAAACTACAGTATAATTTCATAATGCTTTGATAAAGACTAGCGGGGTGCACATTCTGCACCCTCCAAATTCTTGCACCCCTCAGGGTGCACATTTTACGTTGAATGCACTGAGTGCGCCCTATATGGAGCAAATTAGTACCCTCGGCCAACTACGCGTAATCTGCACCCCAAATGTACCCCTATTTCTTAGTGTGTAGGTTAAGGAAGTTGGGCACTAATTGATTTGCACAGCCGAAGGAAGCCATTTTACGTAGCAAAAGGAAGAAGTAGCCATGTTAGGTGATATTGATATTCAACTGAGTAGCTTGCACCTCCATCAAGCCTAATTATTGTAGTAAAACGTTAGGAATATAATAACCAGATATTATCAATGTGAAAAAGATTCAATGTGAAACTATAATGGCTTCAGGTAAAGTGCAAATATCTGACTCTGCTCGGTATTCATGCAACCTTCTCAAAAAGTACTCCAACCATAAAGCAATATTTCAATATTTCAAATATGTAGCCAAACAGTTTTTCTTCAAACTAGAAGTAATAGGCCGATGTATTAGGTCGGGGTGCGCCCACGTATTTAGGCCGTTGTATTGGATCGGGACTGCGCCCACGTCCTTAGGCCGATGAATTGGATTGGGGCTGCATACGCCCACATCCATATGCCGAGTTACCAAGACAAGGCAAGTCTAGGTGCCTCATATGTTTTTTTTAAGTCTTTAATTTTGGTTATCGTGGTAGTAAAGAAAGGTAGGGAGGTAGGCTCATGATGGTCTGGGAGATGGTTCCCTTACTATATGGAAGCCGGAACCGGTCAAACAAATTAAGTACCTGTTATGTCGTAATTCGAATAAAGACACGACGCTAATAAATACGTCGGGTCGTAATTTGAATAAAGACACGACAGGTATTTAAATATTTTTGACCGGTTCCTGATTCACCCTCTTTCTGCTTCCCCATGTTTGGCTAAACGAGTCAAAACTGATGGCACGTCTCCCCATCAGTTCTTCATTACCCCCTCCCAGACCAGTGACATTAGATGGGTTTGAGTAGGGGGTGACGGCACGGGGGGGGAATTCCAGAACGAATGACAAATTGTGGAGAGTAGAGAGGAGAAGATTGAGAAGGAGAGAGAGAGAGGTCAAAATCCATTGAACGAAAGTAATGAGAATTATATTTTGTATTTGATTCCTTGCGAAGTAAAGGAACTTTTCTTTTTGGAGGGGGGGGCAGGTATAAAAGTCAACAATATGTGTATTTAATGACTATTTGCAATTCTATATTTTTTATGTGTTTTAGCTCACGCGAGGGGCTCTACCAACATGACCAATGAAGTGTTGGATACGGGGGGTAATCATTGCCAGCCGATTCCTGCCAATGGTGAATTGATGCCTACAGAGCCAGAGTACATGCCCTCGATTCCCATCTCATTAAAGGGTATTAAACGTCATTTCGTTTGCAAGTTATCTGGTGAGTTGTTAGGTTTATAGTGATTATCATAACAACTATGATATGTCAGTCCAACTTTTAGACTTATTAAAAATATCTTAACCCATTGGAATGAACAATAATAGTACATATACAATTAAGAAAATGTATGCATGAGTTCGGAAACTGAGACCTTTCTGTGGTCAGAGAGGAGTCGATGAAACATATCCAATAGTAATTAAAAGATTGAACAAGGCAGTAAAAAGATAGCGTGTGAAGTATCATGATCTTGTCACACATGCCTCTAAGGAAGTGGGTAATTGGGGGGCAAATGGAAATTGCTGTCCCTTAGACCTTTCCACAGCATGAAAGAATGTCAAAGGTATTGCTGCCGAAAGCATGGAAGGCTCATTATATACATACAAGTACGTTTAATACCCCTTACCTTCCTTACTCGATTACGACCATCCCCACCCCAATATATATTTTATAGAATCAACTACAACACAAATTCTGATTCTCCACTATCGCCTAGATTAGATTTTTGCCGTTTTTTGTGAGCATGGTTGACGGGGGCAACATGCTTTTCAAGTTGTTGCATGAATAGCCCTCTCGGTCGACGAATTTGTAAGTTTTATGCTTATGTCACCAGATTGATTGATTGATGAATGTCATGTACTCAAATTAACAATACGATTACAAAAGGATGTTACAAGATTAAATATATATCATTCATAAATTGGTAAATTGGGCTACTAAAGAAAAAAGCAATGTGCAAATTGAACGTAGTTTACATTTTCATACTGTAATTATGCAGACCAGGGAACGATACTATTTCATAGAATTAAATGGGCTTTTCATGTTGGCGTATACATACTTTTAGAGATATTGATGAGGTAGAGCTTTAAACATTCTATTGATAAAGCATGCATCACAAAAGGATATTTTGTTATCCTTTTCTTATCTTGTAAACACAGATGAATGTTTGTGTAATCCTTGTGAAAATGGAGGAAGTTGCCAAGACGGGGATAACAGTTACACATGTCAATGTACACCCGGATGGGAAGGGATCAACTGCGAAATAAGTAGGTGAACTCCAGTTAAATTCATTTAAGTCTACAGAAACTACATTCAGCAGTTAGGACTAACGTTGATGTTACACTATCGCTCAAATGAGTGATTTGTGGCCATTGCGGGGCCGTAAGCTCCACGTGGTGTAGCTATATAGTCGAAAAATAGATTTAATATTATTATTTCTTTGATCGTACTTTGGCTAGGTTGATCGGTTGATTGGTGTTATTTTCATTTTTGTAGTTCAGTTGTAGCCCCCTTACATCGTAAATATTCATTATCCTCATTAGTCAAAAAAAGTTTAATAAGAATATTTTGGTAAAAAGGTTATATCCGCTTGTCAACTTGAAGGCAAAAAGTGTCAACGACCCTTGTCAAAATGAAGGCATTTGCTTGGATGGACTAAACAGTCACACATTTCAATGTACAGATGGATGGGAAGGAACCAACTGTGGAAATGGTTAGCACCTATAATTGTTATTACTGCCTGCTCATACCTAGCCGAGGCAAAGCTGACCAACCCTCAAAACCCAAAGTTTGGGGTTTAAAGTTTAAACATTATAGAACAGATGGATTTCCTGCAAGGAAACTTGCATTAGAGCAGATACCTTGTCATGTCTATTGCATCAGAAGATGAGAGGCAAATCGGGCTTTCTCACAAAATCCAAAGTTTGAGAAAAACACGTTTAAAGTTTAAACGTTACAGAAAAAATGCATTTCCTTCAAGGAAATTTTCAATAGAGGGCGTTAGAGTATGTTCCTGATTAGTGCCATTGATTAGAAATCTCTGTTCGTGATAATAAATGGACCCTTCAACTATTGTCTAGTGTATGTATCTCATTTTGGACGAAAATGTCGGTCAGCTCACTCCGCCTCTCTGCAATTGGAAGTTATTAGTATACAATGTCACAGACAAGAAATTATTACATTCCTTTTCTATACGTTTAAAAACTTATACTCTTGATTTAATTTTGATTAACAAATCAGATTTGTCAGTCGATATATTCAAAGTTTAAATACAAATAGAATGAATGAAAGAATTCTATCGTATTTGGGATGGTGACGTTAAAGGTCGGTCCCAGACGTAAATAGTCATATCTGATTGATACACGTCTGTAACAACCCTAGTTACACATTCAAATGAGCCTCACACTCAACTGGTAGCATCCAATTACACTAATGCCTGATGGTGTAGAGTCAGGGTTTCGGGTTATTTCATTTTCGGAACCATGAACTGCATGGAATTAACCTTCGGAATAACGGACCTCTATAGTTATACGAACCTGCGGAATTACGAACCTTCTCTGTTTGTCTGTGCTTTAGACATTGACGAGTGTAGCAGCCAGCCTTGTGGCAATCAAGGTATTTGCCAGGATGAGGAGAACGGTTACACGTGTGCATGTGAGGATGGATGGACTGGTACACATTGTGAAACAGGTGAGTTCATAACGAAAGTCTCAGATGGCGTATAAGGAGTTTCTAAGCAAGATAAAAAGACCTTTTGGATGGTGGAAACAGAGGGGCCTCACGGTGTTTTTGGAAAAATGTATTTATTAAAAACATATGCATTATGTAAATTAAATTACGTTTTTGCTTCACTGGTGGTTCAAAAGTGGGTCATATCGGAAATACAGAAAATATGTTTATAATGAAGGGGGGTTACGAATGACTAATTTTGACTCGTTTGTAAAAAGCCAACGTAAAATGTGGCTGAAAAGACAATTGTACGGAAAATATCAATGAGATGGAAGCTACACTTTGATTTCTGCTTCAAGATGGAAGGAGGTAGATTTATTTTCTTGTGTAACTATGATTCCAAGTTATTAAAGGGGCACGTTACCGCCAGTGTAGTTATCGGAACATGCCATCTGCGTAAGAGCCGTATTCTGTTGGTGTCAATAGGCAACTATAGCACTGTCCGCCAGCGCATACGTATTTTGAACGCCCTCTGGAATACGGGGAACATGCCCCTTTAAGTTTCAAAGTACCTACGTTCTATTTAGTAAAGATAAAGGCATGGGAAGAGTTAGAAAAGTGTGTTATAGAACCTGCCTAGAAAGGGCACCTGTTTACAGAGGCCAGTATACCCTTGGGTGCCCTCAGTTGACAGGTTTGACTGACCATGTAGTTCTCCATGTCTGTGCTATTGTGATCCTCTGTTGTTCTTTAAGTGTTCCGAGGGGATTTCACAGGGACTCCAGAAATACGATTTGATGAAGTGCTAAGTGAAATCTATTTTTAATGCAGTGAAGTAACCCTAGCATAAAGTAATAGTGACACCTCTTTCCTAATAGTTGTTGGCATATCCCTGCGCTTTTTTTTTTTTCTTTTTTTTATTAATTAAAACAAAAAAAAAATATGCCCACGGCTAACCTAAAAAAGGTGACCTTACCCCCCCCCCCCCCCCCAACGAAGAAACATGTCAAATTTTCAAATTTCGAGACCAAAAAAAAAAAAAAAAACTGTCCGCTTACCCCCCCCCCCCCTCCCCCCCCCCCCCCCCACTGAGCGACTTTTCGGATATTTTTTTTTTTTGGACTCCCCCCCCCCCCCCCCCCCCAAAAAAAAGTGTACGCTTACCCCCCCCCCCCCCCCCCCCCCCCCCCCCAACTGAGCGACTTTTCGGCCGGCGCGATTTTAAATTTTTCGGGAGCAAAATATTTTGGGCCCGATTTTAAAAAACCCCCTTGAAAAAATCCTGCGTACGCCCCTGGTCTAATGTAAATATGAGTTGGTCAATTTAGCGCCTACGCCAAACCATTTTGTATATTCAGGTTTTATGGGAGAGCTGAGAAATTTACATATTTATGACACTTTACATCGCCGTAAAGTCTTGTTCAAAACTTGTTTCAACGAGTCACTAAATGAGTTCCATTTTCTTTCTTTTCCCCCTCAATATATCTGTCTTATTTGTTATTGTAAACTGTACAGATGTAACCATCCATTCGTTAAAGCTTCTTGGTGAAAAGATAAATGAAGGAACACTTGCTTTAACGTCCCGCTCTAGTCCTAACACGTACGTGCTGGTACATCAAGAGCATTGGAACATGAACCTATCTCAAATGGCATGTCAGTATCTAGGGTTCGAAGGTAAGACATTATCCTTATCATCTTAATGGCCCTCCATTTCTGTCTATTATCAACTATTCTTGAATAGATGATATTGCTGATTTAATTGTTGGATGCACGTTTGTTCAGGCTTTGCACATATGTGAGGCGTTGCCTTCCCCTGTTTCTCTTTCCAGTAATCTTCCCTGTTAATGTTATATATATATATATATATGGGTATATATATATATATATATAAATATGGGTATATATATATATATATATATATAAATATATATATATATTTGACAAATATATATCCTTTCTGTATAATTATGTGACCAACAAATTGCATTTGCCTCTTACTTATTGTGTTGATAAGTGATGGTTTCAATCTTGGTTTCTGAACACTTCTCCATTTGTTTTCTTTTCTGATCATGATATATTAATAATCTTTCTCAAGAACCAGGTCTCTGTGGTCTTTACTCTTCTCTCAAGCTCTTTGTTTATTGTCCAACACTCACACCTGTAGATAAATACTGATCAGATATAATGACTTAAAGCCACGGATTTCGCTTTTTTTTTTGTTATGGTAATGTTCAATTTTTTTAATTACAGATATCATTTGATTGAATATACCCTTTTCCATTGCAATTTTTCCAGTTATTTGATGCATTCTTTTCCCATCTGATGCTATAGTGTACTCAAAGTTGTTTAAGGTGTGGACTTGCTTTATTGTTTCCCTTTATTTTGGAGATACCATGGAAGTGTTTGAGTCTTAATACCAATATTATCAACACTCTGTTTTCTTGGTTTTAAATATAATTATTGTTCACTTATTTTATGGTACTTATTGATGTTTTCCTTCCTTTTTTGAAAAGAAAGATCAAATACTGGTGTCATGAATCAGGAGTATTTATATTCTGGTCAAGTTGGAGATTTAAATTCCATGTTATAGTTGATTTTATCCCTCTTCAACCTGAATCCCTCTCTTATTCTTTCCGGTTTTCAAAACTTTTTTCAGGAGCCTACCCAAATTGTATATGGTGTATGTCATCACAAATCAGTTCTTGTGGTATCCAATGAAGTTAATATTTTGTTGTGGTTGCATTTATTTTCTTCAAAATAATATTGTTACTACTCTGGTATCCTACTTTCACTTCAACTTTATTGAACAAGGAGTATTTGCGACGGTGAGCAGTCCGTTGTATGAGTCCTCGTCCGCCAATGCTCCAGCTGAAGCCGAATCAGTGAAATGCCCTGCTAATGCCACAAACATCACCGACTGCTGGTACAGTGAGACTAAAGTGGGACGGATAAACGAGAGTGAAATTATTTCCATTGTGTGTTGCCCTGGTGAGTAATAATAATAATGATAATAATAAAATGAATCATGATTTTTTTTTTTTAAATACTAATAATGTTAAAATTAATACTATTAATAGTAATAATAATAATTATAGTAATAGCAATAATAAAAATGATGATGATTAAAGGTAATACAAAGTTTTGGTATGGGGTGATGAATTCGGTTTAAATGGACATAGTTTAAGCATATGCGATCACAATATTCAATGATCGTTGTCGCGGTTGAAATTGAGTCTAAAGTTATGAAATTGTAAATAATACACTCTTTATCTTGTAAAGCTCCCTCTCAAGGTCAAGATATTAATTAAGCTATACAACAGTGTTTCTTGACTAAAATTGACCAATTACTTTTGCTATTGCTACCCCCAAACTATGGAATAGCTTGCGAATAGAAATACGAAGCACTCCATCTCTCACTGTTTTCAAATCCAATTTAAAAACTTACTTGTTCAATTGAGAGATCTTTTTTTGTAGAATTTAGTAAAAAGGAGCTCTTAACCAGCGCAGCTGAATATATTTGTATAAAATCTGCGCTATTTAAATGTATTATTATTATTGTATTATTAGTAGTAGTAGTACAATATTTCATAACGGTTTTATTGTTAAGAGTCATTGTTACGAGGAAAGTTGAATAGCATCATTGAGCAATTGGCGCACACCTGGCGCCTGAACGTTTCGTTGCAAGCTCTCAAATTAACATCAATTATTGATACAAAAGGGGATAAGGATTAAAATTCATACCATTTATACACATATCAATGTAATTTAATGTCTTCAGTGTTTGTTGATTAACCTAAACCTTTAAAACAATGCCTTTTGTTCCCTACAGTAGGCTATAATGTTTGTCACAATGATTGAAAAATAGATGGATAGAAAAAATACGTAATTCAAAGTTCACGTCAAAACCTACTTGAAATAATTTCTTTTGCATCTTGTTCTTAGAAGATGTTTTAATTACAGGTTCATGAAATTGTCTAAATGGAAACATTTGTCGCGAAAAACAAAGGCAAAAGGTGTGCGTTTGATATATATTGGCACTGATGCCATTTAATGTGATTTCTTTGTAAAGATTTAAAAAATTGTACATTTTGCAAAAATAATGTCAGCTCTGTAGTACCAACTTAGATTGTATATCCTTATAAAATTTAAAGAGAGGTTAGGGGATACTACAAACTCCTCACCTACGAAATTTCACCGACGACAGTAAAATGCTTTTTTAGATATCATAATCTCGTTGCATTCTTACAACACCGTGTAAACTGACGGTCTTATGACTTTTATGCTATATGGTCTAAAATATAATTTTTACTCTTGTGTTTTATTTGCACTTCTATGCCTTCGTCGTTTTACTCTGTAATATGCTATCATTATTTCTCGACTCAATTTTCAACAGTGAGCCCGTGTAATATATCTGGTCAACCACTCGGCCTTGAAAGTGGTGCTCTTCCCGATTCGGCTTTCTCTGAATCATCCTGCCTCTCGGCGCCCTACTGCAGCCGTTTTGGCCGCCTGAACGCTGAGATAGCCTGGATCCCAGAATATTCCGACCAATACCCATGGATGCAGGTCCAATTGGTGTCTAGTTATATCGTAACGGCCGTAACGACTCAGGGTAGAAATGACCATGATGAGTGGGTGACATCATACACCTTTTCGTCTAGTTTTGACAGCAAGGCTTGGACTGATTATTTGAACGTATACTCTGGATCAGTTAAGGTAATTCCCAAATTGCGGTTACTCAATTACATTACAAAAACAATATTAATCAGTGGTCTTTGTGTTCAGAGATATACAGTGTGATCTCATTAGAACTCTATGGGACTATGGCAATTTGTTTCTATAATAAAGCTTTGTTTTGCCATGGCTGCAAAAAAAAACTCACAAATAAACAAACACTACAGTATATATTACTTAGGAATAAACCGATTGGATTGTCTTGCTGAAGTAAAAGTTGATATAACATTGTTTTCATATAACAAGGTCCCACTGTAATTTACATCATTAATAGTATTATTATTATTATTATTTTATTTGGCATAACGAAAAGACATAAGAAATCAGAAAACAGACAATTGAGCAGGTATATATAAAGGATAGTACAACCACTACAGAAAATGTTTACCTAATACCAGTAGCAAAAAGCCGTCTTTTCCAGTTTCAGTAGTTGTGAACGTAAACTGCTTTCAAAAATAATATTTAGTATAAAAATTGCAACCTAATGTTATCTTATAATTAACACAGAACCAAATATCATGTCAACAAAACAATCGAAACAAAAATTGGGAGAGAAACTAAACAAGGAAAAACAAAATAGAAAAGGTGGAGATAAAGAAAGAAAGAGTCTTCAAGTGTAACACAGGATGAAACAAAGTAAGAAAAGGAGAGGGATAAAACATAAATTAAAAAGAAGGAAAAAAATATCCATCATATTTAATTATCAATTTCATGCACAAAATTAATATACCGCAGCTCTCCTGGAGAAAAAGTCATTAAGTTAACAAGGTTTATGAAAATTAACAATAAGTTTACTTAGCCAAGTGCCATATTTATTTTTAAGTTCCAAAACTGGAGAATAGGAAATAGGGGAAAGGATCTCCCATTTCTCGTTTTATGTATAATGGGTGACAAAAAAGTATAATGGGCAGGGAAAAAAAAGGCAAAATAGCAATATACGTAATACATGTGTAGGCTTATGTATATCATAACAAGAGAGGGTCATTGTCAAAACACTTACAACCCCAATTTTGACCTCCCCGAGCGCAGGAACTCAGATGGGCTCTTCTCCATTTTACACAATACTGATCAGGATACTTAGATATTGACTTGATAAAAAATGGGGGAAACAAGAAGAAAAAAGATGGCCATGTTGCCTCTTTATGACAACAATGTGTGTAGTCAGCATTGTATCAATTCACAGGCCGTATAGGGTTATGAACTAATTGCGATGAGCTTCATTGAGAATTAATTTTATTTGCAATATTACTTAATGTCATTCTCATTCAATATATTGTTACAGATATTTCCAGGAAATTATGACCGTCATAGCTATGTGACTCACACACTTGCTAGGCCGATAGTTGGACGCTCTTTCCGGATCTATCCAAATACCAATTACGGTTACATTTCTTTGAGGATGGAACTGTATAGGTACGGACCTCTAACTGATGTCATAGGTAAGTGCAGAGTATGACTGTTACTTAAAGAAAAGATTCATATATAAATTGGTAGGTGCTGAAAAAAAAAATGAAAATAAAATTGTGAGCTTTCTCTCTCTTTGTATGTCAGTTTGAAAGAATATTATAGTAGAATTGTCTCCTGAACTGCATTGCTCTTAAAATGCTTTCATCATATTACACAAAATGGTCAAAACTTGGAAACTCTGGACGAAACACTGTCTTGTGTGCAGTCCCATTAACCCATTTGTGTGTAATGCATGTGACTTTAAGCAAGGTTGGATCTTCATTTTTCACATTTTGATCATTCCAAAACCCCAGAGTATATAACTATCAATTGTTTTTGTTCTACAAGGCCAACCTTTTACAACTGACCGTCCGGAAAGTTTATTTCATAATGTGATATTATGGCCAGTTCTCGACATAGTTTTTCAAGACGCAGTGCAGTGGGTTATCGTGGGAAATACGACACCGTTTTGGTGTTAGTCGGTATTAAACGGGTATTATCGATCACACAAATAATTGAGTGACCGATCCTCTATCAATTTGTCCCGCCCTTAACATCTCATGGAATGATCTGCTATTACATTGTTTGGTTAGACAGAGATCTACACTCCATTATAAAGATGAAAAGAGATCATTTCATGACATGTTAAGGGCGACACAGAATGCAAGGGTCCCCCCTTGCCATTTGGGCGACTCCGAATGCAAGGCTCCCCCCTTGCAATTTGTCCCGCCCTTAACATCTCATGGAATGATCTGCTATTACATTGTTTGGATAGACAGAGATCTACACTCCAATATAAAGATGAAAAGAGATCATTTCATGACATGTTAATGGCGACACAGAATGCAAGAGTCCCCCCTTGCCATTTGGGCGACTCCGAATGCAAGGCTCCCCCCTTGCAATTTGTACCGCCCTTAACATCTCATGGAATGATCTGCTATTACATTGTTTGGATAGACAGAGATCTTCACTCCAATATAAAGATGAAAAGAGATCATTTCATGACATGTTAAAGGGCGACACAGAATGCAAGGGTCCCCCCTTGCCATTTGGGCGACTCCGAATGCAAGGCTCTCCCCTTGCAATTTGTCCCGCCCTTAACATCTCATGGAATGATCTGCTATTACATTGTTTGGATAGACAGAGATCTACACTCCAATATAAAGATGAAAAGAGATCATTTCATGACATGTTAATGGCGACAAAGAATGCAAGAGTCCCCCCTTGCCATTTGGGCGACTCCGAATGCAAGGCTCCCCCTTGCAATTTGTCCCGCCCTTAACATCTCATGGAATGATCTGCTATTACATTGTTTGGATAGACAGAGATCTACACTCCAATATAAAGATGAAAAAAGATCATTTCATGACATGTTAATGGCGACACAGAATGCAAGAGTCCCCCCTTGCCATTTGGGCGACTCCGAATGCAAGGCTCCCCCTTGCAATTTGTCCCGCCCTTAACATCTCATGGAATGATCTGCTATTACATTGTTTGGATAGACAGAGATCTACACTCCAATATAAAGATGAAAAGAAAATTTCAGGACAACCGCCCCACCGCACACTACATCATCCTGCGATCCGATTTTCGAAGAAATAGCAATTATATTAGATATGGAAATCTATAAAAACAAACATCATGTTCCCAAATTAGGTTATAAATAATGATAAGAATAGTATCAACTGGAATCTTAGTGCATTTAATTCTTCTGGTCAAAATAACAGCCCAATCGGCCTGAAATAGTAGACAATCACACTACTGGCATGACGTCACTACGAGTCTGAGCCGAATTAGCTTGTCCTCCCTCAAGAAAGTCTTATATCCCTCGAAATTTAGAATTGATCATTCATATGAATTTTCAGATCCTCGATCACTAAGATTTTGTACATATTTGAATGCTCCGATCAAATGTTGTTGCAAACACTTTCAAAATAGGGTCGTAGTCAGATCGTATACCGTTTAACGGGTTGAACTCATCCATCATAAATCTCCCTCACCCGAATCCTCGCCGAGGATGAAGGCAAGCTCAAGAAAGTTCCAGGTGGCTTCGAATTTCGCTGCGTGCTACATGCTTAAACATGTCAGTTGGTATTGGATTGCTCCGTCGACGATTACTCCGCAAAACGCGTCAATTGCTCCGCGACATTTCCTCCGACGTCAAATGCTCCTCTGACAGTTGCTCCGCTGGAGCAATAATTGTCGGAGGAGCAACTGTCGGAGAAGCTTTTGACGTCAGAGCAAATGTCGCGGACCAAATTTCGTGGAGCAATTGTCGCTTTTTTGCGGAGCATTTGTCACCGTAGCAATCGTCGGAGCATGTGCCGGGTCACATGGCAGGTGCTTTATTAACACGTGAAAATCAACATACCTGTATTTTCATAACCATAATGAATACAGATTAATTTAGATTCACACCATTGCCCAATTACAAATTTCCCTTCTTTATGTTTTTCTCCATTTGTTGTTGTTATTTTGTTTTGTAGATCTTGCTCGTTTATTCATTATTAATACGTCATGTTGCTTGTTCACAGGGTAGATTTCCGGATAACATTTAAGGAAAATTATTGAAAGGACAACCTTGCCTTGCAAATTAGTAGGAGTTATATGAAAAGTAAGTAACATCGTCAGTTAGGTGTCTGCGTCTTCTTTTTTTTAATTTGCAGCGTCGCTGAACCTCGATGCGAAACTTGGGTGCACTCCATCTGTCCTCGGTGAGGGGCTTGGCGTGGAAGATGGTCGGATACCAGACTCTAGTCTGACCTCGTCATCGGTCCTTGGTCCCGGTTATGAAACTTACAGAGGAAGGCTGAATGCCGTTGCAAGTGTACCCGGCAGTGCATCATGGGTAACCGCCGGTGCATGGGTCGCCGCCACTTCAGACAGCAATCCGTGGGTTAAGGTAATTTGCTCTACCATGTCTGAATACGCGTTGAGATGATGTACCCATATCAAGAAATAATTTGTGTACAGCTAGAATGTATGAAAAAAATCAACCTTCTCTTTGTGTTAATAGGCTGCATAGCCCTTTGAAGATTAGCAGAAGAAGAACCTGAAAAGGGGTTTACCTGGCTATTTATTGGGTAACTGATTAGAAGTATGAATAAAATAAAGAATAACATACTGTAATCTGTGTATAAATAAAGCTCTTCCATATTTGCTTAGACATTTGAACACGCCTTTAACGCGCCTGAAGGTCATGAATTATTCTTGTTTTCGTTCGATGCTTCCTATATTCGTATATACTCTTCACGCAACAAGAACAACACAAAAACGCAGATCAGGTTCGAGCATGCGCATTATATTATTGAGTGGAGTCATCTCCGCTTGATTTATTCATGTATGTTAATGTATTCACCATTGCTAATAATGACGCATACGTATTGACGAATCAGTGTCCTTCAATTTCTTTACAATAATAAGAACCCAGCCTTGGAGCCGTTGAGTGATCGTGACGATGGAGTTATCTTAGAGATGGTTGTTGTAAGCGTTGGTGTCGGACGGACGTTTGTGTCGTGTTTGATCTCGATCATGCCCATCACTAAGGGGACATAAGCATTTTCAGGAAGTAATATTTAAAAGAATGTATCGTCTAATGTTATCTGTTTCATCAGTCCATGGTGAATCAAGCTTAAAAGCGAAACAACCAGAAAAAAAAGGAAAATTAGAAAGGCGGAGATATCGTCACCGTTTTCACGAAGTGGTCTCGTGGCCCGCGCAGCGACAAAAGTGAATTTCGAGATAAACGCATTTTAACATTTCATGTTATTAAAACGGGGGTTAACGTACATCTTCAAAGATTTCCTTTGACAACCACATAGTACAGATTCTAACGATTCTGCTCATATATATTTTGTTTACAAAAAATATATAATCAAGTGGGGATATTGTAACAAACTGTGGGATCGGTTCGTGAAAACGAAAATATGCGCATTCAACATACGCGTCGTTTTCACGAAGTGGTCTAGAGGAGTGCGCGATCGGTTTTTGTGTGAGAGGTCTAGCCTTTTCCGTTTTCACGAAGTGCGCTATTCGACAGCAGGCTATATGAGTTTCATGAACTATCTCGTAAATACCTTCTAGGAGTTTTGTTTCCTTTCATAAGATGAAGTAGTATGACCCTTTAAACAACATATATTTTTTCACAAGCTAAATTCTTACACATTAATGAGTTATTATAATTTTAAGTTGTTTAATTATGTTTGTCGCCCTCTTGAGTCCCAAAATGGACAAATGGACGAAAGGTGTGTCTTTCAACTCCTCTTTTTGTTATATGAGGGAGATTATGATGTAAACCCATGTTGAAAAACTAACTTCTAATAAAGTATGTGAACTTAGCTTTACATCCTATTCGAGGGACACTCAAAACGTCTTTCCCCCTTGCTTTACTGCAAATGTTTCTACTTTTACAGGGTCACATAATTACTTTTCACATTACTTCTCAAATTCTACTTTACTAACAAATGATGAAGGAAATGACATAATAATGATAATATTAAGAATAAATTATAATGATCTTAGGATTATTATAATTATTGCAATCATTCCTATTGATATTATTATTATTATCAACAAATTGTGTTCACAGACATTACCTTTTTGGGACCGGGGATCCAGAAAAAAACCATCCATTCTGTCAAATATGAACCCCCCCCCCCCCCCCCCTCCCACCCCTATACAACTGCATTCGTCATACCTAGTTGATTCTGTCTCTTCACAATCACATCACTCTGGAATCATGTTCTGCTTCATATGTAATTAAGTTTGATTGAATATTTTGGTCAATGATCAAAAGTATATTTGTATACTTTTTGTTAGCACTCAATTGCTTCTCAGTTCTTTCTCTCTCTCTAGCTCTCTCATGCAAACTTGAACATTCCCTCTACCTCTCTCTCTTTCTTTGGCTCTCAATTTCTTTCTTTATTTAACACATCTCATAATCGTTTGTAACACTTCTGCTGCCGTATCTTCTTGCCACATAAGTCATCATTCTATAGTACATTACTCTCTCAGACACATTTCTTCCATAAACAAATCAAACTCAACAAGGATAAACGTTGAATAGCACAAAGCAATCAAATCTTAAGATGAAGACTTTCATCATGGTAATGACTGAATTTATTTCTTTGCAATATAACTGGAATCGTTTTTGTATAGTTCATTTCACAATTACATGTACAATCATTAAAAATTGATAAATCATAATAATAATAATAATAATAATAATAGCCTAATAGTTCACTCCAAATTTTATTAAACCGAAACGGAAATTCTTTTTGCCCAATTGATCGTGAGCCCGGCAGCCGCTGAGCGCCAGATCGACGTTGCTCTATCCCTTATTGTTGAACGCCAAACAAGGTAGCAACAACTCCCATCTTTTAACGTCTTTTGGTATGACGCGGCCGGGATTCGAACCCACGACCTCCCGGTTGTGAGGCGGACGCTCTACTGACTGAGCCAACACTCCGGTGTAATGAATCATGTTTGTTAAATTCTGAAATGCAAATTCACAAGGCCACTGATTAGGGGGAGGGAGGGTTACAATATAGTTTGAGTACTGCCACAATGGAAGAGGAGCTTAAAAGAAAATCATTAATTATTTATATTTTGTGTGTATGACATACAAAGTTGTCAGCTGCATACGTCCCTGTTGCCTCATAAAATTGCAGATCTGAGATTTACATAGATGTTGTAATCTAACTTTTCAAACATTATTTCTTATTCTATGTCTGATTTCTTTCAAACTTTCACCAGTCTATTACACTCATTTTTTTCTGCTTTAACATAAATCAACTTGTTACAAAGGTTGGATTGCCCTTTGAAATATAAACTATTAGCAATTAATATTAGTCCTACATGCCAAATCCTTCTAAAAAACATACAACACTGTAAGTTTATGGGATTAAAACTTCTTACATGCAACTTTCATATGATGGATGACCTTAGTCTGTGCTGTTCTTAGTGAGGAAGGAGGGAGGTTGTCACTGTCAAAATAATAATAACAATATGCTCAAGGCGCTCCAACTATTACCCTGGCTCTGCTAGGCAGCCGCTTTTGGTGCTCACAGCAGAGTGGCAAATGTAGATTAATATCTTGCCAAAAGACATTACTGCTGTGGCGGGACTTGAACCATGGATCCTGTGATCCACAGTCCAACTACTTATCCACTAGAACACAAAACCTCTAAATGGAGGCACATTCGGAGTCAGAGTCTCCTGTCAGCGTTGCAGTCCCCGTCCAGTCCTCATCCATCTAGCTCATAGTAGCTCTTGAACCCACCCTAAGCCTTCCGTTATATCGAAGATCTCGTTTCTTGCCACAATTGATCTCTCCATCACGATCCCACCTAACAATAACTTCTGTATTTGTGTCCATCCTAAGAGGTAATTGACAAAAGATTGTTACAATCAAGTTATCAATAACTCGGTTCAATGATAAGTAGAGAAGACATAGTAATTTTATTTCATAAAACAGGAATGAAACCTAGAAACAGGTATTAAATAAAAAGTGGTTTTACTCTGTCCTAAATTGATATTTTGAAATATACAGTAACTATAAATGAAAATCAGAATATGAATTTAAGGTCTACTTTTAACAGAAAAAAAGCAAAGCATGCACCGAGTAGAAAAGCAGATTTGCAATTGTTTTATAAATACTTTTGCACCATTTATTCACTTAGAATGCAATTTGTGACATTGTGGCACTAAATTCCTGGTAGGAAATCAGAGTGGTATAACTCCTATTTTACAAATATGAATGGCTTACCTGTGTTCAACACTTTTAGGTTGGGAGGATTGGTATATTGTTTAAACAAATTGTGACAGCATACTCCATGGTCTGTATGGTACTATTGTATTCCATTTCAATAAAAAATGTAGAGGACATCTATACAGTATTTATCAACCACTGAAGATGATATGATAGGGTTCCATATGTATTACTGGGTTTGTTGTCAATCATTGAATTGATATGTTCATATCTAAAGAAGATATCAAATCTGCAGGTTATCAGCAAATTTGTGATGAATGTTATAAACCCAGTAAGTAATAATGAATGCACTTGCATGTACTTGTCTGCCAGATTGAAAGAAACTTTATTATATCAACTTTCAGAAAGACCACTCAATAAGGATCAATATTCAAAGTCAGTCAAGCGTATAATATCATTCATTATTATTTAATTATCTCACATAGACACGCGTGATGTAGCAGCGGGTAATATAAGAGCATATTACCATACGTTTCACATCTGGGTACTTGTACATGATAAATGTATAAGTGATACTTGAAATATAAGAAGAGGATAATTGATAATAATAACATTGACTGGCTCACATTTTGGTTGATATGAGACAATATTGCCCTCAACATAACCATATTGCCCTCGTCTTCGACCCGGCTAATATGATTATATTTGGGCAATATAGTTTCATATTCCCATTAAAGCCAGTCAAAATTATAAAAATATTTCATATATAAAACAATATAAAATGTAACAATTAGGTTAAAACTTACCTTTGATGACTGAGGGGACTTAGCTATTCAGTCTGTCAGTCTGTCAGTCGTTGGTCTGACCTCCAAACCGTGGTATTGGAAACGTAATCAGTTCAAGGGCAGAGGGTGAAGATGCTGGGTTAAAAGGAGAATATATTTGATAACTCATGATGGATGCAGAAAACCCCCAACACAGCTCGTACAGGAAGCTATACTGGGATGATATGATTTTAAAATCGCATCTCTTAAAAAAATTACAGGCATCAGGTTAATGCATATTATTTTATTTTTTCTGTGATGAAACAACACAAATTAGTGTTAACTCTCCTTCTTCACCCCCTTCCCCCTATGAAAAAAAAGACAATAAGAAAAATACAAAATATAAGATGAAGCCTGTCATCTTGTAAGTTGATACACCATAAGTAGCTCAAACATGACATGTTGGCAAAATGAATGTCTGTCACGCACATTAAAGAGCGAGGAACTTGTGTTTGATGCCTTACAATACCATCAACTGCCTAAAACCTTTCAAAGCAAGATCAGTCATGCATTTATGAAAAAAAATTGAGTGTTTGGGAACCCGTCATCTTTGGAGGGCCCTCCTAGCACCCCCACCACTTTGCGCACATTAGCAAATTATTTCCCAGCACAGTTTTGTCCATGGATCATTGTTATGTTAATGAAAATAGTTCATTTGTTTGCTAAAGATTGACCCCCTCCCCCTCGCCAGCCCAACTCCCAATCTATAACTTTTCTTTTGGAGCTAATTTCCTTACCACACATACCTTGTCAATTTGCTAAAAGCTCTCCACATCAGCTGCACGTCTCCTACATGGACATCAACCACTAGGGGTGCTAGTGGTCCCTCATCTCTTGCGTATCCCAGCTGTCTATTCTACTGGTAAACTATGAAAAATATGAAAAGTATTTGTTTAATTTTTCTGCATTTGTTCAAACAAGCCACTTCATCTCACGGTTGGATATCCCTTTAACTTATTAGTAAGCACATCATTATCTAAAGCAATTAAGAAGACCTTGAATATTTAAGTCTCAGTCTTGCAAACATGGGATGAAACAACCCAAATTAGTGCTAACTCCCCCCCCCCCCCCCTCTCACAACGTGACAGACATGTGCACTATACCAGAAGCCACTAGTACTATTATTATAAGCAAACCCCCCCCCCCCCAACAAAACAAAAAGCCTGTCATCCTCTAAGTCCAAGGCAAAAGGTACACCTTAAGTAGCTCAACCACAACTTTGGTGGCAAAATGAAATTATCATGCACAATAAAGAGGGAGGAATTTGTAGTGGACGTCTTCCCATACCATCAGCTTTATCTTGTCTTTAAAGCAAATTAATTAAGAGCAGGCATGCGTTTATGAGCATAAAGCCGAGTGTATAAGAAGCCGCTCCAGCCTATGCTAGGTTGACCCCCCCCCCCCCCCTCCCCCCACCCCATCCATTAGTACCTCAACAACATGCTAAAAGCTCTCCACGTCAAACTCCTACTTAGACATCAGCCACTGGGAGTGCTAGTGATGGTCCTCTCAGCCGGCTATTCTACTGGTAAAACCGGGAAGAAACATGAAATGTATTTGCTTCATTTTTCTGTATTTGCTGAAATTAAGCCACTTCATCTCAATTCTCATGGTTGGATTTCCCTTTAAATAATTAGCAAGCACAAAATTGTTTATTCATTCAAGCATACCTGGCTTTACTATTCAAGTCTCAGTCTAGTATTTATAACATGAACATGGAAAGAGCTTACGAGGGGGTCATTTAAATGATTTAATATTTAAATCTAGTAGACTACTAGGAGTACTTAAGTACTAACGTAGTTCTAGATCTAGACTCTAGGCTCGCGCTCGAGCCTAGACTCAACTCCTACGTCGCAATTGCCATTTTATGATTTGGAATTGTCATATCAACATTGACATTAAATTTTAACCAAAATGTGCCCTTGGCTAATTGGGCCTTGCCTTGGAGGCTTGGGCTGGTACTGCTTAATCAGTTAACATAGTTAGACTAATGTAAAATTATTATTAATGATATCTCCTGGCCTGGGCTTCACTCTTCAGCGAATTCGCCTTTTGACTCGTGACATTGTTGTTACTGCATGTAACTGCTCCTGCACTTATACATGTTCAAGCTTATCTAAGATACTGTGTTACTTAATACTTAGTAGCACTCTGTTGATAGTACTAGTAGTAGGCGAGTACTACGTACTACTAGATCTGCATACTAGTAGACCGACAATACAACTCACGCAGAAAACAGTGCGTGGGACCGTAATCACCTATCTCGCCATTTCGTAACTTGATATCCGTTCAGAATATGAGTTTGTTTATACTGCTACAGACGATATTATTGAACGATGCATAACATTGTTTTAAAATAAGCGAAAATAATTACCTAGGGCTGTCAGATTCCTCTAACAATTCCGCCAGAAGCACCGGCATCTGTGACAAACTTCACAAAGGCTTCGCGGAGCCGGTTCGTGTACGATTATCAATAGCAGACTACATTTGCGCGTAAGAGCGCACTTCGTGAAAACGGTGTTTGCCAGTTGTACCGCTTGTGATACGTTTCGTGACGTCACGTATGACGTAATTAAGCAAGATTAGACTCTGAAAATTACTGAAGTTGTATACATTTATATACATTGCTCAAAAACGGTCAAAACTCGAAATTGAAAATTTCAACGATTTTGGCCACGAGACCACTTCGTGAAAACGGTGACGATATGATATTAGCTATATGATCTACTCCATGTGCACACATCCATTTGAACACACGATCAGCCAATAATAATACACTTACCGTCCCTCGAACCAGTAAACTGATAAGTGATAGAGTTTTTTCAGTTATTGCCCCCAAAACCTGGATTTCATTACCCCTGTTCTAAAAAGTGGCCTATAGAGCGTGGGCCGAGCGCGATTTTAGGGCTTATAGTTTTCTTTTTTTGGACTGACTTTGTGGTACATAATTTTTGGTAACCAGAAATTAGGATAAAAATACACAAATCCCAAATCAGCTTATTCCTGCGACTGAATCCTTGTCGTTCGTATAAAACATAAGTTTAATTGACAAGTAATTTAAGAGAAATGTACTTGAACGAGACCGCCAACTCTCCGTTCGTACACGTGTATAAACTCACCGTGCGACGAGAGTGAAACAGCACATTCTCCGTCTCCGTCGTACGAAGAAATTATGTAATCCATTCGAATATTACCCAAAGCTAATCACATTTGCTGATGTAAATAATATGATTTTGCAAATATGAACTGCTAAAACTAATGAAAACCTCGTCAGGGTGAAATTATTTCGAAAATGGGCGGTCATAGCTACCATGAAACAGACGAGAAATAGCGCGTTGCCAATTTGATATTATTGTAAGGATCGTATGCAATTCTCTTGAATGTACGTACATGTACACTGATCTGTGTAGAGATCAGTGGCTCCGTACCGACAAGACTCGAGTAATTTTTGTGTAATTAGAACTTTTTATGAAAACATTTCTTGTATTAGCAATGCAATGGTAGTTTAAGAATATGCCTACAGAATTAGAGTCCCTAAATATTCATTGTAATTATAAAAAAAGATATATGTCTTTTTTTATTTCAAGTCCTGAAGTAGTTTTTACATGTACTCGCTTAATAATAGGGTATACGGGGATGTGGGTTATTTTTCTTCCTGAAGGAAGAAATATGACAAAGTTTATTCAAAATTACACTGCATTCACTGGCTTAAAAATGGATAACAAATACATGCTGAGATGTATCTGTGAAGTGTACAGAATGATGATATATAATTTTATGTCGTCTGGATTTTGAAATCATGCGATGTTATTATAGTTCGTTTTGTTATGTTTTGATGAACGGAATGCCCAACTACATTTATGTGTGAAGAACCATTTACTGGATGAGAATGTGAAATGAAACATAAATGTCTGTATGTAAAAGATTCCACTTACCCAAAAATAAATAAATGTACTTCTATATATGAGACATTCATTTGAAGAAGAAAAAATCCTCCTCCAAAGGGGATGGGCCGGGAAAATTCATTAAACACCTGAAAAGGCCAAGGACCTTTTATGTCGTGCTTATCCTTGCTGTTTTCGGCTTGCTCGTCAGTGAATTTCTTCGATGCCTCTCCCGCTCCTCTCCCGCCCCCCCCCCCCCCCCCCTTGGATCCACAGCTGCCAAATGATAAATTTATTGAAGTGTATATTCATTGAAGTGTTTCGGAAGTGATCCATATTCCATTTCAGGAAAGTAAAAAGAAAAACAAAATGGGTAGAACTAAAACGTTTTTTGGTGACATGTGACAATTTATTTCTTCAATCATTTATTCATGTTCATCTTTAATAAATTCATTGGTTTCTTCCTTTATAAAATATTTTATTTTTGGTTAACAAATTATGCCATGGGGGGGATACTCACATTTGGTTCCGACTGGGGTGTGCCGCTAACAACTGACACCTTGTCACCATTTGTTTAGTAAAAAATGTATAAGTCCTGACAAAATGTATAAGGCCGACAACTGACCCGTACCTATATCTAATGGTCATTTAGGCAGAAAGGGGCCATTATTTAAAAGTTTTTTTTGTATACTCCAGCGAAAAAATGAGCTAAAATATCCGATCTGAATTAGGCCTACAAAACCCTAACCCTTGTCAAGGGATTTTTTGTGAAAAAATCACGCATTCCGGTGGCACATGATTCCCGTCCCGGATCCCCGTAAAACTTTATAATATATATTTATTTATATTCATTTATTTTTGGTTAAGTGGAAGCCTTCACATACCGACATTTATCTTTCATTTCACATTCTCATCCAGTAAATGGTTCTTCGCACATACATGTATAGATTGGCATTCAGTTCATCAAAACATAACAAAACTAACAGAAAATATGCTCTAAAATCTGTTTATTTTACTTATTAAACAATATTATTGAGTGTTTCTTGTAAGTATCGGCTTCTGGTATACAGATCTGACAGGAAGAGGGGGAAAAGGATATAAAACCTTTTCACCATTTGTTAAGTCAGAAATGTATAAGTCCTGACAAATAAAATGTCTGTAAACCAAACATGTATGAAAACATTCTGTATAACTATAATAACATCACATGATTTCAAAATCCAGACGACATAAAATTATACATCATCATTCTGTACACTTCACATATATACCTCAGCATGTATTTGTTATCAATTGTTAAGCTCAGTGAATGCAGTGTAATTTTGAATAAACATTGTCATAATTCTTCCTCCAGGAAGAAAAATAACCCACATCCCCGTATACCCTATTATTAAGCGAGTACTCCCCCAAAAAAAAATATTAAAAAAAAAAAAATAATAAAAAAAAATAAAAAAATCAAACATTTGAAAACATGTAAAAATTACTTCAGGACTGGAAATAAAAAAAGACATATGTCTTTTTTTATAATTACAATGAATATTTAGGGACTCTAATTCTGTAGGCATATTCTTAAACTACCATTGCATTGCTAATACAAGAAATGTTTTCATAAAAAGTTCTAATTACACAAAAATTACTCGAGTCTTGTCGGTACGGAGCCACTGATTTCTACACAGATCCGTGTACATGTACGTACATTCAAGAGAATTGCATACGATCCTTACAATAATATCAAATTGGCAACGCGCTATTTCTCGTCTGTTTCATGGTAGCTATGACCGCCCATTTTCGAAATATTTTCACCCTGACGAGGTTTTCATTAGTTTTAGCAGTTCATATTTGCAAAATCATATTATTTACATCAGCAAATGTGATTAGCTTTGGGAAATATTCGAATAGATTACATAATTTCTTCGTATGACGGAGACGGAGATTGTGCTGTTTCACTCTCGTCGCACGGTGAGTTTATACACGTGTACGAACGGAGAGTTGGCGGTCTCGTTCACGCCCATTTCTCTTAAATAACTTGTCAATTAAAATGATGTATTATACGAACGGCAAAGATTCAGTCGTAGGAATAAGCTGATTTGGGATCTGTGTATTTTTATCATTTTATTAACATTATCTAAATCTTGTACCAGTAATCTATGCAACGGACTGGAACAAAAATCGCGCTCGGCCCACGGTCTAATACTCTTACAGTTAGGAATCTACGCACCATAGATTTGAATCTCCTCCAAACTCCCAGAGTCATTACCAGATACTACTGGGAACGTGCGTTCAGCACCCTGGCACCCTCACTATGCCGCACTTCCTCTCCAGCTCCGAGGTGCATCTTCCATCAATAGTTTTAAGTAAAGCAGTCTGTAAAAAAAAACGTAAATGTTTTCCTACCTACTGTTACTCATTTGAAATTACGTTAGTAGTTGGGGATTTATTTACCACGTTGTACTTATTCCTTTAATCTTAATTTTGGTTTCAATTACGTATATTTGTTTTTGCACTCTCCTAACTGATGTAATTAAGTAAGTATATATCATTATCATGATCATCATCATCGTCATCATTTTGATTTTGATTTGATTCAATTTTCCATATATATATCACTTCTAATAATGTTTAACACGTATATGGTCACATAAAATTATACATAGAAAAAGGGGTCATTATAAGCACAGCTTGAGGTGACGTCCTCATCATAAATGTAAACAATGCACAGTGGAAAGCGGAAGATCAACAAGAGAGAAAAGAGAGAGTGAAGAGAGAGAGAGGGAAGAGCGAGAGAGGGAGAGGGGGAGAGAGGGAGAGAGAAGAGAGAGAGAGAGAGAAGAGAGAAAGAGAGAAGAGAGAGAGGGGAGAGTTGCGTTCAGATATTATCACCTGGAACATGTCAAGTCTGTAGACACTAAACACCTGACAGAACTCCCGACAACTCAGATGATTATATTATAAGGTACAAGGATACATGCTATAACATAATATATAGGTCTATGTACAAATACCGATGTTACAAATGGATGCATTAATAGAATCAAATATTTTTGTAATAACAATTTAAAAAGTTTAAGGGCTGGTCAGACCCAACCTACAACGAAAACAAGATTTCCCTTTTAAAGTCCACCCTTACTACAACATTAAAGGGCGTACCTTCAATCGAAAATCCCGCTTTCATTATCATTCAAATCTGACCAGCCTTTTCAGTTTGGTCATGTTGAAAGCAACATGTGTTCAAAGGGTTCATATTTTTTTTTATATATATTGCTTGACCTTAGCATTGTTATCAAATGCAAGATAATCTGCCATTAGATATATTTATATATATATATATATTCAACTTTAAAATCACACAAAGGTCGATCTCGGCAAGGATACTTTGGTAACTGGTGTTATCACACAAGGACGGCCCATAAATACCTTAAAGGTTACATCAGTCCAAATCTCCTACTCAAGGGACAATACATATTGGATCTTTGCTCTGGAAGAGCAGTGTGGGGTACGAAAAGTGAGTTTCATTTTGGCGCTTCCAGAAAATGCTTATTTTATCTTACTTTTTTTCATGGTCTTTTTATTACTTTTATACTTATGTATTTGTTAAATTATTTCCCCATATCTACATAAATTTACATATCCAAAAGGATGATTTTCCTAGTATGCAAAATTAAAGGATTAAAAAAACTATTTTAAAAATACAAAAAGTTCCATTAAATGAACTATTTATGTTCCTTTGCGACGAGATCTCTGTGCCATATTGCGCTTCTCATTGAAGAGATATACCATCGGATTAAAGGCAAGACATTAATCAGCATTTGCAATTATCCACTCAGGTGTAAATTGGTATTTCGAAGTTTCCGGGAGTTACATAAAGTGCAGGGCCCTTGGGAAAAGCAGCAATGATACTAATGAGGCTTTTCTTGGTTAATACACAAATTATTAATTATCATTATTATTATCATTAATAGAACTAAACATTATTCATTGCTTACGTTCTTTTTCAGACATATGCAGCAAATTTTGATGAAGCGACATATGTGACAATACTGTTTCCTGAGCCAGTAACCGCACGGTACGTCACGTTTCATCCTGTAACATCAATCCTGGATTGGTCGTCTATGAGATTCGAAGTACTTGGCATCAACAATTGAACCAATAACGAGTTATCAATAAATTGATTTGTTGTTTAGTTTAACTACTTTTATTTATTTATTTATTTATTTATTTATTTATCTATTAATCTATTTATACATGATTTAATTCGTTTATTTATTTTGCTATACAGTGCGTCCCAGAAAAAAACGAATCCGAGAATTATTGATGTTTTATCATAACTAAGTCACAATTATAATTGATAAATGACACATATTTGTAAAGCTTAGATCCTCCCCTTTCATTTGATGCAACTCACATAATGCATATTTCATGCATGAGTGATTAAAATGAATTTGAAGAGAGGAAACCATAAAGTCATTTGGCGGACGGTATCTGAATTTCAAAGAGAAAATCACATTTCTAGAAAGTTGTGTTTGTGCCCTTTCATATGACACCTCAATCAGGAAAAATGAGCAAGGAATGACAAAGTTCTGTTTGTTTAAAGTAGTGCATGCATTTCCATAATTTTATCAAACGAATTCGTTTTCGCTGGCTGCCTGCCGTAGCAACAAACGGAATTAACAAAAGACTTAACTCTGTTTCGTTGACAATCATCCGTACACGAAAGACTTCATGCATGGCTGATTGTCAACTAAACGGAGTTAAGTCTTTTGTCAATTCTGCTTGTTGCTACTGCAGACAGCCAGTGAAAACGAATAATCAACTGAATGAAAATAAAGCCTTGAAAGCCATTGTATGATGTAAAGTACAGAAGCACGTTGCATTTCCATTTGATTCGGGAGCACATGGAACGTGCTGCTACGACAGGCAGCCAGTACGTCAATCTGAGGCCAAGGAATGAAGTATACAACCATGCTACTATTAAAGGGGAGGTCTTCCCTGATATTAACATGGTTTTAATAGAAGCAGAAAAATGAGAAGAGCAGGTCAGTTTGAGCAAATTCCGATTAAAAATAAGAAAGTTATAATTTTTTGAAGTTGCAATCAATCAAACACAAATTGGCAACTCTGTGACGTATTTTACGAGCTCCCCTCCCATTTGCTCTGTATTTAAACAAAATTTGAAACCAACTTATTATCTGGGGTGGACCTCCCCTTTAAACCAGAATGTAGATGCTCACTGTAAGTGAAAATTCGAAGGTCAATGAGGAGTACATTTGAAGGGTTAAGGAAATTTGTTTTTCCCTTTGAATAATTCTGCAAAAATGACACATCTGAATTGTGGTGTTTCGGAAGAAGTCTACAGCCACTAGAGTGTACATATATTTTCAAAAGCACTTTGAATTTTAGAATGCGATATATATGTGTTTCAGATAACTATTTATAATACTACTATTACTATACTACTTTAGTGTATTTATGAAGTGCATTTTCTACATACATGTTCAAATGCGATTTATAATTACTGAATATGATAATGTTGATGGATAATAGAGGATACGATACAGCCGTTCTCTACCAAATGTTTGCGATTATATTTTGTATTAGATTCTGACCAACGGTAAAGTTTGTTTGCCAATTACGTCAGAAATTTCAATTTTAGGTCACATTGGTGACAAAGGAGCTTGAAAATTTCGATGGTAAAGACTTTGTATTGAGTATCAAAAGATTTACTTTTCGACTTTAATAATTGTTTTGTAGGTTGATTAAATCTTTCTTTCTCTGTAATCTAAAGTAAATGTAACGTTTGTTTGGAAGAGGTATCGTAGTCGAGTGGTTTAATCTCTTGACTGGGAATGGAAAGGTCGTTGGTTAGAGTCCGACACGGCAGTTATGTCCTTGAGGAAGACATTTTATCTACATTGCTCCTCTCCACCCATGTGTTAAATGGTTAGCCGGAAGAATAAACGAAGGTCAAAGAGCGATCAGTTAGAATGCTACCGAGGGAGTGTAGAATGTGCTCCTTAATATGCGGAATAGTAATTGAATCCAATAACCGGGTAAATATTAATACTGTAAGCGATTTGGTATGTTATAACTGGTAAAGTGCTTTATCTGATCAAGAATAAGGGGATGTACCGAAGGTTATATTTGATAATTTAATGAAATTTGCAGAAGTGTTAATTTACTAACTATTACATAATTGCCTTCTTATACGTGTAAGTAAAGGTAAGATATTCGGGAAGGCAGAATTGTGTTTTTAAATATTTCCACTACATTTGATCCGATACGTCCATCCAGGCCAGCCCCACGACCATATTCTGGTCTGATTACTTTAGAGCAGTGAAACGTAGACAAAGGGGTGAGAATAAGTGACTGTAAGGTGATTACGAAGCATGGATGATTGATTGCTCGAGGGACGATCAATTGGCTGATGCTGTGCATAAGAAGGGTGTAGTAGATTTACTCCCCACAGGGTGTGGAATTGATCATATAGGGTATAAAATTCTACCCCACGGTTGTAATTTTGAACCCTTTTTTCATGAAAATGGAGCCAAAAGGTGTTAATTAAGCACCATTGGATGCAAATTTCACTCCTTAAAGGGAGTAAAATCATAACCTTGGGGTGCAAATTTACACCTTCGTGTGGGGTGCAAATTTACTCCCTACATTGGGTAGTCAATTTACTCCCTGAGGGGTGTCACTTATGCGACAAGCATTTACTCCCTATAGGGAGTACATTTACAACTCTTTTTTCTGTGTGTAGCGTCCTCGCGTGTTCTTCATGATACATTACTGATATGACTGTGTGCGTAATTTATCAAAACAGTTATCATTATTGTGGTTATTTTATTGATTGACATGTCTTACTAAAATAACATTATGTGTCCAATTATAAAACAAAGGACTTTAGTATTTGTTTTTAATGTATCTAAATGTTTATGGAACAACTGAAAGTTATTGCATTGTATATTAGCCCATTTTACTGAAAGCACTGTACTCGACTAATAATAATTTCACTATGCTGAAAATACGGCAGAAGTTGATATTTGGTTATGTGGACAGTTTATAACGTAGTAGTACTTTGATGTTATAATCATTCATGTATTTAATATGATGTGAATTCAGCAATGTTAAGGCTACATTTAATCATTAGTATTACTTATTCTTTGATATTTTTTTTCAAATAACAACATAAGAGAGGAGAAAGGAAAGGATTGATCAATATGGTTTAAGAAAGTTTGAGACAATAACTTTTGACGTAATGCTTTAATACCAGTTTTGTTCTATTTCATAACTCAGAAATGTGTTTCTGGTTAGTTATGTGGACTTGGTAATTGATCATTTCATCATTTGGGGTATAAATTATGGAGCCAAAGTGTAAAGTGTTATTTTGGAGTAAGCATTTTCAGTTTAATATAAACACAAGTTTAAATACAAATGCTGTGTGTCTTAAACAACTTAAACTTTTATATTGACATATCAAGATTTTAAATCCAAACATGAATGTAAAGGTTAATATGGTAGGTTTGATGGAAACTGAAGAGTTGAAAATGATGTGCAAAAGTGAATTCATTCAACTTTGTTGACATGGTTTAATAAATGTGGAAGATGTAAGAGGTGTAGCGCCACCTCGTGTCGGAGACAGGAGGGGATGAATTTATTCAGACTCAGACGATGTATAATATATTGAAATGTCATCGCTATTACCGACGAAGTTGCGTTGCAGCTCCTCAACTCCAAGCTGGAAGTCGATGTGAAGGCCACAGACATCGATCGAAGTCATCGCCTCTTCACGAAGAAACGCACGACGGACGACGAAGCCCGACCACAGCCAAGACCCCTCATCATCAAGTTTGCAAGATATAATGTCCGTCAACGCGTCAGTGTCGCGAAAACAAAGCTGAAAAAACACAGATCTCCATCCGCGAACACCTGACAGCCACTCGCCAACAAATCATGAGAGAGACACTCAAATGCACATCGATCGCGAAGGCATGGACGATTGATGGAAAAATTCGTGCACTGACCAAAGACAACGTTGTCGTGTCTGTCAGAACCCTGAACGATCTCGACAGACTGTGAGGTACGCACTTTTGACAAAACTTATGTCTTTTTTTACTTTAAAGGTACTATGCCCCATTTTGCAGGCCAAAAAAAATGAAAAAGTTAAATTCCAACTGCATTTGAAAGATAATACTAATTTAGAACTTCCCTAAAAAAGGTGGGGCTTGAAAATGTCTTCAAGTGGGAAAATAACGACTATTAGTTGTCAAATCCACTTTAGGGCTATAGAGCCCAAAAGTAATAGTCTTGATTTTCAGACAATTGTACCGAATGGTCGTACGTTTTATGCTGCGCAAAGATTCAATCAGTTTAATCTTGGCCATCACAAGAAGTGGGTTATTGATGTAGCAAATGCTCATGTACCCTTTACAACTCTTTTCATGTATGTTATTACCAAAGAAGAAAAAAAGCCGGTCAGTCACTCAATAGTGTCTGACAGTGAAGTCTAGCAAGTAAACAGGTTTCCTTGCATAATTTGAATATGAGGACACTGCTAACGTTTAAATTTCACAGATAGGACATACATGACATATTCATAATTCCTGCAAAGTTCTACAGAATTTGAGGTTGAATGCAAAAGGGACATGGTACCTTTAAATGATTAAATATCCATGAATCTCTTGTAAAAAAAAGTTGTAAAACATAACCATAATGCTATCATGTGTATATGTTGTAAACAATGGGCACATTTAACATGTTCTTCTGCTTCACGAGAATTGTTCTTATCTCAGAAGGATTGGATATGCACACCGTGCATGTTTAAAGAGTTACCAAACAACCCCGATTGCTTAAGTTTTGTAGTAACAGATCACGAGACCCCTCCCACTGACGAGCTAAATAAAGATTATCCTCATTTAGCTGCACAAGAAGAACAGTTGAACACAACTTACAAGAACTTTGATGCTATGCAGAACTTGATGAAATTCCAGAATGGATTACATTTGAATCATTTAAATGTTTGTTCGCTTTATAAATGTATTGATGAGATCAGAAGCAAATTTGTGAACGCCAATTTTGATATTCTGACATTCAGTGAAACCATGCTTGACTCCTCCATTCCAGATGCTTGTGTTAATATTGACGGATTTTCAATGATACGCAAAGATAGAAATAGACACGGTGGAGGAGTTATATCATACGTGAAGAATTGTATAATATATAAAGTGAGAAATGATTTAAGCTGTGATGATTTAGAAATAATCATACTGCAGGTTGATCCACTAAAGCAAAAACCTTTTCTTGTTTGTATATGGTATAGACCACCTAATTCTTCGTTGGAGGTTTTTGATAAATTAGAAAAATTGCTACAAGACATTGAATTAACTGGCCTCGAAGTTTTGTTGATGGGTGACTTAAATTGTGATATCATGAACTCTCACCCAAGCTGCAATACTAATCGGCTTTCGACCTTGCTAGAAAATTACCATTTAAAGCAACTAATCTCTAAACCGACTAGAATTACTCGTAACTCTAGTAGTACAATAGATTTAATCATTACCTCCAGCGAAGAAAAGGTCAGTTTTAATGATGTAGTTCAGATTGGCTTGAGTGATCACTACATGATTGTAGCCTCGTGGGGCAACATCAGAACTAGGGTCAATGAACATAAGTATATCACTTTTCGTGATGTTAAAAAAATGAATGTTGATAATTTTGAAGGAGAATTGTTAAATGAATCATGGAATGATGTACACAATATAAACGATGTGGATGAATGTTATTGTACATTTGCATCAACGTTTAAAAGGATTTTTGATAAGCATGCCCCATCAATGAAGACGAAGAGGGTCAAACAAAATAATGTCCCATAGATAACACAAGAAATAAAGGACATGATGAAAGAAAGAGATAAACAGAAGAGGAAAGCTAAGCGCTTTGTAACTGCAAGGAAAAGGCGCTATATCAAATATCTTTTGGATGGATGGGATGGATTGGCAATGATGATGAATGGGAAGTTATAAGAAGTTAAGAAATAGTGTAACTACATTCTTGCGAAATTCAAAAAAGGTGTACTTACAAGATAAAATAAAGGAAAATGCAGGTAATAGTGCTGCGATTTGGAAAGCACTTAGATGTATGATCCTATAATAAACGGAATAACTCTCGTATTCCTGGTGTTAAATTTAATGATGAAACGATTAATAACGATCATTAAATGGCTAACATTTTTAATGATTTTTGTGTCAGTATTGCACGAACATCACATGATGGTTGTAATTCAGATGGTGACTTTACTTTCTTTTTAAAAAGGGCAGATACAACATTTTAATTTAAGGCTGTTTTGATCGAAGATGTAAAAAGAGTGCTCACAAATATTCCTGAAAATAAGGCCACTGGTTTGGATGACTTACCGGCGAAAATGATAAAAATGGCAATGTCCTACATTGTCTCACCATTGACACACTTGATAAATTTGTCTCTAACCAGTGGCGTAATCCCGAAGGAATGGAAAACTGCAGTAGTGATCCCCATATTCAAAAGTGGGGATGTTTTTGAATTGTCAAACTACCGACCGATCTCGATCCTCCCGATCCTATCTAAAGTTATTGAAATGATTGTGCATGAACAGGTCACTGACTATCTTCCACAAAATTCGTTGTTGTACAGTCACCAATCTGGATTTCGCCAAAACTATTCATCCGCAACAGTTTCAGCCCTCTTGAACCTTACTGAAGATCTATTATCTAATATGGATAACGGTCTGGTAACCGCATTTGTAGCGTTGAATTTAAAGAAAGCGTTTGATACTGTAGATCACAATCTGCTCGTAAAGAAACTCGAATGGTACGGATTTGATCAAAATAGGGCATCTTGGTTTAAAACTATCTGAGTGAGCGCACGCAAGTCACCAAAGTAAATGGTATTACATCATCTGTTGGAAAAGTAGAGTGCGGAGTTCCACAAGGGTCAATATTTGGACCGATGTTATTCCTAATATTAATAGATGACATTGCAAATGTGGTGAAGCATTCATCAATATCATTATTTGCAGATTATACGTGTATATATTATTCCTCCAATAGTGCCAATGATGTATCAAACAAGGTTAATGATGATTTAAATTCTGTAACATTATGGCTGAATGCTAATAGGCTGACACTTAATATGAGCAAAACTGAATATATGCTTATTGGATTCCATAAAAGAGTAAAGCAGTTTCATAATGTAAATATAAATATACACATCGGTAACAATGCATTGAAAGAAGTTTATAGTTGTAAATATCTTGGCGTAATTCTTGATCCTAGTTTGAATTGGAAACTGCACATAGACCATGTACGCAAAAAAGTTGTCCGAGGCTTATTTCTCTTTCGTAAAGTCAGACCTATTGTCGGCTTGTGTACTGCTAGAATGCTATACTTTAGAATTATTCAAACACACTTTGATTACTGCTCTATAATTTGGAATAATGCTACTCAAGTCGTATTAAATAAGCTACGTGTTCTACAGAATAGAGCTGTACGGATTATGATTAAGGCACCTTTTGAGCAAAGAACTCGAGAAATCTACCAACAAGCAAAGGTAGTCCCAATCGTTGATAGATGGACAAGAGGAAATTTAATCATGTTATTCAAGATAATGCATGACTTAACTCCAACTTACTCATCTTCACGAGTTGAATTACGACATAATCCACACAATTTAAGATATAGCGATCATAAAATTCAGCTTCCAAAGCCTAAGACCGAGTTTTTGAGAAGAAGTTTCTTTTATCATAGCTCCAAATTATTCAATTGTCTCTCTTTTGAAACGCGAACCTTAAACACACTGGCTACCTTTGTTCGCACCATTGATTTGAATGAACTCATATAGACTGAACATTATCTTGCCCTTTTTACAAATTTTACCTTCAATTTGATATTCTATTAGTTATGTTATATATATATATATATATATATATTTTTAAATACTTTTAAACGTGATAAATAGTATACCCATCCTCTTATTCGTGTCTTTTTTTTTCTTCTTGTTTTTCTCTTATGTTTACCTTGATGTTTTTTGTGTTATGTTATCGGTTTTACAGTTTTACTCGTATGCTTGTTGTCGTTCTAGTTGAATATCTGCAATTAACTGCAATTAATCTGCAAATGCTTGTTTGTTTTGTAAATTAATTTGTTAGAAATGTATTTGTTGTAACTATACATGTACATATTCATAGCCTTACTTCTTGCATTTGCAAGTTTTACATATCATTGTATAATTCACTGTATATTTATTGTTATATTTATGTATGTGGACCCCTTTGAAAATCAGCTGTGCTGAAAGGGCCATCCACCCTATGAGAGGAAATAATTAAATTAATTAATTTTAAAAAAAAGTTTTTAATTAGAAGTGAAATAAACTAAATTGAATTGATTTGAATCTTCTTTTTTGCCTCATCTGTACAGCCTAAAGTCTTGTTCAGATATGGCGCGGAGAATCACCGCAAGATTTAAAGCCGCCATGTAAATGAACATATCATTGACCTATTATTCTGACAGAGGCAGACGTGTGTTTGTGGTGCTCCGTAAATTCCCATATTTTGTGCGTTTATAGTGCACTTTCTTTTGACTGTTATACATCTACGTCTTGGAAATTTTCCTGTGATTGTGGACATTTCACTCTTTTCGACGGTATGTGAACATTTTCCGAGATATATTCGTTTTTCGTCAATTTTAATCCAGTTTTTTAGCGAATTTATATTTCAAATTTGAACACTCTGCGTAGCATCAAAACAATTGTGCGCAAAATATTGCGCCATACTAGTTAAGTTACGCAAAGGACCAGCAGATACCAACGCAGCAACGTAACCATGGAAACTTTGCCAACAAATTTACGTGGACTCCGCGTGAAGCAACTACGTGCTGAGTTACAGAAAAGAGGTATGCATACAAACGGAGTAAAGGCGATCCTTCTTGAAAGACTAGAAAATGCAGTAGGCCTAGACGAAATAAGGAACACCAATGCCGCTGGTGATGTAGATGAAGATAAACATGAAAAGCCAGATGAAGTCTTCAATGATGACGCAGACTGCCGACAACTACTCCATAATGTACTGAGTGAAATGAAATGCTTGAATAGTAGGATAGATACTATCGAGAAGAAGTTCAACAATCTATTCGAACAGCATACTTCTACTTCTACTTCTACGACGATACTCAGCAGGATCCATAAGTCAGGATGTAGTGCAAGGGAGAAGGAGAAGGAGAAGGAGACGGAGAAGGAGAAGGAGAAGGAGCAAGGGAATCTGAGGGCACAACAACAAGTATCTATGCCTATCACCAAATATTTCCCGACAATTCCTACCCATAACCGGTTTGAACTATTATCCGAGAAAACCGACTCAGACAACAGTGCCAAGAGTGTATCAATGCCAATGAAAATGAAAGATCAACTTCATGAATACAAGGCCAAGCACCTGAAGTTGTTCTCCAAAACCAACATCACCCATCCTGAAGTTATCTCTGATGACGCAACTGATGACAGCGACGCAACTGTTGACAGCGACGCAACTGATGACAGCTCAGGCCGATCTTTGTCAACACCTACTAGATCTAGTACTACTTCTACTTCACCACCATACCATGAGCAGATGGAGGGATACCGCCACCGACATAGTGTGATCCGCAACAAACGAGATGTAGTTGTGGTCGGTGATTCCATGATAAAACACATCGACGGAAGACATCTCTCCCGCAGCAAAATCGTGAGGTGCGTCTCTTTTCCCGGTGCAAAAGTGAGAGACATCTTCACCTCTTCACCTTGCGAGTTTCTCAAGCCAGGGGGAGAACTGATCATCCACGCTGGCACCAACAACATCTCTGAGGGTGCTGGTGAAGTTTGCCACCAAATCACAGACCTCGGCAAGTCTGTTGCTGCCGAGGGGTTTAACGTCTCAGTCTCTACGATCATCCATCGTAGATGGGAGAGTGAAGCGGACAAGAAGCGGGTTGATGAGATCAACTATCTGATGGAGTTGGCAGCCAGCGAGAACAGATGGGGCCTCATCATCAACAATGATATCAGCGAGCAGCATCTCGGGCGTGATGGCGTTCACCTCAACAGAGCCGGTCAACGAATCTTGGCAGGCAACCTGAAACGCCTCATCAACAGTGCTGACCAACCGACAACACGAGACCATGGCTGGACCCAACGGTCGTCCGATCAAGTTACAGGCAGTGGACCTGGAGCAAGGCGGCATCAAGCCATCTACCGAGAAAACCAGAGTCTTCATTCTGATGAGGAAAAAAGCAGCCCCGTAAAGTCCTACGCCGAATCTGTTTCTGGGAGATCTTTGGATTTCAGTGCAGTCGATCAGAGGTCACGACCGAAACCAGCCTTCAGACCATCCAAGGTGGACATGAAAGACTGGGCGAAATATCTTCAATTTGTAAGAAGGGTATTGAATTAAGTGAAAGTTTGACAAAATCTAGTGATGATCCGAAAATTATAGTTGACGGTCGAAAATATAAGTTCCCTTGTGGGAACTGTGATAAGCCAGTCAAATGTAATCAACACGGCCTTCTGTGTTCTTCTTGTAAAAAATGGTTTCACACTAATTGTCAAGCTATCAGTTTTTCAGAGTACCGCAGATTATATTATGAATGCCCTGATGAGAAGTGGAATTGTTTTACATGTTGTCTGCCATCTTTTTGTGACTCATTATTTAATGACGATTGTATAGAGATAGAAAGCCAAAACGAGGATAGACTAAAAGAAAACTATTTTAAGATAACGCGCGTTACACCTGAAAAGCAAGCGATAGCAAGAGTAATTCAGCCAAACCTCAGAGATGAAAACACTTCTCTTTATCAAGAATTTGAAGAAAAGTTTAAAGCTAAAGGTCTTCATTTTTTACACCTTAATGTGAGGTCTATTCTAAACAAGATATCGGAATTTAGAATTCTTTTTAAAAGAAAAAGGCTGTCTATTATTGCTTTCACTGAAACATGGTTAAACAATTCCATAAATGATGAAGAAATTGAAATAGACGGATATAAAATCATACGCCATGATCGATCCTCTGGCTCTGGAGGTGGTGTATGTTTCTATATCAGAAATGATATTGCATTTAATATTATGGATGCTATAAGTACTGGAGATACGGAATCCCTGTGGATTAATTTGCTTATACCAAGATCAAAACCAATTGTTGTTGGTGTTCTGTATCGACCTCCGAAAAACAATTTGTTTATCGAGAAATTGTCCAATATTCTTGATACATTAAAGAAGGATGACGAAATAATTCTTTTAGGAGACATGAATATTTGTCTTCTTCGCAAATCGCTACTGGCTAAAAAATATATTGACTTGTTGAGTCTTCATGGGTTTAGTCAACTCATTAAAGAGGCAACACGCGTTACACCTACATGTTCTTCTCTATTGGATCATGTTGGTTGTACCAAAGAAAATAAAATAAGTCAAAGTGGTGTCATTGATCTAGGTATTAGCGACCATTATTTTACTTTCTGTACACGGAAAAATGTTAGACTGGCTATAGGTCATCACAGGACTACCGATATCAGATCCATGAAAAAATATACAGAAGAGTCTTTCAATCTTCAACTATCTGTTGTTGATTGGTCACGAATAACTGACTGTACAGATGTAAATGAGGCATGGTCAATATTTCAACATGTTTTTATCTCAAATTTGAATATGATAGCGCCACTGAAACGGATAAGAATAAAACAAAGATCAGAAACTTGGGTGACTAAAGATATTCTTTCCCTAATTCAAGAGAGAAATATAGTATACAAAAAATGGAGGAAAAGAGCAAAAGATGAGAAGCTCTATAAAAGATACAGAGTATTAAGAAATATGGTCCAAAGAGAGGTGAAAAAGGCTAAACTCGATTACTTACAAAACAAGATAGAAGAAAATAAACAAGATTCGAAAAAACTTTGGCAGAATCTAAAAAGCTTAGGATTGAAAAATAAGAAGCGAAAAGAACAAGAATCTGTCATTAAAATTGATGGGGAATTATGTCATGATAAGATGGCCATCGCTGATGAATTCAATTCTCATTTCACAAATGTGGCTGCCAAATTAGTAGACAAACTCCCCCCTTCCAAAGACTTTTTCAGCGCAGACAATGATTGTATTCGTGACTTTTACGAAAGAAAAGGTGTACATGAAAACAGCTTCGAGTTATTACCAATCAGTGAACAATTTGTTTTCAAAGAGTTACGTAAGTTGAATGTATCAAAAAGTACTGGGTTAGACTTGATTCCAGCTAAATTTCTAAAAGATGGTGCGAAGGTTTTATTTAAGCCTCTAAGTTACTTAATGAACCTATCTATCTTGACGAGTACTTTTCCAGAAGATATGAAAATAGCAAAAGTGACTCCACTTTATAAAAAGAAAGATAAAACTGATGTTAGCAACTATAGACCTATTAGTGTTTTAAGCGTAGCATCAAAGATTCTAGAAAAATCGGTCTGTGTTCAAATTGAAAGATACTTCAAAGAAAATGATATAATTTATGAATTTCAATCTGGTTTTCGACATGATTATTCGACTGAAACATGTCTAATTCATTTGACTGATTATTTGAGGAGAGAAACTTCCCAAGGGCGCTTTGTTGGTATGGTGCTCCTTGATCTGCAAAAAGCTTTTGATACAGTTAATCATTGCGTCTTATTGAAGAAGTTACAACTAATGGGTTTTGCTAAGGCAAGTTTAGATTGGTTCAGATCCTACTTATCTAATCGGCACCAAGTAGTGGCCATTCATGATATTCGTTCCAAACTAATGCCTATAACATGCGGTGTTCCTCAGGGAAGCATTTTAGGCCCAATTCTATTTTCAAGTTATATAAATGATATGTGTATTTGTATAAAAGACTTCAAACTATTATTGTACGCAGATGACAGCGTACTACTCTATTCAAATCCTGATCCTAAATATATTGAGGAAAAGCTCAGTGAACAGCTGTCTACGTGTGTCGATTGGATGACTGATAATAAGCTTTCTTTACACTTGGGAAAAACAGAAAGCATTTTATTTTGTTCTAAAAGTAGTTCTAAAAAGTCATTTGAATTCAAAGTGACACACAATAATCAAGCAATCAAGAGAAAAGAGTCTGTGAAGTATTTAGGCATTGAGTTGGCTAGCGCAATTTCATTTTCATCTTTAGTAGAATCAGTTGTAAAAAAAGCAAATTCTCGTCTGAAATTTTTGTACAGATATCAAAGTTGTATGGATTTAAAAGCAAGACGTACACTCTGTTTTGCTCTTATTCAATGTTTATTTGACTATGCTAACCCTGCATGGTATAGTAACATAAACAAGTCAGATCAAAAGAAGTTGAAGATTATACAGAACAAAATGGTGAGATTTATCAACTGTTCTGGTCCAAGAACTCATGTTGGCTACAGCGAACTTTCTAAAGCTGGTTTTCTTGAAGTCGACCAAAGATCAAAACAACTCGCATTGCATCACGTGCATAAAATATATCATACTAGGTCGAATCATTATATTCGATCCAACTTCGATCTTGTTACTGACGTACATGATTATAATACAAGAAATAGACGATTCAACTTTAACTTACCAGAAAGAGTAGGTAGTATTGGAAATTCGTTTTATTACAATGCCATAAAACATTGGAATTCCCTTCCCAATGGTGTAAAAGAAATAGGAAACTATGATCATTTTAAGAGGAAATTAAAGGAATACCTAATACTTGACAGTCAGAGAAGAGAAGTGAATGACATGTTATATGATTGAAATTTTTATTCTTCTGTCGGTTCATACCTTTTCATGTTGTATATACTTATGTTTTCGTACGTTATAGAAATTCTACAAATTCATCATTATTTTCCTCTTCTTCCTTCTCCTCTTTTTCTTCTTCTCCTTCTTCTTTTTCTTCTTGTACTTAATATCATTTCTATCATCAGTTTAATGTTGTTATTATTATTATTATCTTTAATAAGTAGTTCTTTTAATTTTCTTATCTGTCTGTAAATATTACTATTTTAACTTATTAATTTTTATACATGTCTGTAAGGGACCCCACTGGAAATAAGCTCTCGAGCTTTCGTGGGTTATCCTGTTCAAGCTGACTTATTTTTGATCTGTTATTATTGTATATTGTTGTATGTTGGAAGCTTGTCGAATAAAAATCAATCAATCAAATTTTCGTACAGATATCAAAGTTGTATGGATTTAAAAGCAAGACGTACACTCTGTTTTGCTCTTATCCAATGTTTTTTTGACTATGCTAACCCTGCATGGTATAGTAACATAAACAAGTCAGATCAAAAGAAGTTGAAGATTATACAGAACAAAATGGTGAGATTTATCAACTGTTCTGGTCCAAGAACTCATGTTGGCTACAGCGAACTTTCTAAAGCTGGTTTTCTTGAAGTCGACCAAAGATCAAAACAACTCGTATTGCATCACGTGCATAAAATATATCATACTAGGTCGAATCATTATATTCGATCCAACTTCGATCTTGTTACTGACGTACATGATTATAATACAAGAAATAGCCGATTCAACTTTAACTTACCAGAAAGAGTAGATAGTATTGGAAATTCGTTTTATTACAATGCCATAAAACATTGGAATTCCCTTCCCAATGGTGTAAAAGAAATAGGAAACTATGATCATTTTAAGAGGAAATTAAAGGAATACCTAATACTTGACAGTCAGAGAAGAGAAGTGAATGACATGTTATATGATTGAAATTTTTATTCTTCTGTCAGTTCATACTTTTTCATGTTATATATACTTATGTTTTTGTACGTTATAGAAATTCTACAAATTCATCATTATTTTCCTCTTCTTCCTTCTCCTCTTTTTCTTCTTCTCCTTCTTCTTTTTTTCTTGTACTTAATATCATTTCTATCATCAGTTTAATGTTGTTATTATTATTATCTTTAATAAGTAGTTCTTTTAATTTTCTTATCTGTCTGTAAATATTACTATTTTAACTTATTAATTGTATACATGTCTGTAAAGGACCCCACTGGAAATAAGCTCTCGAGCTTTCGTGGGTTATCCTGTTCAAGCTGACTTATTTTTGATCTGTTATTATTGTATATTGTTGTATGTTGGAAGCTTGTCGAATAAAAATCAATCAATCAATCAATCAATCAACGGCGACTGCGGGCCGCAAAGGACCTGCGTGTATTCACTGAGCAATTTGAATCGCATTACATGTTACGTCGTTATATATAGAATATATATATATATCTATATATATATATATATATATATATAAATATTTAGAAGAAAAATTGAAGAAAAAAACGCCGCGATTTTGCTGTGACATATCTGAACGAGGATTGATTAAGAGTAACCCGATTGGCATGTCACACTAAACAGTAAATTGGCAGCACGAAATAATAATTAACTGTGACCCCATTTGGCCTTCATCTTGCTTGTGAGTTGTGTTGCATATATGATTTGGTGAACAACTTTGGAATTGGGGACAGGATTGACATCATTCTAACGTCACGACTTGACGCTCAGGCGCGATCTTGATCCTTGTCAACGTCAATATATATATATCTGATAATTTTGCGAGATATTCGGCTAGCCTAAAATAAATGTGTTAATACTTAGATTTAAAACATATCATACCTTTAATAATTCTAAACCTATAATATAAAATCCATGATAATTCATATCTTGTTAAAGCCTCTCTAAAAAGTGTTTGGAGCCCAACAAATTTGATGGCAAAAATTCACTTCAATTGTAGTGAAAGAGGACGATTGTCATTTAACACTTCTGCAAGGATTTTTAGAAAAAATTGTTTGGAGGCGAATATTGATGAATACAAAATTAAGGTTTTCTGGAAAAGACACAAAAACCCAAGTTTTGTATTCTTTCATCAATACTTGTCTTCAAACACTTTTGCTTTGAAAATCCTTGCAGATTCGAGTGTTAAATGACATCCTCTTTTAACAACATTACACAATTTAAGTGAAATTTTGCCATCAACATTTTTAGCGACTTTGGGGCTCCCAACACTTGAAAGGGACTTTTACCATAATGAAATGTTCATTCCTACAGTACATTATCATCTTTTATTTAGGACGATCCCAGATTGGTATATTTACAAAGCTAATACATCCATTTGTATAATTTATACAATATCCTTATTTTTCATCCACTGCGGGATTCACCCAATAAAGAAAGTAATTATGATTATAATAATTAAAACGTGCATTGGAAATCGACTAGAACTATAATAAAAAGGGGGAAAAGTTATAGAAAACAGGAAGAGAGATAAATAGAGATGGGAGGGGAAGTAATTTCCTGTATAAATTCAGTTGTCCTTTCTGCAGAACGTCCGAGAAAAAATAGAAAAATAAGAAAAAAATAACAAAAATGGTCATCATCATCATCATCTTTAACATCATTAATGTCAATTTATTAAATATCATCAGCATCAATATCATCATCACCATAAGTGACTTCATCTTCATTATCATCATCATCATCATCATCATCATCATCTTCATTATCATCATCATCATCATCATCATCCTAATTTTCAACATCGTCATCATTGCCATTACCATCAGCATCATCACCTTCTTCTGCTTCACTGTCATCCTCCTCCTGCTCCTGCTCCCCCTCCTCATCATAATCATCAATTTCATCCTCATAATCATCATCGCCACTATCTACATAATTTCATCATCATCATCGTCATCTTCTTCTTCTTCTTCACTGCATCCTCCGCATCATTATCATTTTTCATAATAATAACCATCGTCATCAGCACCTTTATCATCATCATCAGCATCATCATCTTCATCCTCATCATTATCATCATCATCATCATCATCACCATCAACATCATCATCATCATCATCATCATGCTGATGATGATAATAAGGATGATGATGATGATAATAATGATGTAGATGGTGGTGATGATGATGCTGAGGATGAAATTGATGATTATGATGAGGAGGGGGAGCAGGAGGAGGATGGCAGTGAAGAAGAAGAAGGTGATGATGGTGCTGGAGCTGGTGGTGACATTAATGATGATGTTGATGATGAAGATGAAAATGATGACGATGATGATGATAATGATGATGATGAAGACGATCAAGATGATGAAAATGATGACGATGGTTAATGTTATGAAAAATGATAATGATGCGGAGGATTGTTACACCCTCAAATGTAATAACTCCCACAAATGTAATAACGCCCACAAATGTAATAACACTTTACCCACAAATGTAACAACACCCACAAATGAAATAACACTTTACCCACAAATGTAATAATTTCACCCACAAATGTAATAATGACTTTACCCACAAATGTAATAAATTTTAAGTGATATTTTGAATCACCCACAAATGTAATAATGACTTTACCCACAAATGTAATAAATTTGAAGGGATATTTTGTCGAATTTAAAACTAAAACCCTGTAATAAAGCATGGGTATAGCGCGCAGTCTTTGCTCCAGACCCGGTTATTTCAAAAAAATTAAAAAATTTCAAAACTAAGACCACACCATCTTCCAAACTAAGACCCGGTAATAAAGCATGGGTTTAGAGCGTAGTTTTTCTTCCAGACCCAGTTATTTTAAAAAAAAAAACTTCAAACTAAGACCTCACCATCTCATTCCTGTGGAATAACATGGGTATAGAGCGTAGTCTTTCCTCCAGACCCGGTTATTTCAAAGGAAATAGAAATTTAAACAAATCTTCGAAACTAAGCCCATCATCTTATTCCTCTTTTTTTTCATTTAAAAAATAAATTACATTATTACATATGTGGATACAACACGTCACAAATAAATGATTGGTCGGCGGTCACACGAACTGACGAATCAGTCAAAATGGTCCATATATATAACACACAGAGGATGGACCGATTCGATGGTTCGTTGACCGTCGACGATTTCTTAATCATGTAAATATTCTATTGTAAACAAACAAAAGGGTATCAACTGGGTTAAAGAGCTTCCCTCTTATACAAAACTCCTAAACGAGGACCCGAAAAAGGTCCTTGGATGGAAATCTCCTTTCGAGATTTTCTTTAGTAGGAAACCAGAACAAAATTATATCTCCCGTCAAAAAACAAACTATACTATCCATGGTTGGGAAAAGAATGTACAAGCTGTTCGAAGAAAGGCTTACAAGGCTTTGCAGCGTGTAAAAAAAAGAACGATTAGATCCCAGGAAAAAAAACTTAATGTACCAAACATACCAGATCAGGTAAAGGTTGTTAATATTCTTTATGTCATTGTATAATTAAAATAATTTTTGATCAGTCATACTTCATTTCAACTCCGTCTACTCTTAAAGCATCTGAAAAGTATTACTGAAAAACTTTTGGAGTTGTACACTGTACGTGTTAAGTAGTTTTATATGGACGAATACTAAGTTACAGAAAGCCAGGTACATTTAGTATTTTGGCATCTTGTTCTCTTGTTTTTCCTAGCTTAGAAGAATTGTCACGTGTTAGGTTGTTTGCGTTTTATATCAAGTTCAGTTGATGTTATCAGGTTCAATATTGCCCAAATTATAACCTTGTTTGCTTGTAAAAGACATGTGAGTTACTCCACCTTTTTATACGTAATAATTATTTTGGTTCTGTTACCGTCTGTATATTAATGAAACAACCTCTTCATTCATTTGGAATAAAATACTTTCTATCTTACAAAATCTATGTATCCATCATTGCATTTAATACTATAAAACCATAACCTCTGCAATTGACTCACATTGATTGAGAGAGTATATAGATATTTTATCAGTCAAAGGGTTCTGCAATCGTTCATCCAAAACATGCAAATATGTTTCGCGCGATCTCGTTATACAGCTATTTATGATTTGTTATATGAAAGTATGCGTTGTTATTTGCTTGTTAACCGATTATCATCCCCCCAACAAAGAAAAAACAGGGTCATAGTACATAATAAATATAAAGTATAATGTGTAAATCATCAGGGATAATTATGTTATAATAATTAATCTCAAGGAAGATATGCTGCCGGCGAAGAAGCAAATGGAGGAATAGAAAACATTATACAAAAAAGCTGAAGATGGAAAACGACATTGCCAGATAGACAGAGAGACAGACAGGGAGAGGGAAAGAGAGAGAGAAAGAGAAAAAAGGGGGGCGGGAGAGATAGAAAGTTGGACGTAGTCCGTACTGTATTTATTTATATGATTTTTGTCTCTCCGATCAACGGTCAACGAACCATCGAATCGGTCCCTCCTCTGTGTGTTATATATATGGACCATTTTGACTGATTCGTCAGTTCGTGTGACCGCCGACCAATCATTTATTTGTGACGTGTTGTATCCACATATGTAATAATGTAATTTATTTTTAAATGAAAATAAAAGAGGAATAAGATGGTGGGTCTTAGTTTCGAAGATTTGTTTAAATTTCTATTTCATTTGAAATAACCGGGTCTGGAAGAAAGACTACGCTCTATACCCATGTTATTCCACAGGAATGAGATGGTGAGGTCTTAGTTTGAAGATTTTTTTTTTTAAATAACCGAGTCTGAAGTAAAGACTACGTTCTAATCCCATGCTTTATTACCGGGTCTTAATTTGGAAGATAGAGGGGTCTTAGTTTAAAAGTTTTTTTTGTTTTGTTTTGTTTTGTTTTGTTTTTTGTTTGTTTTTTAACTTTTGAAAAACCGGGTCTGGAGGAAAGACTACGCTCAATACTTATATATGTTCTTCCACAGGAATAAGATGATGGGGTCTTAGTTTTGAAGATTTTTAAAAAGTTTTGAAATAACCGGGTCTGGAAGAAAAACTACGCTCTAAACCCATGCTTTATTACCGGGTCTTAGTTTGGAAGATGGTGGGGTCTTAGTTTTGAAGACTTTTTTTTTTTTTTTAAATAACTGGGTCTGGAGCAAAGACTGTGCGCTATACCCAGCTTTATTACAGGGTTTTAGTTTTAAATTCGACAAAATATCCCTTCAAATTTATTACATTTGTGGGTAAAGTCATTATTACATTTGTGGGTGATTCAAAATATCACTTCAAATTTATTACATTTGTGGGTAAAGTCATTATTACATTTGTGGGTGATTACAAATTATTACATTTGTGGGTAATGTGGTTATTACATTTGTGGGTGAAATTATTACATTTGTGGGTAAAGTGTTATTACATTTGTGGGTGTTGTTACATTTGTGGGTAAAGTGTTATTACATTTGTGGGCGTTATTACATTTGTGGGAGTTATTACATTTGAGGGTGTAACAAGGATGCAGTGAAGAAGAAGAAGAAGAAGAAGAAGATGATGATGATGATGACGAAGACGATGATAATGATTATAATAATAATAATATTAATAATAATAGGCATTTCTATAGCGCCGTCCATCTAGAAATTCAATTCCGAGGCGCATTTATTATTACCCCGGCTTTAGCCTAGCCGCCGTAACAGCGCTCTAGCATTTCAAGGAATTAATTCCTGCCAGGTACCAAGTGATGAAGTCACTTCACTTTATGGTAATGATGATATGGACGCTGGTGATGATGACTATTATTGTTATTATTATCTTATTTTTCTATCTTCTCTCGGGCGTTCTGCGAAAGGACGACTGATTTTATACAGGAAAGAACATTAATGACAATGAATAACTACAAACTGTACTAATAAAAGCGAATGTTACCATGAAACGAAATATTAAAACTTGTTTTTTGCCAATAGCAAGAGAGGTGGAGGACACAGTCTGTCCTTGGTATTAGATGAATTGCATTAAGAAGGAAAATCAAAGTACGTTCTTCTCTTTGGTAATCATCCTTTGATTAATTTTTATGTGATTAATATTATGGTTACCGTAGCAGCCATTTCGTGGCGCGGGATTCGTGCCTCGTTCGTACACGAACGAGGCACGAATCCCGCGCCACGAAGTGGTTGCTTTTGTAACCATAATATTAATCACATAAAAATTAATCAATAGCAAGAGAGGTGGAGGACACAGTCTGTCCTTGGTATTAGATGAATTGCATTAAGAAGGAAAATCAAAGTACGTTCATTTCTTTGGTAATCATCCTTTGAATAATTTTTATGTGATTAATATTATGGTTGCCGTAGCAACCATTTCGTGGCGCGGGATTCGTGCCTCGTTCGTACATCAAACGAACGAGGCACGAATCCCGCGCCAAGAAGTGGTTGCTTTTGTAACCATAATATTAATTACATTGGCGATTATTTACTGCTTTCTATTCAGTTTTTAAAGAAAAGATATTGTCTATATCAATTTGTATGTAGTGATGGAAACGGCAGGTCGATTAAAAAGAACACAGACATGATGAAAGCACGTTGAAATTGTGCACTGGGCCCAGTAGATCGAATCGATCTCCAACGTGACGTGACGAGAAACACTAAGACCACAGTCATACCAATCAGACTGACAGAAAGGACGACAACTTTGTTTTTCTTAAAGATATGTTCGTTATTATTTTCTCTCAAATCAAATATATTTTGTACAAATCATTCATAACAATATTGTACACCTTCTTCATAATACAACTGAATTGACTGTACATTGATATTTTGGCTTAAAGGTATAGACCAGTTTTGGAAACGCCCCCCCCCCCCCCCCTCTCAAAAAATGAAATGGAAGCTCTTATTACCAATCATGTGAAATAATATGTTTTGACTTATACGTGATGATGGACCAAATTTCCTATTATTTTGATGCTTCCAGAATCTTGCAGTATACACCAATGTACATATACTAGATGATCAACCTTTGCTGATCGATTCCACAACGTTTCTTTTACAATGCAATCGCATGACCAGAACTGGTCTATACCTTTAAACATAAATTGCAATAATAAAAAATAAAAAAATTAGATTTTCATAACCTGTTTAGAATACATAGTCATATCAATGATGATCAAAGAATAGAATACGTGAGAGATTTTGTTTGTCTATTCTCCCACCCCCCCCCCCCCGAATGAACGATTACTTGCCCCCGAAGAGCAAAATATCGGTCAGTGTGACTGAGGTATTACTATTGCATACTGTACATATTACGATTTGCTGTTGATCTTTAGCGGAGCGCTCATATTCATCAGCATCTCTCAGTTACAGGAAAACAATCGGAAGTTATCGCCAGAGCATGTATCGAGAGAACGTTACTTTATCTAAAGCTTTGAGAATACAGATCAACTAATGCAGGACTTTAATCAAGATTGAGATTTAGTTTTTATATATTTCAGCGAGTAGCCTGCTTCGTTTGAAAGTATTCAAAAACTCCTTGGTTCGAAATGAAATAGATGCAGTGTTGTTTGTTAACATGAAAGGTTATGTTCCTCTTGCGAGTTTGATTTACATCTTCATACAATTTATTATTGGAGGTAAGTAACATTTAATTTACGATGGTGCCTCCAAAACATCTTTGTTTCGTATTTGTATATTTTATTTGGCGTTTCATTCAAAACAGAAGCGGCAATAGAACTTTTAAAATTGGAGGGGAGGGCGATGTGTTTAAGCACACAACGTGAAGGAAAAAAGGGTAGGATCTAGGGGCTACATTGATATCCATGTGCTAATATATCAGACGACTGTTCATAATCAAGTTTTTGAAGCGAAAAAAGTAAACAACTGATTATTGTTAACAATTATTAGTATCTCATGTTGCATTACGCCCCTCTGCACTAGCCTTGGGAAATAATTCAACATGCAGCGATGGTCTTGGGCTCAACTACACCATACCTATGTTCGAGGTCTGCCGGGAACGCCCCGATGAGAATGGGAAGATTGTAGCTACAATCCCCAAGATAATTCCACGCCGCGGGTACAGATCATGCCCCAACTCTGGGAGGGCAAGATTATCTGGGCATCGCCAGTGTAGATTCCAAGGTAAAATATCTTCACATTCATCTATCAGAATAATTACAGATCTAATTGTCAAGAATACTAAAGAGATTTTTAAAGATTACTGATTTGAACTTTTGTAACAGTTAAAAAGACCCAAATTAAAAATTCACATATGCATATTTACAATTTCATAGCAAAATATAACAACTATATAGGATTATGATATTTACTTTTAAAACAAAATATCTAGAAATCATTGCGTTATAGAATATCAAAAATCATTTGGAAAATTATCAAAACTAACAACAGAAATAAACAAAGATGTATCTTAAACTTAGAGCGAAATTTTTCAATAATCTAGTTCTATCATGATATTGTTCCATGACATCCAACTTTAAAGATACTATGTCCCTTTTGTAGACAACATCATATTCTGTAGAACTTTGCAGGGATTATGAATAATGTAGTGTATGTCCTATCTGTGAATTTAAACGTTAGCAGTGTCCTAATATTCAAATTATACAAGGAAACCCGTTTACTTGCTAAACTTCACTGGCAGACACTATTGAGTGACTGACTGGCGTTTTTCTTCTTTGGTAATGACATACATAAAATGAGCTGTATAGGGTACATGAGTATTAATTTTGTCTACATCAATAACCCACTTCTTGTAATAGCCAAAATTAAACTGATTGAATCTTTGCACAGCATAAAACGTACGACCATTCGGTACAATGGTCTGAAAATCAGACTAGTACTTACTGGCTCTATAGCTCTTAAGTCGATTTGACAACTAATAGTCGTTATTTTCCAATTTAAAGACATTTTCAAGCCCCCCCCCCCCCCACCCTTTTTTTGTAAAGGGAAGTGCTAAATTAGTATTACCTTTCAAATGCCGTTGGTATCTAACCTTTTAATTGTTAGACTGCAAATGGGACATAGTGCATTTAAAGTGATTCGGTAACATTGTTGAAGGTTGATTAAAAAATTGCGTAATTTGTGTACGAAACGTTACTTATCATCTTCCTTCTACTAACCCTCTATCATGCAAAAAATCTTGAAAAAAATCTCAAACTACAAAGATATTAATGGGTTTTTAGGAAGGCGTCACTGTGCAACACCCTCTAACAGTCAGTGATTAGCAGTAAATTCTCCCAACCATTTTAACATTTTCCCCAACGTTTTTCCATGAAAATAAGACAAAAGACAGGCTTTTAAAAATCTTTCAACACGTAAATGTCTCGAATGGTATGTAGAGCCAATTCATTGCTTTGTGACGATTTGCATTTGCCTAAAATGTAATTAAATTGTAATAATATAGTTGGGAGAATTAAGGTATCGATAAGATCAGTTTTCCCAATTTTCATCGTTAATAATGGTCTGTTTTCACTCAAACTTTAAGATTATCTTTAATTGTACATCAAGCATTGAAGTCACTACCTTAGCACCATTTTCTCTCATCTTTACAATGTTACCAAGTCCCTTTAAGGCCGTCTTTATTGCTTTTCAAGAACACTGTCATGGATTAGGCGGTTTGAGCGGCCTGTACAAACAGATCGGATTCGTATATTTATGCAGTTCTTACCTTGACAAACACGCTGTACGAACACTTAGATAAGGCAAGGTGTTATGCCAGAGCAACTTTCATAGACTTCTCGTCGGCATTTAACACTATAGAACCCCTCATCCTACTACAGAAACTTCAACATCTACAAGTTCAGCCATCTCTTATATTGTGGCTGCAAGACTTCCTACATGAAAGGACACAGAAGGTCAAGGTCAACGGTGTTCTCTCTGACGAACTTATCACAACAATTGGTACCCCCACAAGGGTGTGTCCTCTCTGCGACCCTATTTACCCTGTACACCAATGCAGTTACAATGACTGTATATCTAATTCTCCATCTGTTCACATATTTAAATATGCAGATGATACAGTAATAGTAGGATTGATTGAAACTGAAAATGAACTTGATTACAGAGCTACCATTTCCATGTTCGAAAATTGGTGTAGGGAAAACTATTTACTGCTGAACTCAAAGAAAACAAAAGAATTTTTTTTTGACTTTAGGCAAAAGAAAGCTTTTGAACCCATTGATAGACCTGTATACTTTAATGATGATACCATTGAGAATGTTGACAGTTATAGATACCTAGGTACAGAAATCGACAATAAGCTGTCTTGGGAAGACAAGTCAAAGCGCACACTAACAAAATGCAACCAGCGCTTATATTTTCTTAGAAAGTTAAAGTACTTTCATGTGAACGACAGAATTCTGTTTCTCTTTGACCAGTCGATAATCCAGAGTACTATTACATTTGATTCCATTATCTGGTTTAACAATGCAAGGCAAAGTGACAAACAAAAGCTGAGAAGGGTTGTAAAACAAGCCAGCAAAATAATGAACCATACTGTTGACCTAGATGAAGTCTGTAAGGAAAGAGTAGTATCTAAGGCCCTATCCATTATGTCTGATCTTACCCACCCCCTTAATGACCAGTACATACACCTGAGAAGCGGACGAAGATTGAGATCTATTAAAGCAAGAACTAGTCGCCGCATTAATTCATTCATTCCACTTTCCATAAGAGTAGTTAATGAAACCCAGTAAAGAATAGAGAATGTGAAAACCATGCAAAATACCCTCATTGACATGTTACACGAATATATATATTGTTTTAGTATACTTACTTTACTGTTGTACCTCTACTGTTATACCATATCAAGAAATAATTTTTAACACAAAATACCTACTTTAGATTAGAGCATATAAGAATTTTAAAAAAATGGAGGGTATGTAAGAAGAAAGAGAAGAAGAATAAGAAAGAGTATTTAAATGTATATTCATCATGACCATGTATATTATATCAAATGTATACTAAAACAGGGCCCTATGAGTGTCAATTATATGTTGTTCCTATGTTATATATGTTGAAGCAAGATTGTTCATATAAACAATTATCCTATATGGACTCAATAAAGAAATGAAATGAAATGAAATTTTGTACAATGGTAGTCGGTACATGGAATAACCACAAACCGATACAAATGTAGGCCTATAGACTCGAACTGCGAACCATGTGGTTCCACCGACGAATTCAGGACACCATCATTACTTCTGACGTAATGATGGTGTCCTGGATTCGTCTCTGGAATCACATGGTTCGCGGGTCGAGTCCTGCTGTTGCACTTAACGCGATAAATTGAAAAAGTATCTCATAAGCTCCCATAAGATATTAATCTAAACTAGAAATGCAATTGTGTCAGAACGATGTGCGTGCAATGACGCCATGTTTTTTTCGTGTCAAACGAAAGAGCATCTTTCGAACTAGTTACGCAGAGTATGAAATAGCATTTAATGTCATGCTTGACCGATATTAAAAATCTGGCTTCGAGATGCTCTGCACTCGGCCACTTAGAATGTGCCTGTAAAATTTCAAGAAAAATAAAGATCGTTCTGAGGGCCCAAGTTGTGAACCCGATTTGCCCGATAAACAATGCGTGTAATGCATGGGCGGAAAACGTACAGGATCTGTATTTTTCCCTCTCTCTTTATGTCTCTTTATGGGCCGTATTTGGTATCATTAGAAAGAGAATTTCATGGTTGTTATTTTAAACAACTCTCTTTTTTTCTATGATAACCCTATCGAAACACGTGATGTAAAATAGAATTATAGGACAAAATGGCGTCTTAAATGGCCCCCTTGACCAATTTTAAATCCGGCTTCGAGGTGCCCTGCGTATTGCCACTCGGAATGTCACTGCAAATTTTCAAGGATAAAAAAAGGACGTTTAGGGGGCGAAAAGCAGTCTGAAAAATGACGTCATAGCTGATACGTGTTATAATCGGGCGGAAACTCGGCGGAATTCGTATAGTGACCCTTGTTCAAATGCGATTTACTCACAATTTTCTGTGTGAACATATACCATTCTTGGTATCATTCGAAAGGGCACTTCATTGCGGTAAGTTTGACACTATGGTCATATGCGCGCAATGTACTGCACGCATTACACACGCTATTACGTAATGCATAGTAAATTCATCATTTTGGGCGAAACTTTGCGCTGACATATTCGAATTTTACCAAACTTGTAATGGATACATATGTCTGCCAAGTTTCATTGATGTAAGTATACAGATTGCCATTTTAGAGCAAGTTGAAGTTATTTTGGAATTTTATTGAAAATGGCGAATTTGGGAGCATTTTTCTCAAAGTCGGTCAGCGTTAGGGTATATAATTTTGTATATGACTGGAAAGGGCATATCTTCAAGTATCTAAATCCAAAAAAGGGTACGGCTTTGCCAAGCCACTAATGGAGATACGGCCACAGAAAGAAAGCCAATTCCCAGAACTTTAGAGGGCGCTATTCATGTTTTGCATAGCCATTGGAGCATGAAATTTGACATGGCTATGTGCAATTATGAGATAAAAATAATGTGAGATTTAAATACAAAACGGAATTTATATGAGAAAGTTATGTCAGTTTTAGATTTTTAGGGGTCCATTTTTCAAGAATTTGAGAGATTTTTGACGGAGTCGGTTTCAGATTTGAATTTTGAGTACAAAGATGGCATTTTGAAGGTCAAGTCATGTGTCACAGATGAAAGAACATCTCTCAGACTATCTAAAGGAATTTGTTAGAAATGTGTAGGATCTCGGAAAGTGGAGATAGGAAGGAAGAAAGAAAGGCCTTAAAATGGACCAGAAACGGACAAAATGGCGCCTGGACTGTTATGCATGAGTGATTTCGAAAATCAAAGAATGTAGTGACCTTGATGAGATGTTAGAGACTATGCCTATGAAATTTGAAAGGAAAAGGGCATGAGGAAAGCACCTAACTAGGAATAACAAACACTACGTGCAAAACGAATGCGATTTCCTGACGATAAGGATAAGGAAAAGGAGAATGTTAATGAGGCAGAATGTGAACGAAAACAAGGCAAAGACGAAGGTCGTCATTGCAACAACAATAAAACGCCATGTTGTAATACAACTTCCCAATGGGGTAGTTTCGCCGGTATGTAGGGCCAGGCGATTATTAAAGTAGAATACAGATTGTCATCATAGATTTACTATTATCTGATTTACTTCGTCAGTATAAATCCTTAGTGTAAAAAACAGTTTGGTTTCTTTTGATATGTTCACTTAAGGTAGAAATTTAATGAAACAAATGTTTGCATAGTTTTTAAAAGGGATCTTCATTCTCATAGTTTATCAATCAGAAGAACATGGAAACAATATCAAAGAATTATAAGTACTATCATATTTACAGTATTTAACATTAATATTTAATTGTTCAGTAGGCGACCAACGGTAAGTTACATAATATAAAAATCTGTATGAAAAAGTATGAACAACTCGAACGGAATAATGACAGGATATTAAAAAAGACACGTGATCAATAGTTCAATACTATGAAGATTGTGAGAACCTTGAATCGCAAATTAAGAACGAATATACGTTCACGTGAAATAAGAAACGACACCAATTGTGTTGCAAACGAAATTTCCTGTTTTCTTGTGACAGTGTGCTGTGATAAGATATGAGGCCGAGCACTAAACAATTAGTGAGAATAAAATTGTAGGCCAAGGTTCTGTTCTGCAAAATGTATAAAACTAATCAAGTTCTTAGGATACAATCAGAAATCAATTTTTCATAATGAGTTTTCCATATATAAATTGATTTCGATTTTCAATAGAAAGATAATGTTAACGTCTTGTCCGATAACATTTTTTTGCTTATATGCTAGGTGGCATTCTCGTGGTAGCTCTGCCAAAGCAGGGGTAATAATATGTTTGTAGGGCTCTCAGGGAGAACATTATACTGATGAGGCCCCCTTGGGTAAAAAAAAGAGTTACTATTATTTTTATTTTTATTGTTATTATTACTATTATTAATATTATTATTATTATCATTATCATTATTTTTTATTATCATTATTATCAATTATTATTATTTTTATTATTATTATTATTATTATTATTATTGTCATTATAATTATTATCATTATTATTATCAATGATCTTCGACTTGCTCTGGTTCAATTCATCCATCCTTTTATTGCAATTATGATGAACAGATTGTCTCAGTAATCCATGCAAAAACGGCTGGTGTGAGGAGACTATGGTCGGATTCAAATGCCACTGCTCCGAAGGCTATACAGGGAACAGTTGTGGTAGGTAACATTCGCAACATTGACATAATACACATAGGCCATTGCTTCTACATAAAATGAGACATTTATTCTTATTATTCTTCAACAAATATATTTAACCGTTTTTCAGTCTCGCATTCCTCCTCTCCTCTCCTCTACAATCTCTTTTTTTCTCTCTCTTTCTCTCTCTCTCTCTCCCTCCCTGCCATTGCCCCCTTAGTTCTCTCCTCCCGTCTGTCCCAATTTCTTTCTTTCTTTCTTTCTTTATTCATTTCTCTCTTTCGCTGCCCATGTCTCTTTGTGGGCCTACTTTCGTTTACGGACAAGCAACATATCATTTATATTTAATTGCCTTCATCTATTCTCAGGATTTCTAAATTTTGGGCGGGTTATTGTTCATCCAATGACTAAAGGTAACCGTGTCCTGGATTCGAAACAGCATCACTGCTTTGGTACTCTTCAGTCTTTAATGATGCTCTGCCTTTAGAAAGGACAACTCATTATAAAAATCCCTGGTGAAAGTTCTTAACAGCACCATCATGCTCTTTCCAGTCTGTCATGCAGCAGAGACCGCAACTGTATAATTTGACGTCAGGAACAACGATAATTGCTTTATCATATTGGCCATTCATTGCTATATTGTACTTCCCTTTTTGTTTAAAATCAACTGCTCTCTTAAAGTCCTGTCTTTGTCAAGAACTTTGATTATGATAATAACTGCATGTATTTTCCTTTTTGTCTACGAACTTTTAGAAAAGCTTGACAAAGCGGCTAGAATTTCTCGGAATGAAACACATCGTACTACTTCAACCATAACGACAACGCAGCAATCCACTACTACACCAGGTAATTTATGGTATACTTTTTTTTTTCTTTCACAGACTCATAACAAATTCGTAACCAATAAACCTCCCATTCTTTGGAGGGGTAAAAGCACCTTTTTTTTTTTTTTTTCTTTTTTTTTTTGGGGGGGGCCAATTCGTGATAATTTGTTTCTTTGCCGGGGGCGGGCCCGTCGCCCCCCGTAGTTCCGTGCCTGTGTGACATTGCTATAATATTTCTATTATTTTAAAATATTTTGTTTTTCAGACTTCAACAAGGGCGCCAGCAATCTCCTTATCTCCTTAGACATGAATGAGCGCCGTATGTCAGCCTTGCTAAAGCCAGGTTAATAATCGGGAGCGCCAGGAGTGTCAAATCTGAATGACATGAGCGCTATACAAGAACCCATTATTATTATTATTATTACAGGTAGCCTTGTCAAAATCATGGAATTTGCTTGGAAGGGATAAATAGTTACACATGATTGGAGTTATACTGATGTATATTTGTGCCTTTGTAGTGTATTAACATGTATATATTAAAAAATAAATCTAAATAAAAAAAGATTTGTCGATCCCTAAATAAATTAAATTAATCTTTCTCCTTTAGATATGAATGAATGCTTGAGCCAACCTTGTCTGCACGATGGGATTTGCTTGGACGGAATTAACAGTTACACATGTCAGTGTGGAGATGGATGGGTAGGAACCAACTGTGAAAATGGTAAGCACCCCTAATTTGTATTACTGCCTCCACACATTGCAAATTAGCCCCCTCCCCCTCACCGAGGAAAAGCTGACCAACCCACAAAACCAAAAGTTTGGGAAACACATGTTTGAAGTGTAAACATTATAGAAAAGATGGATTTCCTGTAAGGATACTTGCATTAGTGTCCTTTGGCAAGACATTAATCTACATTTGCCACAGTCCACCCAGGTGAAGTAAATGGGTACCTGGTAGGAAGTTATTCCTTGAAACACAGCGCGCGTAACAGCTGCACTGCTAAAGCCACGGTAATTATGCTGCATTATTGTACAGCGCTTAGAGACTTCTGGTAAAAGTAAGTGTTAGGCGCTTTATAAGCAAAGATAATTAGTATTACAGAAGATGAGAGGCAAGTAGGGCTTTCTCACAAAATCCAAAATTTTAGAAAAACACGTTTAAAGTTTAAACCTTACTGAACAAAATTCAAGGAAATCTTCAATAGAGGTTGTTAGTATAATCCTGATTAGTGCCATTGATTAGATGTCTCTGTTCGTGATAATACATGGACCCTACAACAATTGTCTAGTGTATGTATCTCATTTTCGACGAAAATGTCGGTCAGCTCACTCCACCTCTCTGTAATTGGTAGTTATTAGTACAATGCCACAAAAAGGAAATTATTACATTCCTTTTCTCTACGTTTAAAAACTTATACTGTTGATTTTATTTGATTAACTAAACAGATTTGTCAGTCAATATATTCAAAGTTTGAATACAAATAGAATGAATGAAAGAATTCTCTCGTATTTCGGATGGTGACGTTAAAGGTCGGTCCCAGACGTAAAAAGTCATATCTGATTGATACACGTCTGTAAAAACCCTAGTTACACATTAAAATGAGACTCAAACTCAACTGATAGCATCCAATTAGTACTACGCTAATTTATGATATAAGGGTGACGAGTCAGGGTTTCGGGTTATTTCATTTTCGGAATCGTGAAGTGCATGGCATATTCGGAATTAACCTTCGGAATACCGGACCTCTATAGTTATACGAAGCTGCGGAATTACGAACCTTCGGCAAAACAACATGACACCCTAAAATTCATGTTAAATAATTCTCTGTTTGTCTGTCTTTCTGTGCTTTAGACATTGACGAGTGTAGCAGCCAGCCTTGTGGCAATCAAGGTATTTGCCAGGATGAGGAGAACGGTTACACGTGTGCATGTGAAGATGGATGGACTGGTACACATTGTGAAACAGGTGAGTTCATAACGGAAGTCTCAGAGGGCGTATAAGGAGATTTTAAGCGAGATTAAAAGACCTCTCGAATGGTGGAAACAGAGGGACATCATGGTATTTGGAGAAAACAAATATTATTACAAATATATGCATTATGTAAAATAAATAAAGTTTTTGCTTCACTAGTGGTTCCAAGGTGAGTTTTATCTGAAATATAGAAAATATGTTTTGAATTTATTTTGAATGATCGAATTTTAAAAGAGATTAATACTGTATCAAGGTTATAATGAAGGGTTGTTACGAATGACAAATTTGGACTCGTTTGTAAAAACCCAACGTGTAATGTGGCTGAAAAGACTATTGTACGGAGAAAAATCAATGAGATGGAAGCTACATTTTGATTTCTGCTTCAAGATGGTAGGAGGTACATTTATTTTCTTGTGTAACTATGATTCCAAGTTATTCAGTTTGAAAGTAGGCCTACCTACGTTCTATTTAGTAATGATAAATGCATGGGAAGAGTTGGAAGGTTGTAAGAATTGTTAGGGAAAAAAATAATCCTACTGTTTTTAACAATACAAAATTCTTATTAAATAAGAACATGATTTTTGATGAGAATTCGTTTAAATGCAATATAATTTCAGTTTAAAGATATTTTTGCTGAAAATGGCATGCGATCAATATCTCATTTTCAACATATGGGGTTAAAAGGAAACAAAATTGTTGATGTATGGAATATTGGGGAAGCTATTCCGAGAAGCGGGAAAAAAGAATAACTGGGGTTTAGTGGATGTAAAAGAGTATGATATCTTAATGTAGCTTAACCGTACTGTGAAGCTCCACAGAGATTTATTATCGAGGAAGGTTTATGAATATTGTATAGAGAAGTTACACAATTATTTGTATTGAAGACTCACGATGGACGGGGATTTTCAGATTTTACAAATGAGTTATATAGGGAGATATTTAGTGGGTCTGGGAAAGTTACTCCTGTTCACAGACTAAGAGAAATGCAATATAAACTGCTTCATGGAGCACTATATACTAGAGAACACTTCTTGAGATTCGACTTTGTTGAACATAACTTGTGCTAATTTTGTAACCAATAGATTGAAACATATTTACACATGTTCTGGGAGTGTGTACATGTTCAAAGGTTATGGAAGACCGTAATAGCTAAGTTTGAGCTAAGGAAATTAAGGTCTGTCGGTTTGGTGGATATTCATTTAGGGTTGTTTCGTAATTCCCCGCGAATAAAGATGCTTAATACAATTATTTTTGCAATGAAATATTTGATATATACAGTGAGACCCAGAAAAAACGAAACCGAGAATTATCGATGTTTTATCATAATTTAATCACAATTATAATTAATAAATGACACATATTTGTAAAGCTTATATCCTCCGCTTTGTTTAATGCAAATCATATGATGCATATTTTACGCATGAGTGATTAAAAGCAATTTAAAGGAAGGAAACCAAAAAGTCATTGAGCGGGCGGTAACTGAATTTCGAACAAAAATTCACATTTCTAGAAAGTTAAGTTTCTGCCCTTTCATATGACACCTCAATCAGGAAAAAATAATGAGAAAGGAATAACAAAGTTCTGTTTGTTTAAAGTGTTGCTTACATTTCCATAATTTGATTTAAAAAGTTCTTTTTCACTGGCTGCCTACCGTAGCAACAAGCAAAATTGACAAAAGACTTAACTCCGTTTCATTGACAATCAGCCATGCATGAAGTCTTTCGTCTATGTTTGATCGTCAACGAAACATGAGTAACCCTAGTGTAAAGAAATAGGGGCACCTCTTTCGTTGATTATTGGCATTTCCCTGCGCTTTGTCAATGGGAACTTATGTTTCAGTTTAACTACATATTTACATCCCACTATTCCGTTTAGCAGATGGCCCTGTAAATATAGGAGTGGCAGATCACAAATCGTTCATCAACTATTCACTAATTGCAACTCACACCAACACAATTGAAACGTGTTCTAGGACGACTAAGGTTTGAGTACTTATATAGTGACTATGAGTTGAATATGAGTTGGTCAATTTAGCGCCCTACGCAAAACCAATTTAATGGGAGAGCTGAAAAATTACATTTTTAAAAACACTTTACATCGCCGTAAACTCTTGTTTAAAACCTGTTTCACCCGATCACTAAAGGTGTTCAATTTTCTTTCTTTTCCCCCTCAATATATTTGTCTTATTTCGATTGTAAACTGTATAGATGTAACCATCCATTCGTTAAAGCTACTTGGTGAAAAGATAAATGAAGGAACACTTGCTTTAACGTCCAGCTCCAGTCCTAACACGTACGTGCTGGTACATCAAGACTATTGGAACTGGAACTTATCAAAACTGGCATGTCAGTATCTAGGGTTTGAAGGTAAAACATTATAATTATCATCTTAATGACCCTCCATTTCTGTCTATTATCAGCTACTCTTAAATAGCTGATACTGCTGATTTAATTGTTGGTTGCAAGTTTATTCAGGCTTTGCAATTTATGTGAGGCTTTGCATTCCCCTGCTTCTCTTCAGCAATCTTCCCTGTTAACTTTAGGTATATATATGATAATGTGGCCTTTCTTATTGTGTTGATGAGTGATGGTTTTCTGAACACTTCTTCATTTGTTATCTTTTCTGTCCATGATATATTCATAATCTCTCTCAAGAACCAGGTCTTTGTAGTCTTTAGTCTTCTCTCGAGCTCTTCAGAATTTTATTACGGATTTCATTTGATTGAATATACCCGTTACCATTGCAATTCTTCCATTTATCTCATGAATAATTTTCCCATCTGATGCTACAATGTACCCTAGGTTTTTTAATAATTAGCATAATATGTACAATATATGGACTTCATTGTCATTGTTTATCTATAAAGCCTAAAAATGGTGCAATGCAGCATTGTAAATCACTTTTGAAAGATTAATCATTAATTCATGAGAAGATATTCCATGTATATGTAGTATAATTAGCCTAATTAGCATAATAATCTAATTAGCATAATATATGTGCAATATGTAATAATGTTGCTAATCTTAATCCAGGAAGCCTGAAAACATGGATAATATGACTTTTCAAAGGTTGTCTATTATAAGGAATTCATTTATGACACCAGTTTTTGATTCCAAGTAATGCAATTGTCTTAAATAGCACAATGAGCATAATGAGCTAATAAGCATGCGTACAATATACGGACTTCATTGTAATTGTTTATCTATAAATCCTAAAAATGGTGCAATGCAACATTGTAAATCACTTTTGAAAAACTAATCATTAATTCACGAGAAGATATTCCATGTAGATGTAGTATAATTAGCCTAATTAGCGTAACAATCTAATTAGCATATATGTGCAATACGTAATAATGTTAATCTTAATCCAGGCAGCCTGAAAACATGGATAATATGACTTTTCCAAGAATTCTGCTTTGGTAAACATAGCGTCGCCGTTTTCACGAACCGGCACAGCCCAACGCGCAACGAAATAAGTACATTCTGAGAAAAACGCGTTTTACGTTTAGCCCGTTTTGAATTCGCCAGAAACATGCCTTATGTCAAATTTTATATCACAAAATACATATCAATGAAAGGAAAATATTCTGTATTTTCTATACATTCCATTTGTTAAGCATAATGACAATTACTATTAATATTACGAAGCTTTGGACTCTCGTGCCGGTTCGTGAAAATATTATTTTGCTGTTTACGTAGCAAAAATATTTTCACGAACCGGCACAAGCCACTGTGTCGTTTTTCCTATGTAACTTTACGCGCAAGACAAAAGCGCTCGCGCTGTCTTAGCGCGTATTTTATTTTCACGAACCGGCACAACCGCCTGTGTCGCGTCGTCTAGGTCTTGTAAGCGCAAAGATATTTTCACGAACCGGCACAGCCCATTGACTTATAACGGCGCGTGCCGGTTCGTGAAAATGTGAATCGTGCTTTTTGGCTCGTGTGTCGTTTTTGTCATTTGTGTACCCATGGATATCTCAAAAACTAAAGCGTTTTGGATGCTGAAATTTGGTGAAATGAAAGATTGTTGATAACTTATGCTAAAAATGCAAAAAAAATAAAAACTACATTTTGAAGGGATTTCGGTGGCTTGTGCCGGTTCGTGAAGTTCGCACTGTTGTATTCAACATCCCTGGCGTACTTACGTACCTGTCTCACCACATCATCAATTCCATCACTATCATCTGCTTTAGCCATCTTCAGTGTGTTTCCGACAGTCTCTCTAATCCAATGACTGAAGCCCAACCTTCAATGCGTATGATGACCCCGTCTTTTCCTAAACATTTCATGAGGTTCGACATATGCTAATTAGGCTTATTAGTACAATAATTACAAACTAAGCCAATTGCATTACTTAAAAAAAAAAACTGGTATCACAACTGAATCCCTCGTCATGGAAAACCCTGGAAAAGTCATATTATCCATGTTTTCAGACTTACTGGATTAAGATTAGCAACATTATTACATATTGCACTTACAGTGTATATGCTAATTAGGCTAATTATACGATATCTACATGGAATATCTTCTAATGAATTAATGTGTAGTCTTTCAAAAGGTCATTTACAATGTTGCATTGCACCATTTTTAGGCTTTAAAGATAAACAATGACAATAAAGTCCATATACCAAACATATGCTAATTAGCTTATCATGCTATTTAAAACAGTTGCATTACTCAAAAATAAATACTGGTGTCATAAACGAATTCCTCGTCATGGAAAATCTTTGAAAAGTCACATTATCCATGTTTTCAGGCTTCCTGGATTAAGATAAGCAACATTATTACATATTGCAAATAATATATGCTAATTAGATTATTATGCTAATTAGGCTTATTATACTACATATACATGGAATATCTTCTCATGAATTAATGATTAATCTTTCAAAAGTGATTTACAATGTTGCATTGCACCATTTTTAGGCTTTATAGACAAACAATGACAATGAAGTCCATATATTGTACATATTATGCTAATTATGCTATTTAAGACAATTGTATTACTTAAAAATAAAAATTGGTGTCATAAATGAATTCCTTGTTATAGAAAACCCTTGAAAAGTCGTATTATCCATGTTTTCAGGCTTCCTGGATTGAGATTAGCAACATTTTAACATATTGCACATATGCTAATTAGATGATTATGCTAATATGGCTATTAAAAAAGTTGCCCAAGGTTTCCAAGCTGGCAACCAAGCTGAATTTACTTCAATACCCATCTAGAACACAAATCAACAAAAAAACCTTGTACTTATCAACTCTTCCAGGCCATGTACATGGTATATGGTACCATCTACCGGACTAATACAGGGCGCATACAGTGCGCATACAGACCGTACACAGAGCGCACATGATAACAACTTCTACGAATGCACAGCGTGTTGCTAGCGCGCTGGACGAATGGTCCACGCATGCACCGCGTTCTACGACGCATGGCCAGCGCATTGGAAATCGGAAAAGGCCGTGTGCCTAACTTTTGTCAAGATTTTGGAAAAGCTAGCGAGCTGACACAAAATGCACAGCGTGTAGCTAGCGCGCTGTGCGTATACAGGGCGTGTGCTCCGCGTATGTCTGGCGCTGGTCTAGCGCGCTCCACGCATGTCTGGCGTGCCTTTGGCGTGTACATTCATGCGTCGAGCTCCGCGCACACTTTTGAGCATGCTCAAAAAATCCCGACGCACACAGCGAATGACGACGAATGCATAGCGTGGGTCCAGCGCGCTCGACGAACGAGTAACGAATGATGACGCACGCCTAGCGAACGACAACGCACTGGCCCAAATTGCAAATTTCCAATGCGCTGGCCGTTCGTCCCCCATGCGTCCCCTCTGTGTGACCGGGCCTTTAAGTCATTTATTGATGTATTTCCTTTAATTTTTAAGAATCATCAAAATTGGTGTCATGATCAGGAGTTTATATACTCTGGTCAAGTTGGAGATTTAAATTCCATTGTTTATTTTATTTTCTCCCTCTTTAACCTGAATCCCTCTCTCATTCTTTCCAGTTTTCAAAACTCTTGTTTCGGGAGCTTACTCAAATTGTATATGGTGTATGTCATCACAAATCAGTTCTTGTGGTACCCGATACAATTAATGTTTTGTTGCGGTTTGCATTTATTGTCTTCAAAATGATATTTTGACTACTCTGGTATCCTACTCTTTACTTTAACTTTATTGAACAAGGAGTATTTGCGACGCTGAGCGGCCCACTGTACGAGTCCTCGTCCATCGATGTTCCTGCTGACGCCGAATCAGTGATATGCCCTGCCAACGCCACAAACATCACCGACTGCTGGTACAGTGAGACTAAAGTGGGACGGATAAACGCGAGTGAAATTATATCCATTACGTGTTGCCCTGGTGAGAAATGATAATAATGATGATGATAAAATTAATCATGATAAAAAATAATGCTTATAATCATAATATTAATACTTTCAAAAGTACTAGTAATATTGAAAAAATAGGTTTTATTTTTATTGGCAACTTCTTTAAAAATGCTCGAACATCCTTGATGAAAATTCATTGATAACCTGTAGTAGTATGCCCTAGTGGATTCCAAAATAATTCAAGCGAAAAATACTAACATACGATCATTTTTTTAAATAAAACTTGGCATTTTCCAACACTTAATATTAATATTTCTTTATTCCAACCAAAACTTGAAGTTGGATTTCAAATAAAAATACAAATACAAACATGTAGGAAATAATATACGCAAAGTAAAAGAAACTGAAGAATTAGATACAAAAATACAATAGTATATGAATAACAGACTATGTGCAAGAATAAAACCATTAAACATTATTAAATTAATTAACTTAAAGTTATGGTTACTACTCAGAGTAGCGATCGCCAGATTTATAGCCTGCTCGGTCACTGCAGGAATTTAGGCACTGCCTAACGATTTCTGCGATGCCTGGGCGGTGCCCTGTCGATTCCCCGTCGGTCACCGGTCGATTTTAGGTCAAAACTGGACGAAATCGGGGAGCTTCTCCGCGGGACGTCCCGGCAGTGACCGACTGATGACCCACCGATTCCCGGGCGGTCTCCCACCGGCCACCGGATGATTTTAAAGAAATTGCCCGACAGCCGGTCGGTGATCGGCGGGGCATCTGCGGGTGTCTCATAGGCGTACCTGCGGCAGGCTCCTTTCCCCCCAACTTGCTCCTTGGTTTTCTTGCGTGTTTTGGGCATTTCTTCAGTGAAACAAAATTCGAATAGAATTCTAACTGTTGTCTCTTGTGGAGTGCGTTGAGCAGCGCCTTATACCCAGCCATGATCGGGCAGACGCTGCGGTAAATCGAGCTGGCGCTGCCCGGACGCCGACCGATTTTGATCTCCCAGCAGCGACCGGGCAGCGACTTGGCGGCGACCGCTCGGCAGCCTGTGACCTAGCGGATTCGATTTTTGACCATAATCGCTCAGCGGGGAACGCTCGATTAGGCCGGTGCCCGGGCCGCTAATTTGTTTGGGTTGTGACCATAGCTTTAAGCTCATGAGTACAATATTACACTGAAAACGAATGTATTTAACATCGGAAGTCATTGTTACGAGGAAAGTGCATTGAATAGCATCATCGCACAATTAGCGCACAACTGGCGCCTGAATGTTTCGTTGCAAGCTCTCAAATTAACATCAATTATTGTTACAAAGGGGATAAGAATCAAAACTAATATCGTTTACACACACATCAATGTAACGTAATGTCTTCCGTGTTTGCTTTATAACCTAAATTAAATATAAGAGTTGAATACGAAATCAACTTTTATTTTTCCTTTAAAACAATGCCTTGTGTTTCTTACAGTATTGCTTGTCTTAATGATTGAAATATAAATGAATATAGAGCAAGTACGTAACTCATACTTTACTTCAAGACCTTCTTGAAATAGTTTCTTTTGCGTCTTGTTCTTAAAAGATGTTTAAATACAGGTTCATAACATTTTTTTTAATGGAAATAGTTGTCGCAAAGTACAAATGCGCAATATGTACGCTTGATATTAATGGGCACTGATGCTATCTAATGTGATTTCTTTGTAAACAATTGAAAAATTATAATTATAGTATTAACTCAGATTGTATATCCTTATACAATTTAAAGAGAGGCTAGGGGATAATGCAAAATCCTCACATAAAACATTTCTTCGAGGACGGTAAAATGCTTTTTAAGATATCATCTCGTTGCATTTTTGCAACACCTCGTATACGGTTTTACGACTTTTAAGGCGGTGTCACACAGAGGCCCAAAATCCGGATTTTAGTAATCCTCTTAATTGGCTGTCTGTCACCAATTATCCCTTCAAAAATCCCTTCAAAATTCCCTTCAAAAATCCTCATATGAAGCAAGATATTTCTCTCTTGAAAGGATTTTTCAAGGATTTTTTAAAGGGATTTTTCTGTCTGACACCAATGTTAAAATAATCCCTTTAAAGGTCAGTGTAAAATTAATGTGATTGGCTGGCACAGGGTTTTTAACGCGCTATTATAACCTGCGCACAATTATATAAGCGCGCATTTAATGATTGAACGTGTGATGTCACAATGCTTATCTACCTAAACGGCACATGCGCAATGGCCCATCAAAAATCTGGATTTTAGTTATCCGGATTATTCGTAGCCCGTCTGTCACCAGTCTGTCACCGACGTTAATGAAAAAAATAGATTTCTAAAATCTGTTATTCAAGATGGGTCGGGATTTTTCTGTGTGACACCGCCTTTATGCTATGGTGTGAAATATAATTCTTACTCTCGTGTTTCATCTGCACTTTTAGGCCTTTGTCGTTTTACCCTGTAATATGCTTGTATTATTTCTTGACCTTATTGCCAACAGTGAGCCCGTGTAATATATCTGGTCAACCACTCGGCCTTGAAAGTGGTGCTCTTCCCGATTCGGCTTTCTCCGAATCATCCTGCTTCTCGGCGTCCTTCTGCAGCCGTTTTGGCCGCCTGAACTCTGCGACAGTCTGGGCCCCAGACTCGTCCGACCAATACCAATTGATGCAGGTCCAATTCGAGTCCAGTTATATCGTAACGGCCATAACGACCCAGGGTAGAAATAACGCTGATAAGTGGGTGACGTCATACACCTTTTCGTCCAGTTTTGACAACATGGCTTGGACTGATTATTTGAACGTTTACTCTGGATCAGTTGAGGTAAATGCAAAACTGCGGTTTCCTCGTTTACATTACAAAAAACACTTAATCAGTGGTCTTTATATTAAGAAATATACAGCGTAACCTCGTAAGAACTCCATGGGACTATGGAAAATTGATTGCTGTAATACAACTTCTTCGTGCCAGGGATGGAGAAAAAATAAATAAAAATAAAACAAACAAAAAACGGTATATATTATTAAGGAATACAACCGTTTGGATTGTCTTGCTGAAGTAAAAGTTTATTAAACAGTGTTGTTATATAACGAAGTCCCACTGTTATTTCTATTATTGTTTTTTGTTTTAGTTTTAATAAAATAAAGACAAGTACAACCAAAGATTTTTTTTTGTTACAGTGTAACATAGAGGGATTTTAAAAAATGGAAAAAAAACCCTCTATATTCCATTATCAATATCATGCACACAGTTATATAAGCCGCAGCTTTCCTGGAGAGAAAAATGGAACAATAAGTTTACATAGTGCTGTATCTTAGTTTCAGTTCTAAAACTGGGGAACAGGAAAGAGGGAAAAGGAACTTCCTTTTTTCGTTTTACATGATATAGGCCTTTGTTTACCTAACAAACCAATAAGGATTTTTTAAAATGAATTATTAGAAACAAGAATCACAACTTACGAAAATTACATCTTAGTTGATCAAGTAATGCAGATATGTTTTCTTATAGATATTTTCTGGAAATTATGACCGTGATAGCCATGTGACTCACACGCTTGCTAGGCCGATAGTTGGACGCTCTTTCCGGATCCATCCAAAGACCAATCACGGTTACATTTCTTTGAGGATGGAACTGTATGGGTACGGACCTCTAACTGATGCCATAGGTAAGTGCAGAGTAGGACTGTTAATGAAAGAGAAAGTTTACTTCTGGTAAAAATGATAAAAGTGACCTCTAATTGATGCCAAAGGTAGGTGGAGAGTAGGAATATAACTGAAAGAGAAGAAAAGAAAATATAATTGTGAGCTTTCCCTCTCTTTGTATGTCAGTGGGGACAAATATTATAGTAGAATTGTCCCCTGAACTGCATTGCTCTTAAAATGCTCTCATCATTCTACAAGAAATGGTAAAAACTTGAAAAATTCTAGACGAACCATTTGCGTGCAGTCCCATTTATCCTTTTCTGTGTATAATTTTTTTCATATTTTGATCAAAACCCTAGAGCATATATCTTTTTTTGTGTACAGGGCAAAACTTTTAAAATTGACTCACAATTGCGTATTCAAAGATTATTTCAATTTCATCGGCAATTGCCAAAAATTAAATAATTATTATCTTTTCACTCAATTGGGAATTCTCATTTGGGTTGTGAGATGTCGCGGGTTGAACTCCCGGGCCGACCCATCTGTTTATAACATAAAGATTGTACGTGATTAAATAATTATCTCACACTCAGGCTCAAGCAGGAAAATATTGCTAAAAATAACTCATGTGGACCCATGGCAGGTGCTTTATTAACAACCATCCTGTATTTGTTATAATCATGATAATTGTAGATTAACTAAATTTTTCCCTTCCTTTTTGTCTTCTCCATTTGTTGTTTTGTTTTGTATTGTATTCCTTGCTCTTTTTTTATAATTGATACGTCATATGGCTTGTTGACAGGATAGGTTTCCGGATAACATTTAGGGAAAATATATTGAGAAGGACAACCTTGCCTTGCAAATTAGTAGGAAATATAAGAAATTTAGAAACAAGGTCAGTTATGTGTCTGCTTTCCCCCCCCCCCCCCCCTTTGGTTTTGCAGCGTCGCTGAACCTCGATGCGAAACTTGGTTGCAATCCTTCTGTCCTCGGTGAGGGGCTTGGCGTGGAAGATGGTCGGATACCAGACTCTAGTCTGACCTCGTCATCGATCTTTGGTTCCGGCCATGAAGCTTACAGAGGAAGGCTGAATGCCGTTGCCGTTGCAGGTGTATCCTACGGTGAATGGGTATCCGCCGGTGCATGGGTTGCCTCCAATAACGACAACAATAAGTGGCTTAAGGTAATTTGCTCTAGCATGTCTAAATGCGCGTTGAGATGATTTGAATTAAAGTGTACCCATGCATATCAAGAAATAATTTGTGTACAGCGAGAATGTATTAAAAAAAAATCAACCTTCTCTTAATTCTTGTTAGGCTGCATACCCCTTTGAAGATTACCAGAAGAAGAACCTGAAAAGGGTTTACCTGGCTTTCGATTGGCTAACTGATTAGAAGTATGAATAACATAAAGAATAACATCCTGTAATATGATATATTTCATGTGTATAAATAAAGCTCCGCCATATTTACTTAGACTTTAAATTTTGAACACGCCTTCAACACGCCCGAAGGTCATAAATTATTCATTTTATGTACTTCTATACTCTTCACGCAACAAGAAAAAAAACGCAGATCAGCTTCGAGCATGTGCATTATGTTATTATTAAGTGAGGTCATCTCCGCTTGATTTATTCATGTATGTTAATGTATTCATCATTTGGCTAATAATGACGCATAAGTATTGACGAATCAGTGTCTTTCAATTTCTTTATCATAATGAGAACCCAGCCTTGGAGCCGTTGAGTGATCGTGACGATGGAGTTATCTTTGGGATGGTTGTTGTAAGCGTTAGTGTTGGACGGACGTTTGTGTCGTGTTTGATCTCGATTATGTCCAATCATTATCAGAATCACTTAAGGGACTTCTGCATTTTCAGAAAGTAATATTTAAAAGACTGTATAGTCTAATTTTATTTGTTTCATCAGACCATGGTGGATGAAGCTTAAAAGCAATAAAACCAGAAAAAAGGAAATTAAATAGGACGAGATAAGATATTAGCTATAGGTGATCTATTCCATTCGTACACATACAATATACACGATCAACCACTAGTAAAACACTTACCGTCCCTTGAACTAAGTAAACAGACAGGGAGTAGGGCTTTTTCAGTTATCTGGAACTCAATAGCCCCTGTTCTAAAAATCTGCCATACTCTCACAGTTAGGAATCTAAACACCTCAGACATGAATCTCCTCCAAACTCCCAGAGTCATTACCATATACTACGGGGAACGTGCTTTCAACACCCTGGCACCCTAACTATGGAATGCACTACCTCTCGCAAAATGAGATACACCCTCCATCAATAATCTAAAGTTCAGCAGTCTGTATACAAACGTATATGTTCTCCTCCCTTTTGTAACCGAACTGCAATTGAAATTACGTTAGTAGTTGAGGATTTATTTTACCACATTATACTTACTCCTTTAATCTTAATTTTTGTTTATTTTTTTCAATAAAGTATTGTATTTAAAATCTTCTTGAATTGTCGTAATCTCTTAACAGATATAATAACACATATTTGTAATCTGTCGCTTAAGAATGGTGATTTTCCTTCAAACATGAAAATCGCCAAAGTAATTCCCTTGTTCAAGAAGGGAGATACAGATAATGTTGATAATTACCGTCCTATTTCCATTCTGCCTTCTTTTTCTAAAATACTTGAAAGATTAGTTTTTAATAGACTATCAAGTTTTTTGGTTCACTTCAACATTCTGTCTAATGAGCAATATGGCTTTCGAAAAAATTCTTCCACAGGTCTTGCTATTCTTGATTTATATGATAAAATAGTCCATTATGTTGATGTAAATAATCATGCAATATGCGTTTTTATGGATCTTTCGAAAGCCTTCGATTCTATACCCCATGATATATTATTAGTTAAATTACATTTTTACGGCGTAAGAGGTTTACCTCACAAATGGTTTAAAAGTTATCTTGCCGAAAGGAAGCAATTTACATCTGTAAATTCTCATTGTTCTTTTTTAAATCTAATATCATATGGCGTCCCTCAGGGCTCTATTTTGGGGCCTCTCTTATTTTTGATTTACATCAATGATATTGTAAACTGTTCTAATTTCTGTAAATTCACACTTTTTGCAGACGATACGACTATTCTTGCCTCAGAAAAAAAAATTGATCTATTAACCCATAAACTGAATATTAATTTGGAGTATGTATACGAATGGCTAGTTTGCAATAAGCTGTCTTTGAATGTTTCTAAGACTAAATTTGTTATTTTTAAAAATGCTAGGAACCTAAATCCTGTATATGACAATGTATCTATTTCTATCAACAATATATTAATTGAACAGTGTCGAGTTTTTAATTACCTTGGAGTACTTTTCGATGAAAACCTATCTTGGACTTCTCATATTAATTATATTACAAAAAAGGTTTCTCAGAGCGTCGGTATTATTAGTCACTTAAGATTTGTTATTCCACTCCGTATCTTATTCATGTTATATAATGCATTCATTTTGCCATATATTATGTATTGCAATTCTGTTTGGGCGACGAAACATCCTTCTAAGTTACTCAAATTACATAGACTTCAAAAAAGGGCATTACGACTCTGCTCTAATTCCCCTTTCCTAGCTCCCTCACAACCTTTATTTAGAAAATTCAATACTTTACATATTTATGATATTAATAAATTGCAAATTGCCTCATTGATGCAACGATTTTTCTCAAACTCACTACCTCCAAACCTTATGCACCTATTTAGTCTTAACAATGTGGTCCATACCCACTACACAAGGAATGCTGATAAATTCCATCATTGGAATGCTTCGTCCAATATATTAACCGATTCTCTCCGTTATGTTGGTCCAAAAATGTGGAATTCCCTACCTCCATTTTTACAATCAGTTGGATTTAATAATTCTTTCAAAAGACTTTACAAGAAACATCTTCTCTCTCTTTATAACGCATAATTTATTTTAAGACCACACCTATATTACTAATACTCCTTTTCCTTTTTTTTTTTTTTTTTTTTTTTTTTTCTTCTTCAAGTATATGTTATTATTAATTCTGCGCCTGGTGCATTCAATTGTCAAGCCTTACTGGCTTTTACGGATGCACCATTTTCCATTTATATTTTGAATGCTATTATGTCAATTTTATATGTAATTTTGATATTGTTACATGTTATGAAATTCCATATTTTATCTTTGTATATATTGTTATGATGATGGAAATAAATTTCAATTCAATGTAAAAAAGTTAGTGTAACTATTCCAAATGTTGTCATATTAAATTATTTTTCTTGTCTTAATGTACAATTTTTCAAATCACTAATTTGTTTATCTGTAATCATAAGATAAAATTAACGTTAGTTCTTTTGCTATGTGTATAGCGCATGGAGATGGAATCATATTGTGAGCTATATAAACCTGACATTATTAATATTATTATTATCATTATCATTGTTATTTTCATTATTACTATTGATTTTACAATAAATGTTGTTATTATTATTAATAATATTATTATTACATGTAATAGTATTATCATTATTATTATGATCATTATTATTATTGTTATTATTATTTCAAGAAGTGTCTGAAAACACATTTTGTATAAATGACATATAGGTTTTTGCGGCCAAATTCGCTATGTTTTCATTCAAATTCATGAACGTCCATTCAAATTCGCATAGAGGCTGTTCGCCGGTGAATTCGGGCATTCAAATTCAAAATCCGAGCAATCAATTTGATTTACCAGCACTCTTAATAATGTTCGGTGAAATCAAAGTCACGAATATGCGTACAATTTCCTACTTCGTGCGTTCAAATTAACGCGGCGCTTACCATCAGCCTGTTTGGGGCATTCAATTTCATTTTTGTTGATCAATTTCTTACTACTTGCATTCAATTTAGTGTAATATTGAGAGGGATTCCAGATAAGAGGGAAATGTGACTTCATTATATTGATTACTTGGAATCACTGTTACACAATGAAATCTCAGTTTAGTTTATGTTCTTTGTTTATCTGACAATTGTTGCCTTTTTATCATGTATTTGATTATCATACCGCTAATTATATATTTATCAATTAATATTCCGTACTACACCATTCTTTCGATAATATGTATACATATTCCAAAATAATTGGAAACATTGATAGAGTTTTAAAATATAAAAAGTAGTGATTTGGAGGTGATTTCTGGTCTGGTACTGGGAAATGCATTTTCCCTCAATTTGTTTAAAAATTCAAATACTTTGAAAATGCATTTCCACAAACTTAAATGGAAAGACTTTTTCAATGGAATAGTAATTTTGTATGATGTATATATACCAGCTATGTGTTCGTTCTCCTCTCCCTCACTCCCTATCACGCCCTTTCTCTCTTTTTATCTCTCTCTCGCTGTCTATTTCTCTCCCCCATGTCACCCTTTCCCATTCTCTCTCTCTCTCTCTCTCTCTCTCTCAAATTCTTTCTCTTTCAGGCAAGGTGACATGGGGAAGATAGAGTGACAGAGAGAGAGAGAGAAGGAGAGAGGGTGACATGGGGAGAGAGACAGAGAGTGTGAGAGAGAGAGAGCGAGAGAGAGAGAGAGAGAAAGGGCGCGATATGAAGAGAGAGAGAGAGAGGGGGAGAGGGGGAGAGGAACACATAACTGGTATTTCATAGCATTCAAATCTGAACAGCCCTTTCGATTTGCTCATATTGAAAGCAACATGTGTTCAAATGGTTCATATGTTTTTATATATTGATTGTCATTAGCATTGTTATTAAATGCAAGATGTATCAACAATTTGTCTTCTTTTCATCATTAAAATCACACAAAGGTCGATCTCGGCGAGGATACTTTGGTAACTGGTGTTATCACACAGGGACGGACCGGAGAGAACCAAAGGGTTACGTCATTCCAAATCTCCTACTCAAAGGACAATACAAATTGGACCTTTGCTCTAGAAGAGCAGTGTGGAGTACGTAAAGTGAGTGCCATTTCGCGCTTCCAGAAAATGCATATCTCATTTTTTGTCGAATCTATCATCTTCCTTTTTTTTAATGCTCTTTGTATTACTTATATACTTCTGTATTTTTTAAATTGCTTTATTGTTTTTGCATGCAATTATTTTTTTCCATATTTATATAAAAAATTACACATCTCAAAGGATGAATTTCCTAGTAGGCCTATGCGAAATTAAAAGATTTTTAAAAAGTATTTTATAAATAGAAAAAGTTTCATTAAAATCAATTATTTATGTGCCTTGGCGATGAAGTATCTGTGCCATATTGCACTTCTCATGGAAGAGTTATACCAAGGGATTCGAGACAAGACATTAATCAACATTTGCTATTCACCACCCAGGTGTAAATGGGTACCTGTTTCTGGCGGTTATATAAATTACAGGGCCCTTGGGGAAAGCAGCAGTTATACTGATGAGGCTTTTCTGATTAATAAAATATTTATTCATTATTGTTATTTTTATCATTATTATCAGCATTATTATAAATAAACTTTCTCCATTGCTTTCGTTCTTTTTTAGACATATGCAGGTAATTTTGATGTTGCCACATCTGTGACAATAGTGTTTCCTGAGCCAGTAACCGCACGGTACGTCACGTTTCATCCTGTAACATTGATTGAGTGGGCGTCTATGAGAATCGAAGTACTTGGTATCAACACTTGAACCATAACGGGTTATCAATAAATTGATTAATTTATTTATTTAATCTTTTTTATTCATTCATTTATTTATCTAATAATCTATCTATACATTAATTAATTCGTTTAGTTATTGAAATATTTATTGTGCTATAGCATCTAAATTATACGAATACTGCGTTGTGTATGTCTTTTAATTCTCCATGATAAATAGTCTTATTTGGAATGAGCAATGTGCTTGCATGTATAGCAGGGAAACCTCCAAGCAGAATTCCGGGATTCCTGATGCCACGAAGGAGAGCTGGTTCATTCAGAGAAAAATGTACATCTAAAGGGACAAAAGTCAGAGATTAACAGACGTCAAAGTCACCACCAAAGATGTTGAAACGCTACTGGTAATGTGAAAAACAGCAGGAAAAGATGCACGGAAAATACTCTACAATTTGGTAGAGGGTTTGCTAAATGTGGGGAAAATAAATGCTTCTCCATCATGCCCGAAACTACCTGGTGATGGAATTTTAGTTGATGTAAAAATATGGGAGAAACGGAGTTCAATTTATTTGAACTTGTAACAGGCATATGAAATCAACTCAATGAAAATAAAGCCCTGAAAGCCATTGTATGATGTAAAGTACAGAAGCACGTTGGATTTCCATTCGATTCAGGAGCACATGGAACGTGCTGCAAATTCCGATTAAATTGTTTTCATAAAGTTTATGTATTTAAATTTGCAATCAATCAAACACAAATTGTCAACTCTGTGACGTATCATGCGAGCTCCCCTCCCATTTGCTCTGTACTAAAAAAAAATCATAAATATTTATTTTCCCTCGAGAAAATGTTCAATGCTATATGCACCATAATTAATGATTATTGCAAATAATTATGTTCCTATTTCCAAGTATGGGAAACAAATCTATTCCGTCATCAAGAACGAAGATAATTAAATTGTATAAAATTAAATGTATATACAAAGAGCCAATTTGTGTTTAATTCATCGTAAATTCAAAAATTCTTAACTTTATTTGTGATCGGACTTTCACTGATCTGTTCTTATCATTTTGGTACTTTTATTAAAACCAACTTATTATCAGGTTAGACTTCCCCTTTAAACCAAAATGTTGATGCTCACTGAAAGTGGTAAATTCGAAAGTCAACAAGAAGTACATTTAGAGTGTTAATTTTTTTTATTTTTCCCCTTAAATGAGTCTGCAAAATGATTAACGTTATTATGGATGAATCATCTGAACTGTGTTTCGGGAGACGTCTAGAGCCACTAGAGTGTATTTTGAATTTTAGAATGCGATATACATCTGTGTTTCATGTAAATATTACTACTACTACTACTACTACTACTACTACTACTACTACTAACAATAATGTATTTATATAGTGCATTTTCTATATGCATGTTCAAATGCGATTTATAATTACTCCATATGATAATGTTGATGGATAACAGAGGATACGAGACAGCCATTCTCTGCCAAATGTTTGAGATTATATTTTGTATTAGATTCTAACTAATGGTAGTTATTTTGCCAATTACTAAATTAATGCGAGTGAGTGTAGCGAGCGAGCTTTGGGGGAAATTGCTTATAGTCGCTTTAAATTAGGGGCACGTTTAATGATGAGAGAAAAAGGGGACACTTATCGAAAGGGATAAGGCACCTATAAACGAAAAGGAGCCCGTGTCAAAGTACAAATGGTTATTATCAGAGGTGAAAATGGGGTACTTCTTATACCTGAAAAGAGGCACCCACCAGGGATGAAAAAAGGCACTCATGAAAATGGTAAATGGGCATTTGTCGACGGAAATGGGGCACCCATCAGATTTTGAACAGGGAAATTATCAGAGGTGAAAAGGTGTATTTATGAAAAGGGGACAAGTCCCTTATTAGAAAAAGGGGGCACGTATCATTGTTAAAAGGGGAATTATCAGAGGTCAAAAGGGGCACTTATCGCACCTGAAAAGGGGCATTGACCAGATATGAAAAGGGGAACTTCTGAGAATGAAAATGGACACTTATTGCAAAGGAAAATGGGAACTTGTCGAAGGAAAAGGGGCACGTGTCAACATAAAAGGGGTACTTATCATAGGTGAAAAGTAATAGGGACACTTTTAAAAGTAGAAAGGACACTTTTACTTTGTAAATAGGGGCACTTCTTACGACGTTATCGTGGCAGTTTGTAAGGGTACTTGGGAAAGTGGGGACACTGCCCTGTCCCCGGGAGCGCCGCTTCTGCGTTGGTGACGAAGGCAGTTGAATATTTCGGTGGTAAAGATTTATTATTGAGTATCAAAAGTTTTACTTTTGGACTTCCATGATTTTGTCGTAGATTAAAGCAATCTTTCCTTAAAGAAAATCTGAAGTAAATGTAACGTTTGTCTGAGAGAGGTGTCGTAGTTGAGTGGTTTAATCATTTGACTGGGAATGGAAAGGTCGTTGGTTAGAGCCCGACCCGGCAGTTATGTCCTTGAGCAATTAGACATGTTATCTACATTGCTTCTCTCCACCCAGGTGTTAAAGGGGTAGCCGGTAGGATATACGAAGGTCAAATGGCGACCAGTTGGATTGCTACCCAGGGAGTGGAGAATGTGCTCCTCAATGTGCGAAATAGTAATTGTAGCCAAAGTCCCGGGTAATATTAATACCGTAAGCGCTTGTTATATTATAGCTTGTTATAGCTGAAAAAAACGGAATTCATCTACTATCTTAAGAAAGAGAAAATAATTTGGATTGCTACCCAGGGAGTGGAGAATGTGCTCCTCAATGTGCGAAATAGTAATTGTAGCCAAAGTCCCGGGTAATATTAATACCGTAAGCGCTTGTTATATTATAGCTTGTTATAGCTGAAAAAACGGAATTCATCTACTATCTTAAGAAAGAGAAAATAAATGAGGTTTTCAAATCAAAATTTGGAGAAAAGTAACCGTAGTTCGAAGTTTGAAATAGTATTTAGTCTAGCATCCTCGCGTATTCGTCATGAGACATTGCTGATAATGATGTGTGCGTAATTTATCAAAACAGTTATCATTATTGTAGTTAATATTGATTGACATGTCTTACTAAAAAATATTATGTGTCCAATTATAAAGCAAAGGACATTAGTATTTGTTTTCAATGTGTCTAAATGTGTATGCAACAGCTGAACATTATTGCATTGTATATTAGCCCATTATACTTCAAGCACTGCACTCGACTAATAATTATTTCACTATGCTTAAAAAATACGGCAGTAGTTGATATTTGGTTATGTTGAAAGTATTGTAACATTAGTAGTTTGATGTAATTATCATTGATGTATTTAATATCATGTGAATTCAACAATGTTTTACAACTGTTTGCATGTTATAAACTCAATAAGTAATAATAATAATAATAATAATAATAATAATAATAATAATAATAATAATAATAATAATAATAATAATACATTTATAGAGCGCAAAAACTATCCAACATTAAGTATATATTCTACTGCGCTACGAGAGCTCCTGATATGCTTAGATTTGCAGTTAATTAAAAAAATGTGTTTTTAGTTTCGATTTAAAGACATTTACAGATGGTGATTTCCTGACTTCAAATGGCAAGTTATTCCAGAGTTTTGGGGCCGCACAAGCAAATGCTCGATCACCTAGCGTTATTTTTGTTTTGATAGATGGGATCTGCAACAACAAAGTATCTCGGGAACTGCGCAAGGGGCGATTGTGTTGGTTAGGTTTAAGTAGGGCTACATTTAATCATTTTGGGTCGAAATTCTGGAGCCAAAGTGTAAAATGTTTTTTGGGAGTTAGCAATTTCAGTTAAAGACGTAGTATACAAGTTTAAATATAAATGACGTGTCTAAAACAATTGAAACTTTTATATTGACATTTCAGGAATTTCACCCAAATATGAATGCAAAGGTTAATATGGGAGGTTTGATTGAAACTGAAGAGTTGAAAATGATTGTGTATGTGCAAAAGTTAATTCATTCAACTTTGTTTTACATGGTTTAACAAAAGTGGAAGATGTAAGAGGTGTAGCGCCACCTCGTGTCGGAGACAGGGCGGGATGAATTTATTCAGACTCAGACGATGTATAATTGAAATGTCATCGCTATTTTAGGTTCTTTAATAGAAGTGAAATAAATTAAATTGAATTGAATTGAATTGAATCATCTTTATTGCCTCACCTGTATAGCCTAAAGGCTTGTTCAGATATGACGCGGTGAAGCGCCGCAAAAATTAAAGCCGCCATGTAAATGCATTATATTTTACGTCGTTATATAAACAATATATATATATATATATATCTATATATCTTTAGAAGAATAAATGAAGAAAAAAACGCCGCGATTTTGCTGTGACATATCTGAACGAGGAATAATTAAGAGTAATCCGATAAGCATGTCACACTAAACAGGGAATTTGCAGCACGAAATAATAGTTAATTGTGACCCCATTTGGCCTTCATCTTGCTTGTGAGTTGTGTTGCATGTATGATTTGGTGAACAACTTTAAAAAAGACCATTACGTAATGTCTATCTATATCAGTATCTTCTCCCGGTTCGGAGGTTGATTGCAACATCTTCTGCCATTCTGGTGCACTCTTGCAGTTTTAGTCCACTCCAGTTCTTGACATTCTCTTCCCAGTTGATTCTGGGTCTCCCTCTAAGTCTACTTCCTTCAACTCTTCCTTCCAATACATCATTTAAGAGGCTTTGGTGCCTTTTAACATGACCAAAGTATTTGATTTGTCTTTTTTAGACCCCTCTGCAGGACGTCGATCAATTACATGCATGTACCCCCCCCAAAAAAAAAACAAACAAACAAACAAACAAACAAAGAAACAAACAAAACATCTCCTTGCCTTAAAATTACACCTCGCTTAATATCAAAATAACCAGTAGCAAAACCCCCTTTCATAAAACAACTGCATGTACTTATATTACGGCTGTAAAAAAACAATTACACACACATACACGCACGCACACACGCACGCACGCGCGCGCTCGCACACAGACACACACACTGACTGAGCAATTTGCAAATTACTTTATTACTTAAGAAAACTCAAACTTGTAGAATATTCTCGAGTAAAATTCTTGATAGCCTCATTGTTAATATGATAGTAACCAATTAAACGTCCGGGTATTATGGGCTTTACGGTTGAGATTTGTTATGATTACAGGGCCCGTAGCAGCAGGGGGGCACGAGGGGGGGGGGGCACGTGCCCCCCAAAATTTCCAAGATCGGTTGAACTTTTTTAGACCCCTCCGCAGGACGTCGATCAATTACATACATGTGCCCCCCCCCCAAAAAAAAAAAAAACAACAACAACAACAACAACAACAACAACAAACAAACAAACAAAACATCAAACTCTGGCTACGGGCCTGGTTTTAAGTCGGACTCATGATCGCAAGGCTGTGTGCTTACGATTTTAAACCGATTTGTTATTTTTCTTTTCGATTAAAGGCCACCAATAAACCCGCAATTTCAACTCTGCCATCCAATTTAGAACACTGACCAAGAAGACGTTATATTTTTAAATTTTCAAATCTGATAATATTACAATATGTTTGTCAATCATAGTTCATAGCAATATAAAAATGGATGCACTTCGCCCCTACCTGAGATGTCATCGGAAGTACGCCCTCTACTGTTTATCAGAATCCTCGGGTTCATTTTCTGCATTTGCAACTGACCGGGCTACTCCTTTCATATACAATTCAATTTTGTCTCACCAGTAAATCATCAAAGACACTGACAGGCTCATATCACGTATATATGGGTTGATATGCCAACGCAATTAGGCTACAGAACTGGGGGTTTTTCAGCGATCGAATATCATCATGTCTGCTCACGGTAAACAAGGAGGGACAAGTATCATGAAGGTGAGAATAAAAGGTTTTCTGATTATTTTTAGTAAAACAAACGAATTGTGGAAGAGTATGTATCAGAGGTAATGCTTGGTTTGAAAGCTATAGAAAGGGTGTTTTTCCTTATTTTCACATTTTTGACAGCTAGTTTCGAGGGTAGATCTATCATGTACGAACAGTTTTAGCGATATATCCCCCTTTTTAACAATTTCTTATTGTTTTTATGACTTTTATGACAAATGACTTTCATTGTATTGGGGATCTCACCAATTTCTTGCTACTTATACTTCTATTTTACTACTGCCATCTTTTCTTTTTACTAGATATACCTATCTCACTCATGTAATATAAACAAAGATCGGATGTAAACAATTTTGTCCGAGTTAATACTTCATCAGCTAGACAGAATAAAACTTTCTCATGATGAAAGATCACATAGGAATATTGGAAGACGGAAGAAAAAAAACCGGAAACAAAAATGAAACAATGTCTATGTATTACATGAGTGAAATAGATATATATGATAACCCTCTAATAATGATTATAAAGATGGCAGTATCGAAGTACTAATGCTCGTGATAACAATAATAATGATAATAATGATAATAATTGGGGGTGTCTTGGTCTAGTGGATACGTCACCAGAATTTGAATCGCTTTGTTCTCAGTTCGAGTCCCACCGCGGTGCTAATATCCTTTGGCAAGTCATTAATCTACATTGTCATTCTCCACTCTGGTGAAGTAAGTCGGTACCCGGTAGGAAGAAATTTCTTGAATGCCTTTGCGCATATTTATTGGGAATTAGCAACAGTTGGGGTTATAATGTTATACTTTGTATTAAGCACAGTACAATATATAAATCGACGTATTATTATTTATTACAATAAATGTCCGGAACAGACATGGCACATAAAAACTAGCATATATCTGTGTTTATACATGTTTGTGTGCGTATGCGTGGTGGGTGCGTGTGTGATTGCTTGTGTTTGTGTTCAGTGGGGCTGTGGAGTGTATGGGGTGTTCTAATAAGTGTACGTTATTATGGTGTGTACACGTATGTAAGTATATGGTGTATGCTAGTGGGTTTTGTTTGATGTGGGGTGTAATATTGGGTAGTACATTAAAACTGGTTCCATTCACTGGTTTTAATATTTTCGATCGTCATTTATGAATCGTTTATGTATTAATTCAATTGTATTATGTTATCATTATGACAAAGAAATTTATTTTGGCAAATTGTTTGTATTTTTTTTATATTGAATTAAATCTAATTGAAAATTACGCGAACAAAATATAATATTCTCTCTCTATATGATAAACAGACGCGTGTAGGTGAGGGTGTGTGCACTTTTTCTATTGAACGTCTCCTTTTTTATTTGATATACCGTGTGAACAAAGGATAGCACGAAATTCCTTGGTGTTTTGATTAATGAAAATCTGAGATGGAATAATCATGTGCAATATATTTCTAATACTATTTCACGTAATATTGGTATTCTCTGTAAATTGAAATATTATGTCCCTTCAAATATCTTGTTTATGTTATATAATTCATTGATACTGCCTTATATTTCATATTGTAACATTATATGGGCAAATTCGAAAAGCAACGTTGACGCCATTTTACTGTTACAAAAGAAATCCATGCGTATATGTACTGATTCTTCCTATCGCGACCACACCAATCCCTTGTTTTCAAAACTAAAGACTCTAAAAGCTGATGATATAAATTTTCTACAAATAGCACTTCTCATGTTTCGCTTACAAAATGGTCTACTACCTTCATACTTTCCCCATTGTTTAATTTGAATAAAACCATCCACTCTTACCCCACAAGACAAACTGAAAAATTCCATTTAAGAAATCCAAAAACCGCATTGGCTCTCAAATCCATTAGACACGCCGGCCCAGACATCTGGAACTCTCTGCCCATTGTAATAAGAAACCTTAGGACATTGTATTCTTTTAAGAAGGCAGTTAAAACTATGTTATTGTCTAAGTATTGATCATGTCGTGTGTAAATCTACTGTATTCATGTTCGTGTGTACATTGACTGTATATTCAACAATGATGTGTAATCGTCCATGACCTAGCATCGTTTTGTTTCCATTCATGAATGAACCTGCATTCAATCAGCAGCTGTATGAGATTTATTGTATTATTACCAACGCTCCTCCTCCTCCTTCTTCTCTCCCCTTTCCTTTTCTTCTCTGCAAGTCACTCTTTTTTATTTTTTATTTGTATTGTTGTATCTAAGTTGAGGGCTGCCGGCACGTCAAGCTACTTTGCTTATTACTGTAGCCCTCCTGCATCTAATGTATGTTAATTTCCATTCAATATATTTGTTTAAATTCAATATATGTGTTTAATATCGTTTATTATCTGTATAAAAATTATATACACTTGAAATATTGTATCAAGCCATATTATGTTCATGAAAATGTATGATGAAAGAAAGAAAAAAGATGCAGAAACCAATAAATCAAATCAAATCAAATCAAATCAAAGACATTTTTAATGCACATTGCAATTTGTGTGAGTTACCTAAGCTTCATCCCTTGTCTATTGTAAAGGCTAAGTGATACGATTTAAAGGTGTCTGAATTGCTTTCATTTTCAGGCTAATTATTTATTTATGTTTTCCTGTATTTTCATAATATGAAATAAATAAACAAGAGAAAAAATTGAGGAATTTGTTTTCTAATTCAACCCAAACGTGGTTACACAGGTTTGCCAATTGCTGCATATAGTCACGACAGTATACACAAAATTGTGTCGATTTTTAAAACTTTCGAGCGCGCTTTTTATATCATTTATACGGGGATACTGATGCACGAAATAGCGGAAATGTATACGATGGAAGGTAAATAAATGCTATAATTCGAGAGAAACTAATCTTACTTCATCAAAAAAGTATCGGGAGTTTTTATTTTATATTTTACATTATTTCTACGTATTTTGTTGATTGTGTACAACGTTGAATCCGAAAAAAACACAATAAGAAAAATAACATTTTCCAAAATACATTCACCGCTATGGAAGAAAAAAAGATCCTCGTCAACAGAAATTTGGTAAGCCCATCGCACAGTACTTGTACAATCTTCCCGCGTTCCGAACTTTGAATAAATGACAATTATGTTTCGCAGTTTTATGAATAATAAGAATACTAACAACCAGAATTCGACTGTATTTAAGCCTCATAGTTAGATTAAAAGCTTCAAATCGTAGACTATCGCACTACTAGTATGACGTCTTTTCAATTCTTAGGTTTTTCTCCAAGGAAGCTTGATATTCATTGAAATAATATTGTCATTAATCATATGACTGTTCAAATAATCGATCATTAAGATTTTGGAAGTTTTAATGTTTATAATAAATGAAATTGCAAGTTCATCCAGAATGAGACCGTGGTAATATCGTAGAGTGTGCGACGGGCTCTCGAAGACTGTTCATGAAATGTCAGTTTACGAAGAAAGGCGAGCATAAAGTTGCAAACGGGAAAGTTTTTAGGCTTACCATATTAACATTGTTTATCCAGGCAAGTCTCATCAGCTTCAATATACTGTTCTTTGTAAAGGCCCTGCAAGTTTTGTTAACAAAGCGATAGCAGGTTACTAATTTAATGTTGATTAACATCTTGCCAAATGACGTTAAAGCCGGCCTGAGATTCGAACCTCCATACCTTAGATCGGGAGTCAAGTGTATGAACCACTATACTACGACACAGTATTGCTTTAGTGATATTGGAAAAGAAAGATCAATGTGCATCTTGGTGCGCTTGAGAATGTGAATTCTGAATGGAAAGGCAATACGGCAGGCACTGCGAAGGAAAAAAGTAAATGTGAATATTGGACTCAACCAACAATAGGAATAGTATTGAGGGAGGACATACAGATGAATATAACTTGATAAGATATCAACTTGAAATTGAACAACCCATTAATGTTTCCTAATAGCATCAACGTTGTTATCATTAAGGCAGTTCGTTCCCTTTCACTTTTACACTAACCATCATGCGTTATATTAATGTTTGCATTGTGTCATTCCGGATTTGCTAACGTTTACTTTTCGCATACTTTAATTATGCATTACTGGATAGTCCCTCATAACATGGACATGGAATATTAAGTGTCTATTGATTTATACGAGAAAAAAAAAAGAAGAGTGTGAATTAGCAATGCATGTAGATTAAAAGGGACGATCGGCATTCGTTTGATTAGAAATTCCCTCGGTAAAAAAAAAAAAAGAGTTTTGTTTGTAGCGTGTTGCATGGGGACTGAGGAATTTTGCGTGCATACTGCTTTAATCAATTTAGTTGTTATTTTGTTGTATTGTTTATATGATTGATTCTTATTGACATATATTTACAAAGACACGGTACGTAATTTCTTTTTGTATGGAGGCTCATTATTTATTGTGTTTTTGCATATATTTTCGAGCTTAATATTTTCCTATGATGTCTTTTTTAACAAAGGAAATTCGAATTTTCCCATCAATTACCAGAAGAATGATTTATGTCCTGATAAAGTCTAATTATTAATTGCGAAGTTTAATTCATCCTCTGTTTGGATGGCGGCATCCATGATTATGCGATCTTTGGCATTTTGATCCGTTTTAGTCGATTTCTCGACTTTATACTCATATTATAGACACGCCTTATAAATTTCAAGCTTGCGCATTAGTGATATTCACTGCACTTGGTTATTAATGAGTTGGACAATTAATTCGACGAGTCTCGTCCATTGTGACTTCACAATAGATTAATAGTAAAAGAGAGAGAGAGAGAGAGAGAGAAATAAATATATATATATTGTATAAAGAGAGAGAGAGAGAGAGAGAGATCATTGTACTTGAAAGAAGGCATAACAAGATGGGAGAACGAGAGAAATTGAACGGACAATTGAAGACAAAAGTGGATAAAGAGATAGGTCTAGATGAGAAGGGCGAGGAAAGTAAGGAAGCAGTAAAGAGAGAGAGAGAGAGAGAGAGGGGGAGAGACGGGATGATCAGAAATAGAGGGAGAGGGAAAGAGAGAGAGAAACAAAAATAACATGCACAGGGAATGTTTATGCACGAAATGAATTTTGCAGCTTCACTGATCTACTTCATTTCGGTGAGCCCATGTATAATTCAATGTTTCATCTTTCTTTCACCAGACCTACCCGTGGACAACCTGTTTCCTCATCGTGAACATATTATTTCCTACAACAGGTAACCTCCTAAATTAATTTTTAATACAAACATTCTATAATAGCCTTTGACAACAAATGAAAATAAGAATATGAACAAACTCCCTCATGTTTTATTTGTTGACGTTATTGTCAGGAGCCACCAAACTTGTAAGGGTGTGTGTATGGGGAGGGGGGTACACTTATTATTTCATTATACTATTTACCAAAAAGGATCTGTAGCCACGTTTCACTTCACGTCATTGCAAAAAGATAATATGCTGGTGCGAATACCCCCCCCTCCACTCCACACACTTACAAACACGCAAACGCAAATACATTTCGTTTGGTGGTCGCTGATTATTAGCCTTTTTTATAATTGCTCGATCTTTCCATTGATATACTAAACGACCCGGGTCATTGGCCCAATATGTCATAATTCACTTCGGCATACATGGCATTTGAATTTGGAATATTGAAAGTCATTTATCATCCTAATGAGATTAAGGGCCAACTGAATGAAAATAACACAATTTTGAAGCAATAATTATCATGTTAATTTGCTGGGTATAGTCTAGGACACCTACCCCCTGGACATCCACCCCGGATGACCACCCCGAGTCAACTACCCCCTAGGACAACTACCCACGGATGTAACCGAACAATTCCATACAATAATCAGAATTGAACTTCTTATTCATACATTGAATTGTAATAAAATCTATCGAGCACATTTGACTAAGTTGTGTATTCAAAATGGAATATTTAATCCAATTTTTCATTTTACTTGATAGGCAAGATTTGAAAACATAACTTTGTTGAAGTTTAATGGCATATCCAAAGACAAACCTTTCCTAGATATATATGCCCAGTATAACTTGCACATTTTCTGAAGTTAAGGCTTACGCTCATGTCTATAAATATTCGTTTGCATTTCATGTACTTAATTATTTAGGCTTATATCATAACGTATTTATACATTTATTGAGGACTTGTATTTTATAACCTCCCTTTTACACGGCATATGGTTTTCTCTCATTATGTACGAGGCCGTTCTGTAGATTGCCCCCATATTATGATATATATATATATATATACACTTGCCATCAGGAACCTGTTATCTCTTGTATATCCGCATGCGTTAGTTGTTTTGAAATTGATTTAGCAGTAGGACCAGAAATTGATCTTTCAAAAACTACGTAGCAGATCACAGAGTATCATATATACATGTACATGCCGACCCCCCCCCCCCCCCCCACGGGGAACGGTGAACATTCCTAAAGTACCCCACCCCACAAGCTGAAAACTAAATATATAATAAATGGTTTTCCCGTGCATTGTTCTTCGTATGACGAAACAATAATTGTTAAAATAATTATCAATGGCTCTTTTTACAAAGCTTCTGTAAGACTGTTATAATGTCAGCCACAGTGATAGACGTGAATTATGACACGTTAAACCAATCTAGAGTACAACGAATAATTAGTGGTGCCGTGGTCTAGTAGATATGTTACCAGACTGTGAATCACAAGGTCCGCGGTTCGAGTCCCGCCAGTAGTACATGTTTTACATTTGCATAACTCGTACATAGCTCAGTCATTTTGATTTTGATAATATTTATTAATATTTATTTGATTATTTGTTCATTCATTTATCTTTCTATTTGTTTATTCTTTTATTCATATATTTAATTATTAAAATGTACTTCTATATATTTATCAATTCGTTCAATTATTTACTCATCGATGTATTTATTAATCTATTCATTCTCTCATTGATTTATATCGTAGCATCATATGACGTAAATGACGTCTGTCCTCATGTGACTATGATGTCATGTCCTTTGGTCACTCTGGAGAGCGGTGAGACTGTACAATTGATCCCAAAACCCATGCAACCCGACCTAGACTGGTTAATATCCGACCTCCCAGCAGACCTCCAGATTCCTGATGATGTCCAGCGTTACTATTGCACCGAACCAGGTAAAATTTACATGGCAAATCCCCGAAATGAGGTGGCACGAAAAAGGCCTCGTATTTCTGAAGGTTCATAACCCGAGAAAAAAAAATTCCCCATACCAGGGGGTTCCTAATTCCATGGTTGTAAGAGGGATCATTATTCTGAAGGATTGTAATTCTGAAAATGAAAACGGGCTCGTCGTTTTTCATCTTTATTCAAGAAAACACATATAACGATACATGGTTCTACGTCATTTTCGGAATAACGAGCCATATTTTAATTTCTGAAATAAGAACCTTTGGAATTACAAACCTTTGGAATAAACGAACCATCGGAATAACAAACTACCGGAATAACGACATGTTAAACCGAGAAAAAAAACGCAGGAGCCGAAAAAAGGTTTGTTTCAATTCATATTTATATAGCACTGAAGAAGAACCATTTTATTATGACACAGATCAGAGCTTGTGAATTGCACTTCTACTGTGACCAGGCATAATATTACCGAAAGTGTCATTCATTCAATATAATTGACAATTATATATTCAGCGATACGAGGTGTCGTGTTAATTATAGTGGCTTATTCAGTTGACTCTCAAACCAACCGTGGAGGGTTCGAATCCCAGCCTAGCACTAAAACGTGCTTTGGTAAGACATATTTGCCCATCTCCACCCAGATGTAAATGAGTACTATTTTGTCATTGACAACTGTAGGGTAATTAAAGGCCTCAAGGAAGAAGGCTGAAGAAGCTTTCCTGAAAAAAACGAGAAATACTTCCGATATCACCAAACAGTAAAACCTTTTGACTTCCAGGCTTTTTTGTTGTCTCGTGCTGTTTCATTTGCAAGCTTCCTCAGTTCAAATTGGCTCATGTTAACTTTTAAAAATACCTTTTCTACTAAATGTCTAATGCATACTAGATGCATATCAGCTTAAACTCAAACTTTCATGTATATAAGAAAAGTGTGAATTCAATTATCAAGTAACAGTTGACTTGATATTCTATAAATATGATAAACCAAGCATTTTGTACTATGATTTTTTTTCCTGAAGAAAACTGTATGAAACATTGCTTGAAACTTACTTTGAATAAAGGAAAATATTTGATATAATGATACATTTTCGTTTCGGTTTGACAGTTTATTGGAGGGGTCTTTTGGCACATATATGCTAGTTGTTTACACATGCCCTGTACAATGTAAATGTCAATTTTGAAGAAAAAATAAAATCCAGTACAGGGCGAGTAACTACATCTAACATTGTATCGAATTTTATTAGATTTGAACAAGCTATCTTTGACGTATCGTACGGAAAACCAGGTAGAAACTAAAATAAGTAAGGAAACCATAAATAATAAATAATGATTCGGACGAAAATAAAATGTCGACTGCAATTGAAATGTAATAAATCACGCCCACATAAAATCAATTCCTCTCTTTATTGAAGCATGATTATGTTGCATAATACACCCTGTACAAAGTTGCCGACCGAAAAACCTGCATTAATTTTGCAAAACACATGACAAATTTACACGTAAAGGGCTGTAAATCTATTTCGGTATAATGTATGATGCATACATTTAATTTACTAAAGTGTATTGTGCTACTTACACGTCCATTAGGAAGTAGCTGTTCTACAGGCGAGGGGGCTTAAGGGCTCAATGATGATGTCAAATCAATCATTCATAACCATACCCGTCATCATACCCATTACAACTTGTGCCTGCTCGGTCCTAGTGTGATTCTTCCATTGTGATTAGGGTGCCAACATGTGTATCTCCAATGATAACTAATTCCATATCCTTTCCTCTCCTAAAGAAAAGCAAAATAAATCAAATGTGGCAGCTATTTGCTAATTTTGGACAATTGGGTGTCTGACAATTCTACTTCAGACTGTCTGAAATCAGTAATAAGTGATCATGGTTCTGGTGTCATATAAATATTTAAAAGAATGAGCTTCGAGTGAAATACAAGCTATTGAAAAATAATTTGGAATGCTATAGTAATTAACAACAAACTTGTGTTTTATTTTTGGATGATATTCCCCCTGATTCAGCGGATGCTAAATCTACAATATTACAATATCTTTATGATGTTTGTGGATTGCTTTACCTGACTGCTAAGGGAGCATGTATATATGCTTGTACGTAAACTAGCACGTGACCAAACTTACTCGGTGGAAGAAGCACAGTGTCAGGTCATTAATCATAACGACGGGCGTCTGATAGGTTGTTGTATCTACTCTTTACTCATTTTCCCTCTCCTTTTTCTTGTTTGCTTTTCCCGCTTCTTTCCCCCTTCCTTTTTCTTCTGCCTTTTTACTAAGTGGTACGTGTCCCATGTTCCACCCTGTAGGTACTCCTTACACAGCTTTCCATATTGACAAATGTCATCACATGTCAACCGCAAAAGTAATTGTCCATTGATTCTATAATAATGATACTGAATTCTTTATTTCTTTTCAACTCTTTTATATGATATTTAAACAAAAACACAATCAATAAATGTCGCACAACTGACCACAGATAGTCTAAAGTAGCTGTGTCGGAAACCCAAATATGGTGGGTCATTTGTCAATTTGAATTGAAATTAAGGAACACCTCCGGCACTTTTGTTGGTTTGGGTGGAAGGGGGAAAGGGGCATTGGACTCACTATAAAAAAGAAATAAGAATTTACAAGGCTACTGTTTAGGGGGATCTAGTGGTCTAAGCGTATTTGTTTCAATTCCTGTCACCTCCTTGCTCTTTCTCTCTTTTCTCGCTTTCTTATTCATTTTAATTTTTTAGCCACTGGATGAGACATGAACCCTCGTGTCCCCTGTTTCTACAAAACTGTTTTTATGAATGTACTAGACCCTGTGGTATTCACTTTTATATTAATGTTTTGTATTTCTGTCGCCAGCATGCCGCTCAAATCCTTGTTTTCATGGAGGCACTTGCGAGGAGACGGAGACAGGATTTACTTGTCTCTGTTTAGATCGCTACCGTGGTGAAAGGTGTGAACAAAGTAAGTGAGACATGGGTGGAGGCAGGTAAAGGATTTGGGATGTGTGTACGGGAGAGGGAGACCCTTGTCTAACGTGGAAATGCTTGTACTTGTGAGGAGAGCAAGCATAGCGAGACTAAGAGGGCTAGCATGGTTAAACAAGAATAAGGTGCAAGTGTGGTAAGTACGTCATTGCAAAGGCAGATTCAAGAATCTGTAAGTGAGTAGAGGGGGGGCGATCCCTTGTCTACATGGAGGAACGTGTAAACAAATGCAAGACAGTTATCACTGTCTCTGCTTCGACAACTATCTTGGTGAAAGCTATGAGGATGGTAAGACAGAGGCAGAAATGGATTAGGTATTTGTTTTCTTCTGTTCGGAGGGTAAGGGGGCAAACCCTGGTCAAAATCTTGTCCTACATGGAGGTTCTCGATGAGGAGATCGAAATTGGAATTACTTCTTCTGTTTAGATTGCTCTCTTGATGGAAGGTGTGAGGAGGGAAGTGCGACAGAGGAATATGCAGAGGTTTTGTTTAAGGGGGAGGAACAAGCACTTGTTGAACCTTTTATTTACATGTACATGGAGGTAAATGTACTCGTGAGGAGAATTTACCAGCCTGTGGTTTGAAGACCACCATGATATACATCGTGTATACAAAAGGAGAGGTACGGTCAAACCAGTTTAATAGTGGCTCACTCTCTATAAACGTCACCTGTCTACAGTCGTCATGTAGTTTGTCTCCACTGAGGAAGAAACGTGTGTTAATATAGAACCTGCCTAGAAAGGCCACCTGTTTACAATGGCCAGTATTTTCTTTGGTGCCCTCAGTTGAAAGGTTTGACTGTACTTGAAATAATCTACTTGTTTTGTGTGGTATGATGAACACAATCATTGAAAAATGCGGTCGTTTGACCATGTAGATCTCCATGTCTGTGCTATTATGATCCACTGTGGTTCTTCAAGCGTTCTCAGGGGGATTTCACAGGGACTCCAAAAATACGATTTGATGAAGTGCTAAATGAAATTTCATTGTAACCAATTTAAATGAAATTAAGTATCCCTAGTTTAACGTAATAGTGACACCTCTTTCTTTGATTGTGGGCCTTTCCCTGCGTTTTGTCCAATGTGAAACTCACGTTTAAATTTAACTACATACATGTATTAACATCCCATTATTCCTTTTAGCAGATGGCCCTGTAAATATAGGAGTGGTAGATCACAAATCGTTCATCAACTATTCACTGATTGCATTCACACCAACACAACACGTGTTCCAATACGACTAAGGTTTGAGTACTTAGTGACTTTGATGTAAATTTGAGTTGGTAAATTTAACGCCTTACGCAAAACCAATTTGTATATTCAGGTTTGAGAGCTGAGAAAATAAAATATTTAAGACATTTCACATCGCTGTAAAGTCTCGTTAGGAACTTGTTTTTCCCTGGTTACTAAATTACTTACATTGTCTTTCTTTTCCCCCTCAATATATCTTATTTTGATTGTAAACTATATAGATGTAACCATCCATTCGTTAAAGCTTCTTGGTGAAAAGATAAATGAAGGAACACTTGCTTTAACGTCCCGCTCCAGTCCTAACACGTACGTGCTGGTACATCAAGATCATTGGAACATGAACTTATCCCGATTGGCATGTCAGTATCTAGGGTTTGAAGGTAAGACATTATCCTTATCATCTTAATGGCCCTCCATTTCTGTCTATTATCAGTTTTTTCAGGCTTTGCAAATATGTGAGGCGTTGCATTCCCCTGCTTCTCTTTCCAGTAATCTTCTCTGTTAATATTATATATTGTTCTCCTACATTATCATTTCCGTATGATAATGTGACCAACAATTGGATTTGCGTCTTTTCTGAACACCTCTTCGTCATTTGTTATCTTTTTTTATCATGATATATTCATAATCTTTCTCAAGAACCAAGTCACTGTGGCCTTTAGTCTTCTCTAAAGATCTTTGTTTATTGTCCAACACTCACACCCTTAGAGAAAAACTGATTAGATATAATGACTTAAAGCCCCTCTGCACTACTTGTAGCTTCTTGCTCCCTCTACAGGGTGAGTCAGAAAGAATGTCCCACTTTTTAAAAGTTGTATAGTTTGAAGTATGAATATTTAATTAGGGGTTTAATGATATGTCTTGATAGAGTTATACTCCCAGTAAATTTAGGTACCATTTTCATTTGAATCCCTTCACGCATGACTGAACATCAGACAATCTTTACAAGACTGCCAGATTTCACTTGCGCCAACTTACTGGGTGAGGAATAAAACAGTGCATTGAACAAAGACAGGCAGACAGACACACACACACGTACACACACACACACACATGATTGTGTACACACGCACACATGCACACGCACACACACACACACACACACACGCTCACACAAACACACACAACACACACGGTTACAGTGGCGGATCTAGGGGGGGGGGTTGGGGGGGTTGCAAGCCCCCCCAAAAAAAATCCGGGGACCATTTTTTTAAATCTTATCGCAAGAAAACGCCATTTTCACACACAGATTTTCAAAAATTTTCCCTACTGTGGGAGGGGGGACACCCCCCTCCCACACCCTCCCCCCTCGCTCGCTCCGCTCGCTTGGACTCGGTCGCTACGCTCCCTCGCATACCACCCCAACCCCCCCCTTTATAAAAAGCTGGATCCGCCCCTGGGTTACAAATGTCTCAGAATTGTTTTCCTTTTTTCTTTTCTGATAAAACATTGATTTTTATCAAGATCCCTGAATGTTTAAGTGGCATTTCCCTGACAATCTTTCCCTTTAGTACACATCCACTACCAAAAATAAAATACCTCAAAAAATACCAAAATTGTTTGTGTTTTTTATTAACCGACGTTTGCGGTATTCGTGTGTGAGTGTGTGCCTGTGTTTGTGTATGTGTGCTTGTGTGTGTTTGTGCGTATGCGCGCGTGTGTGTGTGTGTGGGTGTGGTGCGTGTGTGTGTGTGTGTGTGTGTCTGTCTGCCTGTCTTTGTTCAATGCACCGTTTTATTCCTCACCCAGTAAGTTGGCGCAAGTGAAATCTGGCAGTCTTGTAAAGATTGTCTGATGTTCAGTCATGCGTGAACGGATTCAAATGAAAATGGTACCTAATTGTACTTGGAGGATAACTCTATCAAGACATATCATTAAATCCCTAATTAAATATTCATACTTCAAACAATACAACTTTTAAAATGTGGGACATTCTTTCTGACTCACCCTGTATATAGAAAACAATGCCTTAGCGGTGCCCGTTGGTCCCCAATGATCATCTTTCTTATGTTAATTGAGAGATGATTTGATGAGATCACCACTTGTCAGTGACCACGCTGGGTGGTCCAATTCCTCCTGGTCAAACTAGTGCTTTAAAGCTACAGATTTTAGTTATGTTCTATTTTTTATTACGGATTTCATATGATTGAATGTACCCTTTGCCATTGCAACTCTTTAATTTATCTCCTGAATGCTTTGTTCCATCTGATGCTACAGTGTACCCAAGGTTTTTAAGCGTGGACTTGCTTTACTGTTTCCCTTTATTTTTGAGATTTCATGGAGGCGTTTGAGTCGTTTTACAAATATTATCATACACTCTGTTCTCTTGGTTTAGATATAATTATTGTTAATTTATTTTAAGTTATTTATTTATGTATTCCTCTTTTTTAAAGAATCATCAAATACTGGTGTCATGATCAGGAGTATTTATATTCTTGTCGAGTTGGAGATTTAAATTCCATTTTATAGTTGATTTTCACCCTCTTCAACCTGAATCCCTCTCTTATCCTTTCCAATTTTCAAAACTCTTGTTTCAGGAGCCTAACCAAATTGTTTCCGGAGTATGTCATCACAAATCAGTTCTTGTAGTAATCGATGAGGATGAAATTTTCTCGTGGTTTGTATTTATTTTATTCAAAATGATATTGGGACTACTCTGGTATCCTACTTTTTACTTTAACTTTAATGAACTAGGAGTATTTGCGACGGTGAGCAGTCCACTGTACGAGTCCTCGTCTATCGATGCTCCTGCTGAAGCCGAATCAGTGAAATGCCCTGCTAATGCCACAAACATCACCGACTGCTGGTACAGTGAGACTAAAGTGGGACGGATAAACGAGAACGAAATGATTTCCATTGTGTGTTGCCCTGGTGAGTAATAATAATAATGATAATAATAAAGTTAATCATGATTTTAAAAAATGATACTAATAATGCTAAAATTAATAGTATTAATAGTAATAATAACTATTAAAGTAATAACAATAATAATAATGATAATGATGATGATGATGATAATAAGGATAATAATAATAATGGTAATAATGATACTATGCCTCGTCTAAACAGGGTTGACACAGATTAACTTTATCAGTGAAACTTCATCAAAATGAAAATTTGTTTTACCTGTACAGGGAATCTTACAAAATGGAGAGGTAGTTTGATTGGCAACATCTTTAAAAATGTTCGACCATCCTCGATAAAAATTCATTGATAACCTGCAATGGTATCCCCTTATGGTCCTGTAAATTTCAAATAATTCAAGCAAAAATACTAACTTGCGATCATTTTTGTAATGAAACGCAGCATTATTAATATTATTTCCTGACTGCAACTAAAACCTGAATAAGAATAATATTCCCAACAGATAACAATGTTAGAAATAATATACGCAAAGTAATTTTTGTTAAATACTATAGAATGTGAAACATAAATATATGAATAACAATAAGCAACAACCAAATCATTAAACATTATTGTATAAATAAATCATGAGTACAATATTTCATAACGATTTTATGGTTATACAAAAGCTAAAGGTGTGCGCTTGATATAATTATATTGGCATTAATGCTATTTAAATGATCTCTTTGTAAATATTTCAAACATTGTGAATTTTGCAAAAATAACGTTTTCTCTGTATAGTATCACGATGGCGGTCTCTTGCGTTCTAATATTTATCTCCTACGAAATTTCACCGACGACGGTAAAATACTTTTTTAAGATATCATAATCTCGTTGCATTTTTTGGAACACCGTGTATACTGACTGTTTTATGACTTTTATGCTATGGTGTGAAATATAAATTTTCACTCTCGTGTTTTATTTGCAATTTTATTTTACTCTATAATATGCTTGTATTATTTCCTGACTTTATTTCCAACAGTGAGCCCGTGTAATATATCTGGTCAACCACTCGGCCTTGAGAGTGGTGCTCTTCCCGATTCGGCTTTCTCCGAATCAACCTGCTACGCGGCGTCCTACTGCAGCCGTTTTGGCCGCCTGAACTCTGCGACAGTCTGGATCGCAAACCCGCCCGACCAATACCAATGGATGCAGGTCCAATTCGAGTCCAGCTATATCGTAACGGCCATAACGACACAGGGTAGAAATAACGCTGATCAGTGGGTGACGTCATACACTTTTTCTTCTAGTTTTGACAACATGGCTTGGACTGATTATTTGAACGTTTACTCTGGATCAGTCGAGGTAAATGCAGAGCCTCGGTTTCCTCATTTACATTTTAAAAGAACCTTCATCGGTGGTCTTTATGTTCAGAAATATACAGTGTAACCTCGTTAGAACTCCATGGGCCTATGGACAACTGATCGTTATACTATAATACAACTTCTTTGTGCCAGGGCTGACAAGAAAATAAAATTAACAAACAAAACAAACAAAAATGGTATATATTATTAAGGAATAAAACCGTTTGGATTGTCTTGCTGAAGTAAAAGCTTATGAAACGATGCTTTGATATAACGAGTTCCTACTGTTATTTATATTATTGTTATTTATCTATATATTCTGAAATTTTAAAAACTACAATACAACCAAAGAAAGAAATAGTTTTCCATTTTAATATAGAGGGATTTTAAAAAAATGAAAAAAGAAAGAAAAAAACCCTCCATATTCCATTATCTATATCATGAACAAAATTATATACCCCAGCTCTCCTGGAGAAAAAAAATTGAACAATAAGTTTACATAGTGCTGTATCTTAGTTTTAGCTCAAAAACTGGGGAACAGTAAAGAGGGAAAAGGAATTTCCTTATTTCGTTTTACATAATATAGGCCCTTTGATTACCTAATAAACCAATAAGGATTTTTCAAAATGAATTAATAGAAACAAAAATCACAACTTACGAAAATGACATCTTAGTTGATCAAGTCATGCAGATAGGGAACTTACTATATATCACCTCTTCGTTGTTTCAGACATTACTGTTCAGGATACTAAGATATGGACTTGCAATGAGAAGAAAACAAATGTGAGAAAAACAAACTATTGCCATGATAATCATAACTGGCTCTCCAAAGCCATAATGTGTGTAGTCAGCACTGTATTACTGCACAGGCCGTATAGAGTTATGGACTAACGATGAGCTTCATTAAGAAAGAGTTTTCTTTGCAATATAACTTTAATATGTTTTTTTATAGATATTTCCGGGAAATTATGACCGTGATAGCCATGTGACTCACACGCTTGCTAGGCCGATAGTTGGACGCTCTTTCCGGATCCATCCAAAGACCAATCACGGTCACGTTTCTTTGAGGATGGAACTATATGGGTACGGACCTCTAACTGACGCCATAGGTAAGTGTACAGTAAGACTGTAGAGCTTCCTGGAGAAAGTTTAATCCTTGTAAATATGACAAAAGTGACCTCTAATATTGATGCCATGGGTAAGTGCAGAGTAGGACTGTTAATGAAAGAGAAAGTTTACTTCTGGTAAAAATGACAAAAGTGACCTCTAATTAATGCAATAGATAGGTGGAGAGTAAGACTACTACTGAAAGAAAGGGTGTATATATATATACACTGTTGGTCATAATGGTGGAATAATTATTTTTACCCCAATTTATGGAATGATTTTGACAATGATTTATTCCTAATAGATCTAGATAATAGTATACATTCTCAGATTTTAATGAATAATAATTTGTGAGTGTTTAATTTGCGTGACTGCTAAAGCATGTGTATGCTACTATGCTAATCAACTAGGGGGCATACGTCCTTAAGTCATAACTGACAGTAATGAAAATTAATGCCTCATAAAAGGGCACTAATAAAGCACATCGACACAGTTTTTATCCTAGGGGCTCACAGTAACGAGGCCATTTCTTAGCCACTAAATCATGACTGTACGCAGCGGGGGCTACACTACGTCGACGCCTCCACAAATTTAAAAAAAACAATGAAAATGCAATAAATTATCAATAATTCATTGCATTTTGACCCGACCCCTAACATAACAAAATCCTCTATGTGAGCATGCCTTGAACCATAATGCATGGCCCTACGGAGGAATTTTTCCTGTGATTATTAATAAGCATCATCTCACACTCAGGCTCAAGCAATACAGGAAAATATTGCAAAATGTGCATGGCAGGTGTTATGAACACGTGAACAATCAACATACCTCTAATGTTATAATCATGCTAATTATTGATTAACTAAGATTAACCATTTCCTAATTACAAATCCCTTTTTTCTCTCCATTTGTTTTTGTTGATGTTTTGTTTTGTATTCCTTACTCGTTTGTATTTATTAATATGTCATATGGCTTGTTGACAGGGTAGATTTCAGGGATAATATTTAAGGAAAATATATTGAAAGGACAACCTCGCCTTGCAAATTAGTAGGAAATAAAATAACGTAAGTTACAAGGTCTTTATTCTTCTTTTTTGCAGCGTCGCTGAACCTCGATGCGAAACTTGCTTGCACTCCTTCTGTTCTCGGTGAGGGGCTTGGCGTGGAAGATGGTCGGATACCAGACTCTAGTTTGACCTCGTCATCGTTCTCAACTTCCGGCCGTGAAGCTTACAGAGGAAGGCTGAATGCCATTGTCATTGCAGGGGGATCCGCCGGGGCATGGACCTCCGACCTTAACGACAACAATAAGTGGGTCAAGGTAATTTGCTCTAGCATGTCTAAATGCGCGTTGAGATGATTTGAATCAAAGTGTACCCATATCAAGAAATATTTTGTGTACAGCTAGAATATATACAAATCAACCTTCTCTTCGTGTTAGGCTGCATAGCCCTTTGAAGATTACCAGAAGAAGAACCAGAAAAGGGGTTTACCTGGCTATCTATTGGGTAACTGATTAGAAGTATGCATACATAAAGAATAACATACTGTAATGTCCGTGCAGAAATGCCATATCCCTTGATTTCGCCCCTTCTTTACCCAATGTCTGACTACACCAATATGCATTGTACTCAAAATTAATGACCCTAATGGCAAATCATGCATTTAATTGCATTTTTTTAAAACTGTTAACGTGTGTTGGATTTCTTCCCCCTAACATTCCTAATTTGAATAAACATAATTCGAATACGAACAGGTGCTAATTTGAATGATAAAAATGACGCCTCGACAAGTGACGATTAATTTGAATGCTAGTTAAGCAGTTTCTAAATTAAATGACAGATCTATGAAAACCTTCGACCAAAATTCTAAATTAAATACCAAAACGGGAAAATGTAATGATAATTGGCATGGCAAAGCCAATCTGCGCTAACTTAAATGCAAAGTAAATGAATTCGAATGACAAACTCGCGAATTTCGCCGGGAAATCCTATATTATTGTTATTATCATTGATATTATTATATTTATTGTGACTATTATTAATATTAATATTATCATTATTACTTGTTATAGTATCATCATTATTATTATGACCAGTATTATTATTGTTATTATTATTTCAAGAAGTGTCTGAAATCACATATTTTATAAATAAAATAAAGGTTTTTGCGGCCAATTTCGCAATTTTGTCATTCAAATTCATGAACGTGCATTCAAATTCACATTGAGGTCGCTCGCAGGTGAATTCGGGCATTTAAATTCAAAATCCGAGCAATTAATCTCATTTATCGGCACTCTTATTAATGTTCGGTAAAAGAAAATTCGAAAATGTGAATACAAGTTCCTACTTCGTGCATTCAAATTATTAAACGCGGCGCTCGCGGTGAGCCTGTTTGGGGCATTCAATTTTATTTGTTGGTGATCAATTCCTACTACTTGCATTCAATAGAGGGAAAGTTCGACTTCTTTATAAAGTTAAATACTTGTAATTATTGCTAATCACTGTTACACCGTGAAATCTCCACAGTTTAGTTAATGTTCTTTGTTTATCTGACAATAAATTGTTGCCCTTTGATCATGTATTTGATTTGTATACCACTGTATAAAACAACACAAGGCAAATTTTCAGTAACTTGTGTAGGAACCCGATTATGGAATGAACTTCCCGATGAAATCAAAAACAAAGGGTCTAGAAACACTTTTCGTAAACATCTCAACGATTACTTGATGAATAAGTGATTGAATTATGCAAGTACACATGTATATATTGTAAATAATCTCCATATTACATTTTTGTTGTTTTTTTTTGTCAAAAAAATGCAATTTTTTGTATAAATAATCTGTAGATACATGTATCTATGACTTTTTAACCTGGTATATCCTCTTCATAATTATATTTGGAGTGTAGAAATTGTGCTACGGTATTACTCAACATGTATACTTCTACTGTCAAGTTTTATTTTTTGATAATGATATATTTATTTTTGCCAAGTGTGTGCTAAGAACAGGGGCCAGACTCGACTAGCACATGTGCTATTATTTGGCTCCTTTTCATCACCTTCTATATTCTATGAGAAAAGACATATGTCTAGCATATCAATACTTTGTTAGGTTTTTCTTTAATATAATCTATAATATTCATTTATGAACATGTACCATTCACGATGTATTCAAATGTTTAATCACTGATGTTATTGATGATGAATAAATAAAATCAAATCAAATCAAATCAAAATTATCATATCACTAATTATATATAAATATATACATGAATATCCCGTACTGCGCCATTCATTCAAAGCAATGTTATCAAATGCAAGATAATCTACCATCGGATATATCAATATTTTTTCTTCTTTTCATCATTAAAATCACACGAAGGTCGATCTCGGCGAGGATACTTTGGTAACTGGTGTTATCACACAGGGACGGACCGGAGAGAACCAAAGGGTGACGTCATTCCAAATCTCCTACTCAAGGGACAATACAAATTGGATCTTTGCTCTGGAAGAGCAGTGCGGGATACGAAAAGTGAGTTTCATTTTCGCGTTCCAGAAATTGCTTATGTCAATTGTTGCAAATCTATCATCTTCCTTTTTTATTTATGTTCTTTGTATTACTTATTTACTTATGTTTTGTTTAAATTTCTTTGTTTTTTCTGCATGCAATCATTTTCCCATATCTACATAAATTTACACATCCAAAAGCATGACATTTCCTAGTATGCAAAATTATAAGAAATTGAAAAAGTATTGAAAAAATAGAAACAGTTCCATTAAAATCAATTATTTATGTGCCTTGGGGACGAAATCTCTGTGCCATATTGCATTTCTCATGGAAGAGTTATACCGAGTGATTCGAGGCAAGACATTAATCAACATTTGCCATTCACCACCCAGATGTAAATAGGTACCTGGAAGTTTCCGGGGGTTATTCGAATTACAGGGCCCTTGGGTATAGCAACAGTGATGCTGATGAGGCTTTTCTTGGTTAATAAAAACAATTGTTAATTATTATTATTAGTATCATTATTATTATTATCATCATCATCATCATTATTATCATCATTATTAGAACTAAACATTGTCCATTGCTTTCGTTCTTTTTCAGACATATGCAGGAAATTTTGATGAAGCCACATATGTGACAATACTGTTTCCTGAGCCAGTAACCGCACGATACGTCACGTTTCATCCTGTAACAGCACATAATCGTGCGTCTATGAGATTCGAAGTACTTGGTATCAACACTTGAACCATAATGAGTTATCATTAAACTGATTAATTATTTTATTTAATCTTTTTATTCATTTATTGATTTACTTATTTAATTATTTATCTATTTATCTATTTATCTATTTATACATGAATAGTATCTAAATTAAAGGGTGAGTCGATCAAAATTCTAAATGATTTCAGTATAGCGCTATAGTTTTGTTGTCATACGATTACATGATTACAGGTTTGACTTGTCTTACTAAAATAACATTATGTTTATGTGTCCAATTACAAAGCAAAGGACATTATTATTTGTTTTCAATGAGTCTAGATGTTTATGCAACTGCTGAAAGTTATTGTACTGAATTTATATCAGCCCATTATACTGAAAGCACTGCACTCGACTAAAAATGATTTCATTCGATCTGCTGAAAATACGGCAGAAGTTGATGTTTGGGTATGTTGAAAGTATAACGATAGTATTTTTATGTAATTTTCATTCACGTATTTAATATAATGTGAATTCAGCAATGTTTCACAACTGTTTGCATTTCACAAAGTTAATAAGTAGGGCTACATTCAATTATTAGTATTGATTATTCTTTGTTGTTGTTTTTTATTAAAAAATTGATGAAAGAATACAAAAATTAGGTTTTCTGCGTAGAACATAAATCCCAAGTTTTGTACTCCTTCACCAATATTTGTCTTCAAACACATTTGTCTTGAAAATGGTTGCAGATTTTAGTGTTAAATGACATCCTCTTTCACATCATTACACTTTTTCAGCGAATTTGGGGCTCCCAACATGCACTTTAGCGGGGGTTTAAAAAGAAGGTTCATTAATTTCGAATTTGACTGAATTTGGCATCATTGCAATGTTAAATTCACACTGAGTAAGAATATCACATTTGTTTAAATTGTAAATTCGAGCGAAAATTATAAAAGTTGAATAAAATTGACTAAAAATCAACCCACTCAAGACTCCGAAAGCGATCGTAATACAGCTGAAAAGGAGGCGAGTTTGAGTAAGATAGATAGAGAGAGAGAGAGAGAGAGAGAGATAGAGAGAGAGAGAGGGGGGAAGAGAGAGAATGTGTGAGGAGAGCAAAGAAGAAATAACGGAAGATGGAAAGAGAATAAGAAGAGTGAGTATAAGTTGAGGAACCGACTTTGATTTATCTATTTATAAAGAAAATAAAAAATCTCTTTTTTGCATGAACTAAATGGCACATAATAACCTGGTATCAAAGCACATACGTGGCCAACCTATATCTACACAAAGCCTAGTGAAATATGTCTTTTCTTGTTTGCCCCCTAATATTTAAACGTTGTTATTTTCCATTTCTGATCTTGTATTGTATTTTGCCGTTTGCAGTTTGAAAAACAATTTGTACCATACATTTGTTTGGATCTACAGTATTTATATTTCATGTGGCCAACATATATTTGTGGTGGACAAGAAGATATTGAGAAGGAATGAAAAAAAAAAAAATTAGCAATCATAACCTTGAGTCCTGGGTCAACGCCACCGTTGTTGATTTCTCCACCTTCTGGATTTTCATCGATGATATCATAACCAACGCCGAGAAAATTCTGAACGCCGGGTGGGGATGTCAAAGATGCCTTCATCTCGTCGTCAACGACTTCGACCTCATTGGCGGTGTCGAGATCGTTTTCAAAGTTTGGGTCGACGTCATCGATAAGGGATGTGTGGCCTCCATGGAGTACCGTATAGCAACATCTCTATTCTCTGTAAAAACAAAGATTTTTTTTATTTATGAAAGAATAACAAACATTGTGAAACGACTTTAGCGACCACCTGTCTATAAAGATGTTTGTTTTCCTTGGACAATTTCTCACCAAACCATGCAATGAAAGGAATCCGAAAAAGACTATCTTCTATTAATATATCTATTCCTATTACATTATATCTCTTATTTCTTCCATAATTGAAGTTTGTGAATTCGGTAAGAGTAGAAAACTGACCGAGGAGATATTATGGCCAGAGCATGATTGTGGCTTTACACCGAAAAAGGGAAATTTCTTTGTCCAAAATATCAGACACAATATCATCACTTTGAAAAGTCTACAGCGCTGAAATTGAGAACATTGAATGAACTACTGAGGTATATGAAAGAGGAAAAAAAGAAACCTAGCTACTTGCCCTTCTTCGAATGTGAACTATGAAAAAGTGTCTTCTATCTCTTTACTTGAGGAATCATTTACAAGTGCAATGCTTGAGTATGTTGATCACATGTAAGATACAGCATATAGGCAGGCATTGAGATGGGGTATGAAGGGTGTAAGCCCCCCCCCCCCCCCCCTCTCCTCTTCTTTTTGTTACCGGGCCCACTGAACATCACTATAGGCTAAAGAAAACATCATCCAAACAAACGATATGATATTAAGAACTATTTTCTCTTTAAATTCAATGCAAATACTAAATTCGATTTTATTTAATACACCTCCTTTGTAAATAAAAATCCTCTCCCTAGTCCTTTAAAGGGCAATATACACATTGATTTCATTGATTTCTTATCTAAGACTTTTAATAGGTCATCGAGAGACTATAAAGTATAAACACTAGTTGAATTCACATGTCTTTAATAAGTAATACTTATTAAATTATTAAAAGTAGGAATGCAAAGTTTTTGAAACAACAAACCCATGCCTAAGATCATGGAACTTGAATACGTAATGTCTGCAACGGCCTTGAGTATCAAACCGTGTGATCGATGAATTTGATAATACAGAAGTATACCGCTCAATGGCTTTGATATAGACCTCTCTATCATATCCAAGAAGCGTTTTCCCGGGCCTTGTTTAGTGGTCAATAATAAGTTACAATATCTGCTCATAAGCGAGTGATATCATTAAACTCTCAGGAGCTGCAGCCCCCCCCCCCCCCCCCGTCACCACCTCCGCTTCGTTTCCTTTCATGCACATCTTTTGAATATTATGTTTGATTTCGATGGTTGCAAACTGGTCAAGTTCAGATGGATGCTAGTCATGTGATTAATCACGTGATTCCATGCAAATGGGGCACCTCGGTTTAGTGGTTTATTTATCTTGACCCTGGATCAAAAGGTCATGGGTTTGAATCTCGACTTAGTCTTAGCCTTAGAAAAACCGTCTATCGTTAGTTGTTGCAACTCATGGAAGTGTAAAATGGGTAGGCCTAGCTACCTGGCAGCATTTCCCTGAAATGCACCGTTTGGTGATAATGGCTACCGGGGCTACGTGAAAGAGCTGTAATTCAATTTCCTACCTATTTTGAAAGCAGATACATCAAGAGGCGACATGCACTACTAGTATACGAAATATTTCATAATGAGTGGTATATGGAACATTAAACATCGAAAAATCATGGGCATATCATCAGCATCCCAATAATGAAATAATACTATAGCAACGGCCTATAGCTCGATAACTTAGAATTTTTGCTGGTCAACTGTGATCCATTATACAGTCATCTTAAGTTGACGTGTGTGACATAACTTCACACTTAAGCGGGTATTGTGCAGGTAACCCGAGACCACTTTTAGTTTGAAATACCCGCCGATGAGAATATCATGCAAAACCTTTGCTACAGATCTAGAGGCACTCAACATGAAGAATCGTCTTCTTGTAGCTTCTAGCTTTCAAGCGCTTTCATTTATTTATTTGTGGAGAAATTGCTAAGATTTACAGACGACCATACCACATAGCATCCTCATCAGCAACATTAGTAACATCAACACCACTATATCAACGAGTTTGAACTCAATTTGTTTTTCATCTTAAAAAGGAAGGAATGGTTATCACTTCAATACATGTATTCGTATCCTACGGAGACATAATTATAGAGGAGGGGTTACTCGGTTGAGAATAAAATGTACACTTGTGTGATACTTGTTGCACCTATTCCAATGGTTACACAACACTTTTCGAGTGTAATTTAATGTATACACGAGTATCACTTTCAACCTATCGAGGTTTAGAAATAAATTAGAATAAAATGATGCGTTTACCGTACCCACCGCCGCCCATGGGCATAGGTAGTCAGCGAAATATGACCAATTTGTCGTTGTGTGGTTATCGTCCAGCCGACTGCGACTACGTTCACGACTTCTACATCGTCGCCTTGCCCTTACTCGTCATCATCATCGTGATCGGGTTCGTGACCAATCTCCTTGTTCTTTACATCATAGTGGCGTATAAGGTAGGATATACTATCAGCATCACTTCTATGACTGTGTAATTGAGAATTATTGATGTCGAGCGGATTGTGTCCGGTCAACATTGATCTAAGCATGGACCCTACTGATCTAAGACAGCAAAGCCCGGCCGGACAACTATACCTCCAGACAATCATTTGATTAAGCATTGGACAGTTATTTCATAGAATGACCACGATAAGCGATGTTGATGTTGCTTCTGTGGTTAATGATGATGATGATGATGATGATGATGACGATGATGATGATGGTGATGATGATGATGACGATGATGATAATAATAATGATGATGATGATAATAATGAAGATAATAATGATGATGATGATGGTGATGAAGATAATAATGATGATGATGATAATAATGATGAAGATAATAATGATGATGATTATGATAATGATGATGAAGATGATGAAGGTGATGAAGATGAAGATGATGATGATGAAGATAATAATGATGACGATGATAATAATGAAGATAATAATAATGATGATAATGATGGTGATGAAGATAATAATGATGATGATGATAATAATGATGAAGATAATAATGATCATGATCATGACGATGAAGATGATGAAGGTGATGAAGATGATGATGATGATGAAGATGATAATGATGAAGTTGATGAAGGTGATGACGATGACACTGATGATGATATTGATGATGAGGAGGAGGACGAGGAGGAGGACGATGAGGATGAGAGTCATAATCGATATCGATAACCTCGATGCTAAAGATCGCTGTTCTTTTTATTCGTATTGGTAGACGATGAGAACGGTTCCCAACTGCTATGCGGCCAATATCTGCATCACCGACATCATCTTCCTCATCATGGCATCGATAACCGACGTCGCTGAATACGCTCGTGGTGTCTCGGGGATGACAAGGTCCGTGATACCACGTTCAGTGAGCGTCTACTTCCATCTGGTAAATATATAAGTGCTCTACCATTGGATCATGTGGAACTCCTCCAAACTTTATTGCATCAAAGATATAGGGTTAGGTTTACGATTTGGGTTCGGTATAGTTTGGTCTAGAACTGAAGTTAGGAATTCGGTCAGAGTAGAAAACCGTTTAGCAGGGTACATTAGTTAAATGACCTTGATGTTGACATATAAGCAAGAGATAAAGCATTATGAAAGTATGCACACGAGTCACGCACACAATGAAGCAACATAACCGATTTTAGAACACAATGATACAACAACCAGGTATTGATATACGGCAATTACAACAACTGAACATAAAGCGTTTATGAATTGCTCGTTTGGGGGCACTTTCTTCTGATTATATAGTCTGTTACCCACGTTTAATATATTTAATTCTACTATACTTTGAAACATTTTCTCTTCTTGTAAGACGTCAATTCCTTTTCCGTATAGTCAGAGACGATCTTACGATATAGTACCAGTACATGTAGAATTATGTATTGCCATTTTAGTAAATGCATCACCCTGTGATATATGCCATATTGTAAAATATTAATGTCTACTCTAGTCTTTACCACGCTACTGCATTCATACACCTTGAATCAGAACTAAACATTTGTTTAAATCTAAATACTCTCACGACATATTCGTTTGTTTACAAGGACATTCTCTCTTTAAGGTAAATACCAGGCTTTGAGTAAAGTACTGGCTCCCAAATTAAAGTATAAAAACGTATCTCAACATGTTTTGACAAAGATGTCTTCCAGTTTCTGTAAATGGGTGACAATTTACTTTCAATTCCTCTCATGTGCTGGTGACCCGACAATTGATCCGTGCTTACTTTCAACAAAGGTATATGGTTAGGGGTGCATTTGGGGTTTTAGATTATGTTTAGGGGTTGAACTTAGGAATTCGGTGAGCATATACAAATGACGTGGATCAAGTGTCGTACAGTCCATATGCCTATAAGATGATTGTTTGAGAATCTTTGTTTTACCTGACTGCTAAGAAAGCATATATATATATTATTCCTTTTGAAAATGGTGAAATTCCTTTTTTCGAAATTCATTTATAGGTGCTGACCAATGCAACATGTGCGATGCTTTGTGCATTGGCCTTTGATCGATATCTAGCTATCGTTCATCCATTTAGGTTTAAACGATTCCGGACCGTCAGGTTTGCTTTCATCGTCGGGGTCGTAGCGTGGTTCGGTAAGTGTGTAATATTCATAGACATCATCAGAGACGCGAAGGAAAGTGTCCACCCCCTCGAAATTTTTATCATTATTTTGTGGTTGTTGAAATTATAACTTGCTCCGTATTTCTGCTAACATTGTGTTTTTAATCCTTATGAAGTGAAAAAGCAGAAAGAAAAGGAGAAGGAAAGAAACTTCAAGAAATAAGAGAAAGAAAAATGATAAGGAGAAGAAAAGTTGACAATAAGGGGGACAAGTGGAAAGGAAATAGAAAAGAAGATGATAAGGCTGTCTCCCCACCATCCCCTTCATCAGTTGCCCTATTGATTCGCATTTTATCCACCACATAAGACGATGCCCCTCCCACCCCCATCCCCATGGTAGGCGCTCCCAATGGGTGTGTCCACGCTACGCAAATTTATAGTTCGTAACGCTTTTTATCTTTATTTTATCGAAGTATTATATTACATGTATCTACATGTCCTTTTGTATGCCATCTTTTCTTTGTGAATCTTTCTCTATCTCTCTCTCTCTCTCTCTCTCTCTCTCTCTTTCTCTCTTTATTTTTTTGTTCTTGTTGTAAAATAGCCATTTCAGGTCTTTTTTACTTTTCATAATAATATAAACATATTCACATTTTAAAAATTTGCCTCCATTTCTGGAGGGATATACATGGTTTTCTAATAATCTGTAAACGAAAATTTAATAGGTAAATCAAAACATGAAGAAGTCTCTCTTTTGTTCTTTTCTTTTTAAGGTTTTTTCCAACAAAGCTTTTGTAAATAGTAAAAAGTGCATAATTCAAAATAATATCAAAATCTTTTCGTTCTTTGAATTAAAATCAATACCAAACAATAGATAACATGGTTTGAAATTAAAATTAGACATGAAATATTTCTTTATATTCCTTTCAATTTCATTCCAAAACTTAATGAATTCGTTACAAAAAAAGAACATGTGCATACAATCAGATGTTTAATTTTTATATCATTATATACAAACGCTGTAGATATAAATTTCATATGCTCTCTCGCTCTTTATCACCATCCTTAGTTCTTACCATATCTCTCCCTCTCTCTCTCTCTCTCTCTCTCTCTCACTCTATCCTAACACTATCACTGCCTAACCCGTCTCCTTTCACACCTCTCTCTCTCTCTCTCCCTCTCTCTCTCTCTCTCTCTCTCTCTCTCTCTCTCTCTCTCTCTCTCTCTCTCTCTCTCTCTCTCCCAGTTTTTTCATCTCGTCTCACTCACTCGCTCTGTACTGTACCTTTATTTTTTTCCCGTCTCTACCTCTTTTTAGTCTTCTGAAATCCACACAGTCATCACATGTTCCCAAACTCCTTTCTCAATCTCCCTAACTACTCCAATCTCAAACCTACTCTAAATCAGTTTTATCAACTTTCATCCCCCACAGTATCTTTTGCAGTCTGTACTCCAATATACGCTAGCGAATTGGCCGAATCCATCTACGAAGCTTTCACCTTCCATGATTTCGCTCTCGCCATCATCATCTCCTGTACCTTCTCCTACGTCCTCCCACTGATGGTCATCGCTTGTTGCTATGTTACCATCCTATGCAGTCTCTTCAGTAAGGCCTCATCCCTACGCGGCTCCTCCTCCTCCTCCTCCTCCTCCTCAAACGGCCTGGAGTCGCGCATGCTCAAACGTAACCTCGCGGTGCTCAAATCCATCCTCATCATCGCTCTTGTCTTCGCGCTCAACTACGGAGTCTTTTACGCCGTATATCTCTGGCTAAGCCTTTGCACGCCACGGAATTTCCGCCAGGTATTCACGGCATCTCACGTCGCCTCTCTCCTGGAGTGTGTTGGTCTGTGTTTAAACCCTATCATCTACGGCTTGATGCAACCAAACTTTCGACCATACTTGAAGGACATACGTGATAGGATTAAAGAGAGGTGTGGCCGATGCTGCCAAAGGGGGCGTGCCTTCAAAGAGGTTAACTCCAATGCGATCACCATGGGCACGAAAGAAACAAGCCTCACAGAATCAAAGAAGGACCAATTAGAAACTGTATCTAAGATTCAGTGATTAATATTACTAATGTTTATTTGATTTACAAAATAATCAAATTCTCCATTTACTCTTGATATTTTGAAGATCTTTAAAAAGAAATAGTTTCTAACGAGTTTAAAAAAATCCTTATAGTGATATTTACAAAATCTTAAAAATACTTTGAAAATCGCAAGCCAAAACATTAGGTGCAAAATCTTCTTATAATTAACAAAGTTCAATAGATATTTCAAGCAAATTCTATATCTAATTAACAACATTAACTTCAATGCAAAGCCTAACGTAGGCCTACTAGGTATTGTAATTTAGCATAAACACAAAATTGAATACCAATAGAGTAGTGGGATATATTGTCAACTTTTTAAGTACAAATGTTTCGCAAAGTGGTTACTTAAAAAATACGTTTGGTAGATTTCCATATTCTTGCAAATATTCCATTCAAAATTAATGTAAAAATTGGTTACTGCACTTCCTGATCGTTCTAGTGTTCTACATGCGATAGGATATTTTATCATTTCCTGTTATTATAATGATATAAAATGAGACAATATACATAAACATTTACTAAACGTGTTTATTTATACGGCTTATCATTGATATAAACAACCTATCTGACGTTTTGGCATTTAGAAGTTTTTATCAAGTAATAAAAATGATAATAATAATCATTATAACGAAAATTACGATGTGAAATCATTCTGTGTTGTTTTCAGATTCTCTGTATATACATACAAATGTATATAAGAGCGGCTTACAAAATAAAAAAGAAGGAGAAAAAGGGAAAAGCAATTCCGAATTTGTGTTTCTCTTAGATCACTTACTTCCAAGTACTGCGGAAATCAAAACCACCAATTTAGCGGTCGTTGTGAAAGTAAGCAATCCTTATTATGGATCTTGTGACCGAAAGATACTCCTTGAAATTTAAAAGCACTTGTTGATAAATTATTCTAAACGGTTATTGGACTGATGAAGATAAACGGGGGAACGTATCTGCTGATAAATGAACCCAAACGTATCAAAACTGAACGCCAAGGTAATATTAAGAATAGACAAATCTGAAATATCCCAAATAAACCGATAGACCAGTCTGTTGACATGTGCTCTCACAATTCGGGCATACTCTCTAAAGCTATAATTTATTGCATACTTTGCTGTTAATTTTTTAAAATATCAACATAGTGCAAATAATCTCGTATCAAACGGAATTCATAATAATGTACAAATTAAGTTTGTTTCTTTGTTCTCCCGTGAAGGAGACCCCTGCTCTACCACTGAACCATCGCGCCTCCCCCTATAGTACCGAAGTGTGACGTCATATTAGCCAAGTTGGCAAGGTCAGTGACGGATCCAGGATTTTACATTAGGGGGGGGGGCTGACATTTGAAAAACGCCCCGACCGATATTTCGCTCAGTGGGGAGGGTGGGAGGGGGGGTGGGCACTACAACTTTTGTCTTTCTTTTTTGCCCCCAGAAACAGTATTACAAAAACAAACAAAAAACCACATGAGAGCTCGGAGAAGCATTATTCTTGCTGATATACAATGATAACGATTGTTCATGTTGGCTCTAATGTTTAGCCATCACCCCCTATCCATGAAGAGGACAAATCTATGTAGATACACTACTACTTGTAACCTAGTCCTACACAAGAGTTTCTTGGAATATGAATTCGGTCGTGTTAAATGACTCTGACGCCAAGCTATCGTCATCCGCAAAACCAATTGAACATCCAGTAATTGATAACTTCTCACTTTGAAGCTCAATTACTCCAAGATCGTAGTTGATGCTGTCATCATTGTCCGTTTCGGGGTTTGAAACACCGCAATCAAAGTCGTCTTCACTCGAGTAAGAATATACAATCTTCATTACCGTACCAGGATCAGTGTTTCTAGTCGAAAACTCGTCCTGCTTGATGTCATATATAATTAAACCAGATGTGTCATCATCGTCGTCACCGTTTTCATGGCTTTCACGATCTCTCTCAAAGTCATCCCCCAGCAAAGAAGTGCTATTCGACGTCCCACATGCGCTCCAATTTGAATCGAGGAAATAGTGTCGTCTCGTTAGGACGCCCTCTTGGTCAGCACCATCAATGGTCTCAGTCAGGTTTTGGTTTGATGCCTTTGTTTCTCTTGTGAGGAATATGGAATCGGAGGCTTCCTCGTGAATCAACGCCCCCGTTACTACACGATGAAATTCGTTTCTTTGGACTTTTGTTTCAAGTGGACAACCCGAAGCCGTTGTGACATGGTCCCGAAAATACGTGTGACGCGGGACTCTTGGTTTGGGCAAAATCTCACTAAAGTTGTTTCCATCTCCAAGATGTTGTGTCAAAGCTGTCAATGAACCATCCCTGTGCTGGACACTTCCAAGGCCTTCGCAGAAATAGGTGTGTTTTACAACGCGTTTGCTACGAACCACAGGATTGTTCCTCATTCGTTGTACAGTATGGTGCCCTAGAGAGGGTGTTCGTGTGATTACTTGCCCCAAGTCTTCACGTCTTCGGGGTGGCGGTGGAGGAGGGACAGGTCTAAAGTCACGCGATGATAAACGTACGCGATGTCCGGACAGAGGATGGTTCTTATTGGTTTGTACATGATTGGTGTCTTCAAGGTCTACAGAAGGGGATCTTGTGGGAGAAGGTCTCATAACCAGACTACCGTTGATATCCTGGTAAATGACTGATCTCGCCCGAATGGATATCTTCCTGCAATTCTGTCCACACTGTGATAATTGCTTTCCTGCGAACAGGATGACTACGGCCAACAACAGCCCAATAATGATATAGACAGTGTTGCTTGTCGAGAAGAATTGGGAAGTTCCTTTGTCCTGCATGGCATTGTTTTGACCGTCCGTTGATGACACTCCTGTTTTCCTGTTTACATCACCTAACGTAGACATAGTTGGTGCGTTCGTAGACAAGTTGCCCTTGGTCGAGAATTCGGTCGACCTAAAGTGCCTTGGGGATGTCATCTTTGGGATTTCATTTGCAGGAGGCGCCATTAATGTGGTCGTATTATGGGGGAACGATGGATCACAAGGGATGAACCTTTTCGGAATTTTACTCAGTAGACGACCATTCAGGTTTACACATTTTACTCTTCTGATGTCACCAAAGGACATCGGAAGGATGAAGTCTACCGTCGATAAGGAAGAAAGGCTGACACCTCGATTACGTTCTTTTTTAATCAGCTTATGTAACCACGTTATCCTGCAGTCACATATCAATGGATTTTGGGATAGACGCAGTTCGAATTCACGGAATCGCTTTGGCAGCACGTCACGAGAAATTGTTTGCAGAGCGTTTTCGTGAAGATCAACGAATGACAAATGTGTGCCGTCGAATGTATTTGGGCCCACAGACTCGATTGCGTTGAATTTTGCATCAATTGCTACCACCGAAGGAATGGATCTAAAGGCTTCCGAATCCAGCCGAACAATGTTGTTGTGGGAGATATCGAGGTATTTTAGGGATATGAGGTCTGTAAAGTATGACCCTTCAATAGATTCAAGATCGCAATATGCGAGTATCAGGTAGCGTAACCCTACCAAACCTTTAAAAATGGCTTGATGTAATAGAGGTCCTACCGGGTTCCTGGACAATAACAGGATCTTCAGTGAATGCACAGTCTTTGGATGCGAGGCATCCCTTGATGATTCATTTCCACACGTCTGTGGAGTATCAAGATCTCTAGGCCCATCCCAATTACTGTTGTTGGACTGTTCGTTCTCTATGTCGGAGATGTTGTTCCGTCTCATGTCAATGAAGAGGACATTATTGAGATCGGTATTCCAGTATTCCGCCAGAGAGACGATGTTATTGTTTTGCAGATATAGGTGTGTCAGCGTGTGGAGACCACCGAAGGTGTACCTGAGCAGACTCAAAATTCTGTTGTTGTTAAGGTAGAGTTCAACAAGGGATACCATTCCACAAAAGGATCTAGGCTCTATTCGAGAAATCTTATTGGACTGGAGTGTGAGGTTCTCCACTGATCTCAGATCGGAGAAAACACCTTCGCGGATTATTTCTATAGAGTTATTTTGTAATGTTATTTCTTCCAGACCTTCCAAAAACTTGAATGAATTCCGATGTATTCTCCTAATATTTGCTGCTTGCATATCAATCCGGGTCAGGCTGGCCATGCCGTAGAATAAACTTGGCGGCAGTTTCTTGAGTTTGTTTTTGGAAAGTTGAAGTGTCGTCAGCTTGCCAAGATCCTGTCCCCAACCAACCTCAACCGTCATGATAGAATTGTTGCGAAGTTGCAAGTCAACGAGGGATATAAGGAAACTGAAAGAGCCATTCTCTAAAGCTTTCAGATTGTTATTTTGCAGGTAAAGATATCTGAGTTGAACCATACCCTCAGCCCAGTTTTTATGTAAGCGAATGATTTCATTATTGGAAAGGTCTAAGGATTCTAAGTGTGTAAATAAGCACCAACCGTTTCGACCGATGGAAGATATTTTGTTTTCGGATAGGTCCACCAGAGAGACATTGTCAGCACCGTCACACCATCCTGGAAACAGAATTGTGATTTTGTTGTGACTCAGAAGGATACTTTTTAAGTTACCGAGTCCAACAAAGGTTGCGTTGTGCATTGCTGTCAGAAGATTGTAATTCATGGACAATCTATGAAGGTTGATGAGGTCCTTCCCCCAGTCGACCTGGAGATTCTGGATCAAGTTGTTATCGAGAGACAGAATCGTCAAAGAAATGGCCCCTTCGAAACTGTCACTCATAACACTATCAAGACGATTGTTTTCCAAGTTCACAGTTGTGACAGACGGTGGGATTGTGGGTATGCGGTTGAGATTCCTTCCATAGCAGTTCATCATATCACCATCCCAATGGCGACTGTCGGGTGTGGCCGTGGCTTCTTTCATGGTATGCAGTGTAACCACTGTCATTAAAGCAATATGTAGATAATAACTATCCATCGTGGCCTTTGATTGGATCCAGTTTAGAAGATGAGCTCACTAAAGTTCCCTCAGGTCAGCGACAAAATCTGTAGATTTATGGTAAATTGTAATCAAAACAATATTACTTCTAGCTTATGACTGCTTTGTTTTACTAATAAAGAAACAACGGCTCGATCCTTAAATGCATTTCTCTTTCTTAATAATGTTTTTAAAGTTTTTATTTTTCTGAAATTTGCGATTTTTTCTTTTTCTTCGGAGGAATATTTTTCCTAGGGGCTTTATTTGTAAATTTACACATAATTTAGAAAATTAAAAGTTGCTATTTGTATTCGCAACGACACCCCCCCCCCCCCTCCTCTCCGACATCTTGACCGTACCCCTTTGCTTGTATGATTATTGAAATAATTAATATACATGTAGTAGGCCTATATCTATATTTTCAAAATTTCACTTGAGGTAAAGCATTTGCTAATGCATTAGCTGTGTAGTCTTGGTAGGCTTACACTTCAAATATCATTAAATTCTAATTACAAGACAACATAAAAAGAATATTAAGTTTTGATTACAATAAAATGAACTTACGAGTTGGCTTATTTTCCGAGTCGTTGTTTTCTCACGGCGCTGTCGATGTATACGTCAAATACTTTTGAATAGATAAGCACTGACTGATATTCATAATCCGAGTATTGTATAAAGTAAGATATCAAGGATTATATAAATAGATATAGTGCTTGGTCATAATATGCCTTTTTGTGTGGGATTGATCGAAAGAGAAAAGAGGAGAGATGTAAAGTTTCTAACGATGTAGTTTCACAACCCTGTCACACTGGGGATCTCTTTCAGCGAACCAGAACGATTTACGAGTTGACTGATCGATACACTTCCTCCTCTCATTTATTAAAAATCAAACCAGAAACCCTGCGATCTATTATTTGTCGAAAATGTAGGACTTTCAGAATCACTTAGAATCTTTTCTTTCTTTTTTATTCCAGGTTCTTCTTTTCTTGCTTATTGTCATTTATCATCTATGTCTAGGTTTACGGCGGTGAAATTGCAATATGTTAAAGTCCCTTATAATATATGTCATGCCTCCTGAATTATAAAAAAAATGCCAGATAGTTGTGTTTCTGGTTTAATTGATGTCGTGAGAAGAGAAAGATATATGATAAGATATTTGATTTACCCTTTGAAACAATACTCGTGTGACTAAGGCTCAACTCGTGACAACTATACACTTTCACGATGGAGTATATGCGGTGATAGTTTTGATTGCGTGTCCTTTAAAACAACTGTAGCTACAAGGGGAGGCGTTACTTTCAAATGTACTTGATAAGCCTCTATTGCAGCAAAATACGATGGAAAAGGGACGACAACCCCTTTTCTAATTAGTATTTCTAATTTATATGTCCCAGGTAGAAATTCCGCTCTTCTAGTACTAGTTAACAGTCCAAAGAACTATGTCTACTCTGTAAGAAAAGGCGTTTATTTCTGCAGCGCCATCTCTTTGGAATGCTCTTTCACTGAGGATCTGATCACTAGAATACCTAGAAACGTTAAAAAAGAATCTAAAGTCATATAATGTTCGCATGTTATTTTAGTTAATTATATGTTTAATGTACATCTATGCATTTTTACTAGATCGATGGCGCATAACAAATGCTGTATTATTATTTTAGATTATATATATATTACCACTTTACCTCACATAACCTATTTACTACCACCACTACCATTTGTAGTGTTTACAAAGAGATACACCCTTTCGCCATATAATAAAAAATGATTTTAAATGGCGTATGTACAGATACACTTTTTTGCCAAATGAAGATGATGATTGTAGGTGGTCTACCTGCAGATACCCCTTTTTGCCACATAGAGTCCAACATGATTAATAAAGTGCTTGGTATATTTTGTTGGCAAAAAGGAGTATTTTTGTCAAACCTGGTCTGATCCTGGAAATGTAAATGTAAAAATACTCAAAAATTAGGTTTCAGGTATAATTTTAATCCTAAAACCAACTCCATCATCAATCGTTCTTAAGGAGACTACACAAAAGCAAATCCTTAAACAACAAGGTCAATTTTCTCAATTTTATTCCTCACCCTATGAGGCTTTTGCCATATACTGTTCATAAACATCCTCTATCTGAAAGTGTTTAATTCGGATACGAAAATTCACAAACTCACTTCCTGGTTTGAATAGGCCATTTTCGTAATGTATCCAAATTTAATACATAAGACTTTGTGAAGTGCCTCAATACAAATTATGTCATTCACCTGATAAAAATAATAGTATTTCAATAGTCAGAATGCAAACTGCATATATTAAGTGTTGCTAGGTAGGTCAAGCCATAATGTTTATCCTACCTGGCAACAACTAATGTATGCAGTTCGAATTATGTCTATTGAAATACTATTATTCTTATCAGGTGAATGAAATAATTTGTATTGAGGCACTGCACAAAGACGTATGTATTAATTTTGGTTATATTACGAAAATAGCCTTTTGTGATTCCGTGAACAGAGTCATTCGAGAGTAATTATGTGGACAAAATCACTCTGCGAGATGAATTTCGAAACAAGATCACATAATGAGTTTCTGGTTTGACAAAAATCAATTATTTGGAGTGATTTTGTGACGGAATCATAAATGTGGCACATTGCGCCCCATTGATATGTGAATATATAATAAGCAAACGATCCTACACCTCCTATATCATACAACCTTCTCCTGGCTTTCAATGAGGTTTCGCTTTTTTGGAAGATTGTATCCAAATTACTTGATACTTTGTTTAATTTTAAAATCTTTTTGAACGAAGAAATTCTTTTAATAGGTCATGAAATAGAGAGAAGAGAAACACAGGACACATGCTGTATATTTGATAACAGAATTAAAGGTGGAAATTCGCACCTATCTCAATATGAAATGTAATCAAAAGAAATTCGATACAAACGAAGTTACAAAAGTTACAAAAATGTTTTCATTATTAGTAGTTAGTGATTATGTCACATTAGTTTCATGTTCTGTACTATGTATGATATGTTACAACTGCATGAATTCTGTATTTAAAAACTGTTGTAAATAGCTGTTATTTTATGATATGAACAAATAAAGTCCCTCGAAAGAGGATAAATAGAAGAAGAAACAATATTGATCCTACATTTGTAAATATTTTTTAAATTCACAGAAAAGCCGTTAAAGGTAATACAAAGTTTTGGTATGGGGTCATGAATTTGGTTCAAATTAACGTATTGGAAGCATGTGCGATCCTACAATATTCAGTGATCGTTGTCGCTGTTGAAATCGAGTCTAAAGTGATGAAATTGTGAATAATAAACTATGGTGTATAGCTCCCTCTAAAGATTGATATTACTTTAGCTGCAAAACAATGTTTCTTGATTAAATACGACCGATTTTCTATTGGCGTTTGGAAATGATATATCAGAACAGAACTGCATGTTCCGAGATTTTCATGGTCGCAGCTACTATGGCCGTAGGCGCTATTTGAAATTTATCGGGAACACCGATAACTTTGATATTTTCATTTCTCGAAATCCTTAGCGTTTAATTAAGAGCCCAATTTTTTCAAAATAGCTAGGTTTCACAATGGTAATGAAAATGTTAAATTTCATTATCCAATCCTGTTGAAATAGTACCAACAATATGCATAACCTTTAAATGTAGATCTTGTTCCCAAATTGCATGAAGTGAAACAGAGAGCCTTTATATACACAAACAAGTATGCACATGATTTATTGAATACACACTGAATTCGTTTTAGATGTAAACAGGCAAGGATAAGAAAATAAGATTTTCACTTCCAAAGGTTGTTTTGGGTTTTGAAAAAATACGGATGATAAAAAAAAAACAATCATTGCTTAGAAATGGGCCTATATTATTTTCGTACATTAAAAATGATATTTTAACCGAATTAATACATTAGTCTGTATCATTTGAATCAGTGATGTAGCTCCTCCCCCCCCCCCCCCCTCCTCCCCGAATGACGTTTAAAAAAAGGAGGATAATAAGCACGAATATGGAAAAGGGGGAAAGGGGGTGACACTCCTCCCTCGCACACATCCTTCTCCTCACTTGTGGCTTAGTTGATTATCCTTTAATCCCCCTCATATGACCGGAGACCCCCCCCCCCCAATGGCTAATCCCATGCTACGCCACTGCTTTTAGTTACAATCTAGTTGAGACTTCTGCCGTATTGACTTCATAGGCAAGGTTATAGACTCCTTGAGACTTCCATTCTCCTGGCTTTCAGTGAGGTTTCGCTTTTTTGGAAGATTGTATCCAAATTACTTGATACTTTGTTTAATTTTAAAATCTTTTTGAACGAAGAAATTCTTTTAATAGGTCATGAAATAGAGAGAAGAGAAACACAGGACACATGCTGTATATTTGATAACAGAATTAAAGGTGGGAATTCGCACCTATATCTCAATATGAAATGTAATCAAAAGAAATTCGATACAAACGAAGTTACAAAAGTTACAAAAATGTTTTCATTATTAGTAGTTAGTGATTATGTCACATTAGTTTCATGTTCTGTACTATGTATGATATGTTACAACTGCATGAATTCTGTATTTAAAAACTGTTGTAAATAGCTGTTATTTTATGATATGAACAAATAAAGTCCCTCGAAAGAGGATAAATAGAAGAAGAAACAATATTGATCCTACATTTGTAAATATTTTTTAAATTCACAGAAAAGCCGTTAAAGGTAATACAAAGTTTTGGTATGGGGTCATGAATTTGGTTCAAATTAACGTATTGGAAGCATGTGCGATCCTACAATATTCAGTGATCGTTGTCGCTGTTGAAATCGAGTCTAAAGTGATGAAATTGTGAATAATAAACTATGGTGTATAGCTCCCTCTAAAGATTGATATTACTTTAGCTGCAAAACAATGTTTCTTGATTAAATACGACCGATTTTCTATTGGCGTTTGGAAATGATATATCAGAACAGAACTGCATGTTCCGAGATTTTCATGGTCGCAGCTACTATGGCCGTAGGCGCTATTTGAAATTTATCGGGAACACCGATAACTTTGATATTTTCATTTCTCGAAATCCTTAGCGTTTAATTAAGAGCCCAATTTTTTCAAAATAGCTAGGTTTCACAATGGTAATGAAAATGTTAAATTTCATAATCCAATCCTGTTGAAATAGTACCAACAATATGCATAACCTTTAAGTGTAGATCTTGTTCCCAAATTGCATGAAGTGAAACAGAGAGCCTTTATATACACAAACAAGTATGCACATGATTTATTGAATACACACTGAATTCGTTTTAGATGTAAACAGGCAAGGATAAGAAAATAAGATTTTCACTTCCAAAGGTTGTTTTGGGTTTTGAAAAAATACGGATGATAAAAAAAAAACAATCATTGCTTAGAAATGGGCCTATATTATTTTCGTACATTAAAAATGATATTTTAACCGAATTAATACATTAGTCTGTATCATTTGAATCAGTGATGTAGCTCCTCCCCCCCCCCCCCCTCCTCCCCGAATGACGTTTAAAAAAAGGAGGATAATAAGCACGAATATGGAAAAGGGGGAAAGGGGGTGACACTCCTCCCTCGCACACATCCTTCTCCTCACTTGTGGCTTAGTTGATTATCCTTTAATCCCCCTCATATGACCGGAGACCCCCCCCCCCCATGGCTAATCCCATGCTACGCCACTGCTTTTAGTTACAATCTAGTTGAGACTTCTGCCGTATTGACTTCATAGGCAAGGTTATAGACTCCTTGAGACTTCCATTCTCCTGGCTTTCAATGAGGTTTCGCTTTTTTGGAAGATTGTATCCAAATTACTTGATACTTTGTTTAATTTTAAAATCTTTTTGAACGAAGAAATTCTTTTAATAGGTCATGAAATAGAGAGAAGAGAAACACAGGACACATGCTGTATATTTGATAACAGAATTAAAGGTGGAAATTCGCACCTATATCTCAATATGAAATGTAATCAAAAGAAATTCGATACAAACGAAGTTACAAAAGTTACAAAAATGTTTTCATTATTAGTAGTTAGTGATTATGTCACATTAGTTTCATGTTCTGTACTATGTATGATATGTTACAACTGCATGAATTCTGTATTTAAAAACTGTTGTAAATAGCTGTTATTTTATGATATGAACAAATAAAGTCCCTCGAAAGAGGATAAATAGAAGAAGAAACAATATTGATCCTACATTTGTAAATATTTTTTAAATTCACAGAAAAGCCGTTAAAGGTAATACAAAGTTTTGGTATGGGGTCATGAATTTGGTTCAAATTAACGTATTGGAAGCATGTGCGATCCTACAATATTCAGTGATCGTTGTCGCTGTTGAAATCGAGTCTAAAGTGATGAAATTGTGAATAATAAACTATGGTGTATAGCTCCCTCTAAAGATTGATATTACTTTAGCTGCAAAACAATGTTTCTTGATTAAATACGACCGATTTTCTATTGGCGTTTGGAAATGATATATCAGAACAGAACTGCATGTTCCGAGATTTTCATGGTCGCAGCTACTATGGCCGTAGGCGCTATTTGAAATTTATCGGGAACACCGATAACTTTGATATTTTCATTTCTCGAAATCCTTAGCGTTTAATTAAGAGCCCAATTTTTTCAAAATAGCTAGGTTTCACAATGGTAATGAAAATGTTAAATTTCATAATCCAATCCTGTTGAAATAGTACCAACAATATGCATAACCTTTAAGTGTAGATCTTGTTCCCAAATTGCATGAAGTGAAACAGAGAGCCTTTATATACACAAACAAGTATGCACATGATTTATTGAATACACACTGAATTCGTTTTAGATGTAAACAGGCAAGGATAAGAAAATAAGATTTTCACTTCCAAAGGTTGTTTTGGGTTTTGAAAAAATACGGATGATAAAAAAAAAACAATCATTGCTTAGAAATGGGCCTATATTATTTTCGTACATTAAAAATGATATTTTAACCGAATTAATACATTAGTCTGTATCATTTGAATCAGTGATGTAGCTCCTCCCCCCCCCCCCCCCCTCCTCCCCGAATGACGTTTAAAAAAAGGAGGATAATAAGCACGAATATGGAAAAGGGGGAAAGGGGGTGACACTCCTCCCTCGCACACATCCTTCTCCTCACTTGTGGCTTAGTTGATTATCCTTTAATCCCCCTCATATGACCGGAGACCCCCCCCCCCCCCCCATGGCTAATCCCATGCTACGCCACTGCTTTTAGTTACAATCTAGTTGAGACTTCTGCCGTATTGACTTCATAGGCAAGGTTATAGACTCCTTGAGACTTCCATTCTCCTCCGCCATTCACCTCAGATGCTACAGATGCTCCCTCTACTCCGTTCGGTTTGGCCGCTCGAGGAAGGCGAATGTTCAAGGATGTTTTCCCCGATCTGCAGCAACTAGATGAACATGAAATCACACGCCAGATTGAGTGATAAAACTTTTCATGCGAGAGGGCGTACAGAAACGGATTGATAAGACTGTTTAGTTGATACAATCCCTGAGCAACGTTGAATACGATGATAACGAGGGATGGGTCCACTAAGAGAGATCCACCAAATGCAATCCACAAGAAAGTTGCGAGATAGAATCCTTGGATGACAGCAAATAGAACGACCACGAGCATGGATGCGCGTAACACTGCGTGTTTCTGTTTATTCCGTCTCTTTCGCGTTCGGTCCGATGCACGCTCGTCAGAAATACGATTCTTCCAGATGGTGCGCATAATCGCCGTGTAACAACCGAAGATGATGAGGAGAGGGATGACGTACGTGAAGGCAGCTCCCAAGGAGATCAGATATTTGGCATTAGGTTCCTTCCAAGCTTCAATATTTTTACTTTTGATGGGAGCACCAAAATAACTACCTCCAAAACAGAACGAAACTGCAAACATAAAAGAAGTATAAAAAAAAATGAGGGCATATTTTTATCAATTCTATAATATCGTCTTTTAATGACGGATCAACACAGTGTCAGTATCGTAGTATCATAATAAATAAACTGTTGAGAGCATTTCATATAAATAGGAAGTGTTAAAAAACGTGTCAAAAGGCCTACTGCATTTTTTGGTCGAGACAAAATTAATAACATAATGTTTAAGACACATTATCATTTTCTACATCTGCAGACAAGGCTTTAAAGGGTCTTGAAAGTAAATTATGCCGATAGAACGTAACGGGTTTTCCGACAGAACTTTACAACTAAGTATTAAATGACATCATCCTCTTTTTTCGACGCCCTTGAGGCTTCGACATTCAAAAGATAGGGACAGGGGCGGATCCAAGATTGTCTGAAAGATTCTTGTTTTTTTTTTTTTTTCGTATAGGCCCTATCAGCAGAAATTGTTCATGCAAGCAACAAAATAAATAAATAAATGAAATAGATAAATAAAGGTAACTGTTTAAATCTCCGAAGGGAGCGTGGCCATCTTTTAACCCTCAGTGCCTTTAATTAGGAGAGTTTGGCCAATACAACCCGTTTCGAGCTGGCAAAATGACGAATACTGCTTATTCGCGGCCAGCACAATACAGAAGAATGTACGATATAAAACCAAGTTGGTCAAACTCTGTGTATAGATGGCTCTGTTTAACATTATCACAGCTAGTTAAAGGAAACTTCACCCCAAGAAATAATTTAAATTATTCTGAGAGATTTATTATATTCTTGCCCATTAATAAAAGTATACAAGATTTGATTAAAGGTATGTCATAAGGTATACAACTATACATGGTCATGGTGGTATACAAATATTATAGAAATAGTTTCTTAAAAATGTTACTGAAGGGGGAATGTATATCTTACAAATCCAGACGCCAACACAGATTTTGATAGCACGATTCTTAGTACGATACTTCTGGGATCGCAAGGGGTAGACGATAGCGAAGAACCTGTCAACGGTGAGGGCGATCATCATTGCAACGGTTGCCATAACAGTCACCTTGAAAAAGAAAATAAATGATATGAGTTAGAGATAGCAGCGATGAAAATAAAATCGTCTAACGAACTCCTATAATATCATCGTAAATATGAAATTATGTATAAGATTAGCTTATGGATACGCAATGTAGCCGTCATTAAATCAAAAGCATAATCTTCTCCATTATATAGCAAACAATGTTAGTCATATTCACATAATTTGATTGAAACCTTATTTTCATTAAATCATATCCATAGCTGTCATCGTCTTAATCTGACACGACTGAAGATTTGTTTTGTTTTTTATTGTTGTTGTTGTTGGTGGGGGTGGTGGTGATTGTGGTGGTGGTGGTGTTTACAGTGACGCGTTGATGATGATTTTGTGATTGTTGATGATGCTGATGATAATGATGATGAGGATGTTGATAATGATGATGACGAAGATGATGATGATGATGATGATGATGATTTTGCTGTTGATGATCAGCTATAAAAGGCGAGATCATCTTTGTTTTCATTTTAAATCTTACCAACTCCAAGTAGAATACGAAAGTTGGTGTGCTTTGGTATTCCTCTACTTGGAATGCCCCGATGTAATACTCATAGCAATTCGACCCTGCTACAAACAACAGTGCCATCACGTCCGAGATTGCAAGATTCGTAATGTAGATGCTCGGGATAGTCCACATCTCGCGAGTCGCGAGAATCACGCCGATCACGAGAAAGTTGGCGATGACCCCGAATACGATGTTAAACAGGGTGGTGAAGAACATGATAGTAGAGAGGAGAATGGTCAGGTCACATTCATCGTCGAGAAGCACGAAGGTACAGGAATGGTTGACTATAGTAGATGTCGTGTAAGACACACTTGACCCTGCCGTGACTGCAGTGGCCATCCTGGTAGTTGCGTTCATTGTCAATGTAAGATTGGATTACCGTCGTCCAAACCTGTATAAAGGATAATGCGAGGAATAGAATCAATATCATAATTATTTTAAAAGGTATATACTATATTTATTACATAGAAACTGTAATTTCTCTTATAAAGAAAGAAAAGAATGTCAATGAAACTTGCAAATTTCACGTCTTTGTATCTGTTACCCTAACCATTGGAAATACAAACGGTAGCCAGGCATGGTACTTCTACAATTTGTATCTGTATTAGATGAAACATTAAAGGGGTAGTTGATTTCTTGTTTAAAACCGCAAATGCCTTCTAAGCGCATGGTTATTGCTCTGATTCCTATTTATGAGATTTCTGGTGCCCTTTTAGAAACTAAAACACTTAAATGTTTGGTATGGTATATAGAGCCTATTCAACTCTTTGTGATGATTTACATTCACCTAAACTTAATTTAAATTAAAATAATATAGTTGGGAGAATTCAGTAATCGATTAGATCCGTTTTTCCCAATTGTTATTAATATTAATGGTCTGTTTTTACTCAAAGTTTCAGATTATCTTTAATTGTACATCTACCTTAGCACCATTTTCTCTCATCTGAACAAAGTTAACAAGTCCCTTTCAGTTAGAACACGATACCGCCAAAAAAAGGCTTTTAGTTGCCATGGGTACATATAAAAATGTTGACAACCATCAAGCTTGTCGTAGACGTCACTTGCGCCATTAGTACTTCACTAACTGATTCTATAACACATACATCAATGGAGAAGTGATGGTAAATACGTTTAGAGTTAGAGATAGTTTGCTACTTGATACAATTATTTGGAATGGAAATGTATTAAACTAAGCGGCCATCAACTCGTATTTGTTATTTCAATTGCACCAAAAAGACTCTATTTAGACTCTACATAGATGAAAAGAGATTACCTAGCATATTTTCACATTCTCTTTAAAAAGGGATATGCATTACTAGTATTATAACAGCATGGATTGGTCAAGACTGTACCTAAAAGGTCTTTTATGGTAGAACATCTGAGATGGCTTTTTCGGGGGGGGGGTGTGCTTTGCAATTAATACCTTAATGCAATTAAGGTATGTCAATTACTTTAAGAAAAACCCGCCAGTGAGTAATGAGTTATTTAATCATCAAGTTTGACTTATTTTCTTCATCGAAAGGAAAAGGGAAACCATGTGTATGCTCCAAATTAGTCTCTATTTCGATTTCACCAGAAATCACCATCAAAACAAACTATGATAAATGTAGTAATATTATTAATATTGTAATAGATAGGCTGCCCAGCTTGAAGATCAGCTGTGTAATTGCGATACTCCTTCATCTAACAAAGAAATCATTCACACCCATACTCTCTGTTTTATTTCCTAGGAGAGTGTACATGTATAATTTCCTAGTATCTTTGATAATTGAGCACTCTGCCTACTAGAGCCTCCCATGGTGCCCATATACAATCAGCACTGACATTGTTCATACATTCTCCTAGCCCTAATTAGTATCCTAAGGACATCGTCTAATGGAATCGGATAATGTGCAAACAAAGAGGGTTTATTAGAGGATACCATCACACAGTTTGAGAAAGAAGCTGTATATTATTTGATTAAAATTTGATTAAAGGTTTTAACCAATCAGCAATATTGATCATGCAATGATGACTTCACAGATACTATGTAAAGAAATTATTGAAAGGCTAAAGATCTCGATGTTTGTTCGTGGACGTAGATCTATCATTGGCAAATAAATTAGTAACCTAGAGCTCGCGAGCATAATTATAGAGCATACAAGGGGCCTTCACACCTACAGAAAAAAGTTCACCAAGATTAAAGAACGACTGTCTCCCTTGAAAACAGAGTAAGCATTTCCTGTGCGGCATATCATCGAAAGTTTTGCCCAGTTAACATAGGATATACTTGAGAGTTGAGAAGAATAGAACCAAGAGGAAAACGTATTTCATTGTTCTCAAGAAAGTGAGTATTGATTTAAGTCAAATAATTCTCTCTCTCTTTCTTTATCTCTCTCTCTCTCTCTCTCTCTTCTTCTTCTTCTTCTTCTCTTCCAATCTAGATATATCTCTTTTACTCACTATCACTTGTAATATCTCTCTCTCTCTCTCTTTCTCTCTCTCTCTCTCTCTCTTACTCTCTCCTCTCTTCTCCGTTTCGCTCTGGCTTTCTCTGTCTTTTCCTCTCTCTCTCTCTCTCTCCCTCACTCCATCTCCCTACCTCTCTCTCTCTCTCTCTCTCTCTCTCCTTCTCTTTTCTCTTTTTCCTTTACTTAATTTTTTTTTATTCAGTCATGTTCTCCCTCCATTCCCTCCCTATACACCTCTCTCAAGCATGTCAAATTACAAATGACTTAGGTTTGTTTGGTGGACACAATAATTGGCAAATATACACAGTCAACACAAGCTCGAGTATATTAAAAGCCACAAACCATTTACATCCTACTTCCCCTTTTACAGTATATTGTGTCATGTTTTTAGTACTGCGTGAAATTCCAACTTTGCCTTACAAAGCTATTGTTAGGTAAAGATGAATTTAGGCATAGCAAAATCATATAATACTCTTCATATGGGATAGTGTGAATAACGCCAGTGGTTAAAATAGCATGAATATTTTGTCGATTTCGTTTCGGGTAAACAAGAAGCCATTTCAGCATACCCCCCCCCCCCCCCCAACAATTATTCCGAATTTAGGGGGGGTACAGTGAGCACTTTTCATGATTTAGGGGGGTCTCCAAGGCAGGAAAAGCCCGCAAAAAGCCCGCGAAAGGGGGGTTCGGAAAAGATGGCAGTCCTCAGATAGGGGGTGCTTTCAAAAAGAGGAAACAAACATATGCGTACCCTAAATAACTCTGAGTGGGGGGGGGCGGGTCAGCATGTAAGTCATGATTAAGTACAGTGTGAATTGAGAAGTCTACAACTCTGAAAACAGTGTACAAAATAGATACCATAGAGAGAATAGAGGAACAGTTTGACTTGCAATAGCTTGATATGGGGATATAATATATGCATTTCTCATTTTCTTCGTCTCTCAATCCATCTAATTCTCCATCTCTCCAACTTCCCTCTTTCCGTCTTTCAGCTCTCGTTCATCTCTCATGCAGCTCTCTCTTTCTCTCTCTCTCTCTCTCTCTCTCTGTATTTCTCTCTCTCTCATACACCTTTTCGGTAATATTTAGCCCTACGTTGTTATGTTTTCTTTTATCTGACATGTAATAGACGGGTTTACTAATACATTCATTTTTTAAGGTTTTTTTCCTGGGGACTTGGTGAAATGTTATTACATTAATATGTTATTAGTTAATGAACTCCACTACTTGGAATCCAATCTGCATACATTAATATGTCGGGCAAGCTCGGGCAAGTATACAGGTCTTAAAATAAAATCCTTTTTTTAAATAGTACGAGTAACATTTGAATATGTTAGTAAACCGGTTTATTGACTAGTATACATATCAGTTCGTATTTCATCAACATTTCCCCCAAAAAAAGGAAATACATGTGCTGACTTACTTCGTCTAAAACGCGCACGTAATAATGAGGATATTAATCCGGACGCCTTGTATTCCCGTATTATATTTAATGATACTCGAGTTACGAACGTTTCCGTCATTTATTTCGGTAATAAAAAGTCATCCTCTGTACAAACTACTGTGGTCAATATAGGTCGATAACCTTGTCAAGGTACTTACCTGAAATCTTAGAAGCCTGAAAACAGCCGATGGTTTCCTGCCTACACCATCACGAAACCAAAAGGAAGGGTAGTTTGATGTTATCCTCGTTTTTCCTCGTTTTTCTTCTGTGAGTCGGTTACTGATTCCGTAGTGGTGTTTACCATAATGATGTCAGCCCCCAAATATGCACGAAACTACTATTTTCACATATCATAACTGATAATCGACTACACAACATATTGATATTCCATTGGAGCGGAGCATGGTTAATAATCATTACTAAGGGCGGTTTAAATCACTCCAAAACCACATTGTCCATTAGTATAGAGCTCTCAAGCGGGTAAATGAAAAATATAAACACATCATCATTCACGCCATTTATTCGGAAGCAGTATTACACTAGCACTCGATTCTGTCGTATTTTGAGCTGTTGTAGTGTGTTGACACATTAGTCGAGTTTACCCGACCGGAGAGATTTCAACAGAATATGAGTGGAGATCCTTTGACAAACCTAATACTGGGATTCTATTGACATCTCAATTTGAAGGCCGAAGCTTGTTAATGGGATAGTCTGATTTTTTTTTTACAAGCGACGTACACGAACGTGTACAATGGATACTCCCGTGATTGGATTCGTCTCGAACGAATGATCCTAAAATGTTTACGTCATTTCTACCAAAATTCCTATATTCAATTCTTGCAATTTTAATGATTCTTTTTTGGGGGATTTCATTGAGAGAATGTTAAATATTCATATCGATCACTAAAAATATCACACTTCCTTTAAAGGTACTATGTCCCATTTGCAGGCCAAAAAGATGAAAAGGTTAAATTCCAACGGCATTTGAAAGATAATACTAATTTAGAACTTCTCTATAAAAAAAGGGGACTTGAAAATGTCTTTAAGTGGGAAAATAACGACCATTGTACCGAATGGTTGTACGCTTTATACTGCGCAAACATTCAATCAGTTTAATTTTGGCCATTACAAGAAGTGGGTTATTGATGTAGACAAATGCTCATTTTATGTATGTTTTTACCAAAGGAAAAAAAGCCAGTCAGTCACTCAACAATGTCTAACGGTGAAGTCTAGCAAGTAAACGAGTTTCCTTGCATAATTTGAATATTAGGACACTGCTAACGCTTAAATTTCACAGATAGGACATACATGACATATTCATAATTCCTGCAAAATTCTACAGAATTTGATGTTTGCTGCAGAAGGGACATAGTATCTTTAAATGAATAATAATGTGTTCATTTATTTCTGGATAATCCTTACCCCAACCTTACCGCTTCAGTCAATGCTTTCATTCATATCATGAGTTTATGATTGATGCTCTTCCTTTATCTATTGTCAAATCGACTGTAAGTCATCCGGAACATCTTTTATTGTAAATGCATTAAATGATAATACAAACCAAAAGGAAGCTCAACCGTGATAGTATGGTATTTGAGTAGCTTTGTTTGCTAACAATCAGGCAAATTTCAAAACAGAAACAAGTAAACACAGTTGGTTGCCTGTAAATTCTCTCTCTGTCTCTCTCTCTCTCTTTAACTCTTTCTCTCTCTATCATTATATATATATATATATATATATATATATATATATATATCTCTCTCTCATTCTATCTACATCTCACTCTCTCTCTATCCCTCTATCAATCTATTTCTCTCTCTCTCTCTCTCTCTCTCTCCCTCTATCTCTCTCTCATTCTATATATATACCTCCTTCTCTTCTCTTCTCTCTCTCTCTTTCTATCTCTCCCTCTCTCTCTCTATCTCTCTATCTATATCTATCTCTCTTTTTCTCCTCTATTCTCTCTATCGCTCACTATCTACCCCCCCCCCTCTCTCTCTCTCTCCCTTTCTCTCTCTCTCTCTCTCTCTCTCTCCTTCTCTCTCTCTCTCTCTCCGCTTATCTTTCTATATTTCTATCTATATTTCTTTCTTTCTCTCTATATATCTCTATCTATCTATCGTTCTTTTTATCCTACAAGCAAGCAACTTTGAAAGGGCATTACCCGGCCGAATCCCACATCTTGAGACGCCCCTGCCGACTGTTTGCCATTATATTGTAAGGCAAGTCTACCTGAAGTCAATTTCATATTAATGGAGTCATTAATTGCATACCTGTTGAGATAGAGAGTCAGACGTATTGTTTGTTTACATGAATTTCATTGACATGATTAATGATTTACATTGAACATACTTGGGTAAACTTGGGTGTAGAGACTGGAAGCTTAGCTTATTTGTCCCTCTTAAACTGTTGCATCCCGTCTCAATCATGGTTCAAACTTAATTGGATTGTTTCTCCAATACCTTTATAGCTAATGTATACTGTCATGACGGTGCTCAAGGTTGGTTGTTCAGTATTCCTATACGATTATGTAATTTCTCCTTCAAACTTGCAACATTAATTATGTATATCATATAATGGTATATTTATTCAAAAAATCCCATTGCAGCCCAAAGGCTGAATTGCTGTAACATGATATATACAACAAATGTTTTTTTACATTTTAAACCGAATAGCTCGAATTATCAGATTGAGAAGGAGGAAGGGGGTGAACCCCCAAAATACGGTGCTCAAGGTTGTTTGTTCAGTATTCCTAAACGATTATGTAATTTCTCCTTCAAACTTGCAACATTTTATGTCTATCATTTAATGGTAAATTTATCTCCAAAATCCCATTGCAGCCCAAAGGCTGAATTGCAGTAACATAATAATTATATACAACAAATGTTCTTTTACATTTTAAACCGAATAGCTCGAATTATCAGATTAAGAAGGAGGGAGGGGGTGAACACCCAAAATGCCCCCCCCCCCCTCGATACGCCAATGCCGGCGGATGCAATGCTGAGAGGCTGTATAAAGGTTGTAATCGAACACTCTGTCACGTATTAAAAGAACTTGTGTCAAACATTGATAAGTGTTCTATAAACCCAATTAAGTCTTTAGAATTCTATTTGATATTAAACTGACATAATTCATTTCATGTCTAAGAATTGGGCTTGGTAACCATAGTAATACGATAACGTAGGGCATGAAGAATCGCCATGGCGGCGGTGGTTCTAATTTGATGTGTCGGCAAATAGGGCAAGCAAACACCTTTTACTTGTTGATTCATTTCAGCTAATTGTTACGTTACATGCGTTGACAGATCTAATGGATCTAGTTAAAAGACAGAAAATGGATGAAACAATATGAACGGGCAGTGAGAGTAACATAAACATGATAAGAGTGACAGAAAGAGAATTAAGGAGAGGAGGAAGGAAGGAAGTATGAGTGCGTGTGTGTGTGTGAGAGAGAGAGAGAGAGAGAGAGAAAGAGAGAGGGAAAGCGAAGGAAATATGTGAAACTACATAGGTTTTATTACGACTGTTAAAACATTATGATTGATTGTGTATAATTCAATCTATCTTACTTGTAAAATATAATCGGAAAATAATTATACTTTTGTGATCATGTTTTCCATTTTGCTTTCTTTTGATAGTTTTTTTTTCTTTCTCTCTCTCTCTCTCTCTCTCTCTCTCTCTCTCTCTCTCTCGATCAATTTACTTCATCTCCCTCATAACGTCCTTTCTATGGTGGTGTTTACTGCTACTTTTCTCGTGTGTACCCCCACCCCACACCACACAGACATACACACGCGCGCGCGCACACACACACCAACAGTCATAAATTATGTCGCCTACATGGCTTCTTCCAACCATAGAGAATTATTAAAAAGAACTTTCCGTAATTTTCAGATCAGATCAGATCAAGCAATAATCATTAACTATTGAACTATTAATATGAACAGGTGCAGTATATCTACGATCGTGGTATGTATACATCCTGTGTATCAAAACTATGTTTTAATTTTAAGCATGATTCGAACTTTATGAGCACGTTGCATCAAAGTGTCAGCGGCTCAAACGACGAACGTATGCATTTTGTTATTGGAATGCTCCCGTTTCCTTCATTTTTTTTTCTTTCTCCCCCTCTCTCTCTCTCTCTCTCTCTCTCTCTCTCAATCTCTTTCTCTATCTCAATCTCTCTCTCTCTCTCACGCACACACACACACACACACACCAACAATCATAAATGATACCACCTTCATGGCTTCTTCCAAACATAGAGAAATATCAAAGAGATCTTCCTTCATTTCTTTTTATCACCGAGGTAAATGTTTAGATAGGAATAATAGGATGTTTGGCCGGATAATGACAGTTGATATGACTATTGAGCATGAAGGCTGCTCTTCCGAGGTAGATCTCTCTTTTACCTCAGTGTTTTCCGGGTGATTGATCTACTTTCAAGATAGAATTGCACATATGATAGGTTACTGAGGCACGTAGTTCCTCATTAGGTTTCCTGCAGGGACCACTATTTTTTATTATCATATTCTAATTTCAGGTCATATCCTAGGTATATTAATATAGGAATAGGAACTGATAACAGATCTTTCATAGCACTTCAAAGCAATCGAAGATATCATATGACATTGTTCTGGCTACTGATGTTGTTGTAAATTCCCTTTTTCGGGCGCTATAAAAAAATATACATAAGTTTTAATACCCATGACAGATTTGTGATACAAGTTCAAAAAGAAGATATATATATTCTGGAGTAGAGATTTGGGGGAGGTCATTATTTCATCCAAGAATGAGAAAATTGATTTAAATGGAAGCACTTAAGTGGGCTTTCGGACCCCACACCGTAAAGGATCGCGCTCGCAATTCCGAACATTCGAAAAATCCTGGATCCGCCCCTGACATAGCAATGAATGTAGTCATGTCAACGTAAAAAAGTTATTTAACAGTAACAGAAAAACTTTATACCGATGAAATTAAGATTCATTCAAAGGAATCATAGTGGAAATTAACTTTATATATACAATCGTATACATTTGCACTATCTGGCTTTTTCATGTTGATCCAAAAAATTGAAAAAAATTATAGAAGTCAGAAATCTTGCAGATAATAATAATAATAATAATTCAGTTCTTGTATAGCGCATAATACGTCATGAAATAACATCTATATGCGCTTCCAAAGAGCTTTGGAAATTTTTACCCTAGCAATGATGTGGTATTGTCTTTCCTATAACAGTTACTGACTCGCTAACTCCATTACAAAACGGTTCAAGACCAGGTCATGTTTTGTGCAAAACAAAACGAAATTAAATACACTGACAAAGGAGGCTCGGCCAAAGTTCAAGTTTTTATTCATTTTGGTAGGTACCAGATCGACAGCGTTTATTATTTATCCGAAAATTGTAATGAAGCACAACTGGGCAGAGAGTCTAAAAATTCGTATTGCTGGTCTTTACAAAGCAAACTACCAAACCGAGCATGCCACAAAACGAGCCATAAAGAATCTTATTCATAATCTGAGAAGCTATTAAAATTGGATTGGCATGCATGTGGGAGTCCAAAGTGTTCGTAAATAAACATCGAATTTCAACATGTTTTTGCCTTTATGTTCCAAATGAATGCAGACTTCCATTTACAGCCCTAATTATACTTAATTGTTGGAGTTGTGTCTACAATATCTTGTTACTTGTATGTTTATGCGCCGGACTGCAGTCTCTCAAAGTAGATCGAATACTAAGTTGGATTTGACTTTGATACTGCACTAAGCATCAGCTGATCAACAGTTGGTTGCTCCTCATCATTGACCACCACCATGTTGATTACTGTGCCATATAAGGAGTTAATTGTCATTGATTTGGAATGGAGTGATTAGACGGGATATAGATTCAGTGAGTTCCTTCCTTCCGACGGAGATTCGTGATTCACGGAGGAGGTATACCACGACGCACGAACGTAGGAGGTAATTGTATGGATGGGATATGAATAATAGTTTAGTGTTTTCTCAGTATAATTGCATTAATAATTGCATTGTTTGTTAGCTCGGAAAAAAGTAGCGTAGGTGCAAACAGGGAGTTGGTCAGGAGGCATGAAATGGAGCACCATTTTTCTTGTTACTAGCCATAACACGAATGAACAATCATCATCATCATCATCAAGGGCAAGGTCTGAAAAGACTTTGGCAGTCGTGGCCCTCCAATCCTGTCTATTATCCGCTCTCCTTAAATAAATGATAATAATTGCTGATTTAATTTTTGGTTGCCCATTTGTTCAGGTTTTACAGATATACAAGACATTGCCTTCCCCTGCTTCTCTTTCCCGCAATCTTCCCTGCTAATATTGTTTTCCCTATAAATTATCCTTTCTGTATGATTATGTGACTAACAAATTGCATTTGCCTCTTTCTTTTTGTGTTGATGAATGATGATTTTACTCTTGCTTTTCTGAAAACTTCTTCATTTCGTTATCTTCTCTGTCCATGATAATATATTCATGATCTTTCTCAAGAACCAGGCTTCTGTAGCCTCTAATCTTCTTTCAACTTCGTTAATTTCTCGCTCTCCGTTTATTTACAACCACCCCCCCTCCCCCCTCTCTCTCTCTCTCTCTCTCTCTCTCTCTCCCTCTCCCTATCTCTCTCTCTCCCTCCCTCCCTCTCTCTCTCTCTCTCTCTCTCTCTCTCTCTCTATCTCTCTCTATATCTCTCTCCCTCTCTCTCCTTCTCTCTCTCTCTCTCTCTCTATCTCTCTCTCTCTCTCTCTCTCTCAGGCTCTCTCTTTCAGTCCGTTCACTCCTCTTTGATCCCCATTTGCTACCATTCAATGGGGGGGTTGCTTTCTATACGTCGCTAACCGTCATAATTCCAATGTATGTGATTCCCGACTATACATGCTGCTATATGGTTACAATCCATTGGCTAAAGGTACACTCTTATTTCCACGGAGTCAAATTTCACTCTGAATGGCGTCAGCTGGGAGTCAACTCTATTCCTAGTTAAACTGACACGGAAAAGGAGTCATCTTGACTCTGAATTGAGTCAATTCTCAGCTGATGCCACACAATCCGAGTCAAATTGATTCGGAATCCGTGTCTCCCAGCTGACGCCATTTAGGGTGAAATTTGACTCCGTGGAAATAAGAGTGTACCCCTATTAATAAGAAGTATAGTATCCGATGTCCTTGCTTTCACGCATATACTGTCCATAAAGTTTATGAGGGGGAATACTCGGGGATGGATGGATGACGTAATGTCTGATCACATATTCAAAAGGGTACCCTCGTAATTACATAGAGAGAATTTAATGTCGATCACTAGACAATAAACGCTATTCCTTTTTACATATGTCGAAGTCATACCAGTGAGAAGAAGAAAAACCCACCCGTCCCACACACAAAAAAAAAAATCCTTTTCATTAATTTTAATATCCATTAGTAACGACCCAAGCATGCCTATATTATATTGACTTCATTCCTAATTAAAGGTCCTGTCCCTCCGCTATAGAATTTTAGTCCTGTATTCATGATATACCTTTAATTATTCTATCTAGTATGTCTTTACTAAAAAATAAAAGTGATTGAATTGTGCAAACGTTAATCTTAAATCGCTAGTAAAAGTTAAAAGTAAAAATGTGTTAAACAGTCTTTCTCGCTCTCTCTTTATTTGTATATTTCTCCCCCTTCCAAAGGAACCCTTTATTATACGATATCAAACATGGAAATATACAACCACAATACAATCATGCAAAAGTTGATATTGACATCTCCTCTCTAAACTTAAATGCAAGAAAAGCTTATACATGTCAGCAAATGTCAATCATGTAACGGGTTCTATTCAAATTGCTGTTCATTCATATGACAAAATAAGATTTATTACTTAATTTTTTTTCTTTCCCTTTCTTTTCTGTGTTTTTATTTGTCATTGTGGCGACTTGGAGTGCCATTATGAGTTTTTAAAACACATTCATATGACAAAAGATGATTTTAACATGATTTTGTATTTCTTTGTTTTCGTAATTGCTTTTGATTGGTCATTGTGGCGACCTGAAATACACATTTAGACTTTTAATGGTCCTGCTTTTAATTGTACCTGCTGTATTGCTGTTTGACAGAAAATAGAGACACCATGAAGTCTTTATAAGTAACGTTTTTATTTATTAATATTATTATTTATTCACCATTACCAAATTTGTTCAACTGTCAAAGTTGTGTCATTTTTTCTTCCACAAGTGTTATCGTTTTTTTGTTTTATCCGCTCAGAGTAAATCTTCCAACAGCACCATTTCCTGTGGCTGTATACTAACCCACAATAAGGCGGAAAGAAGGCAGATGACATGACCTCGGTTTTTACCGTTTGCGCTCCCTCACTAAACCAACCCTCTTGATCCCAAACGAATACTAACACGGACTGTATAACGATGATTTCAAAAGAACAGGAATGAAAGGGTTTAAAAAGGTGTCTTATCACACGTTATCCAGGATGGGAAAAAAGCGTCATTGTCTTTTATAATGTGTGACATCTAAACCAAGTTGACATTGTACAAGGCTATTTGGTTGACGCGAGCTTGGTAGTCAGTTGTGTTTCCCATTCTTTAAAAGCTTTTCTCGTCAACCCGCATTTTGCAAACCCGACACCGATCTTAGAATATCACGAGTTTAAGCCCAACCTGGCTCTTGAATAGCATACGTCTCCTTGGTATTCGGATCAAAAATGGATCATTCATAATCGCATTTATGACCTTTATATAGGAAGAATGATTGATGGAGAGATTGATACCATACGATTTTACTGTGATTTTTGTACTCGATATTTCATGCAGAAACTATATAGCTCACAGATGCTTTGGATTTTGACAGTGGCTTGTTAACATGATTTGCGTGTACGTGTTTTATTTATCGTTCAACTGTTCTAACATGTGTTTTTAATTATACCATGGACACATAAAAGATCTACAGCGATATTGAGGCCATTAATGCAACCCTTTCTGTTATCTGTTTCACTTTCACAGAACAACGTCGCTCTGAAATAGGCCAGAGAATTGGATCCTAAACACTTTTCTCAAGTTTGTCTCATTGAATCCTTTGGAGCAGAATTGTACAGGTGAACTCATAATACTTGACGATTTGATAGATATTTAAGCCACCATGGATAACATGACAGTATCCACAGCCGTCGAACACACAACAACTGAGATAGTGCACACTTTGAGTGCTAACGACATCATATCCATAGTCGTGTACGTAGTCATCGGTACTTTCGGCATCGTAGGAAACACGCTCGTCATGATCGTATTCGGGTTGCTAACACAGAAGAAAAGTCAGGTAAATATGTTCATATTCGACCAGGCTCTCATTGACGGGTGCACGTCTGTGTTGCTCATCCTCTTCGGGGTCGTCAACGTGTTCAGACCAAGAATCATGGCCTACGAAGAGGACCTCGATGCCGGTGCCGACAACGATACATCCGGCGTCACGGGACATTTCATCCACCTTTCGCCATCGACGGCGGAGTTTTTATGTCGATTCTGGTGGTCGCGATTCTTCCTCTTCGCTAGTTTTGCGATCTCGACATGGAACTTGACGGTGATGTCGATTGAGCGATACTGGGCAGTGCTTCATCCGATGACGTACTCACGGAACTTCAGCAGGCGACGAGCCTTGATCATGATGCTGCTTATTTGGCTCATCGCTCCTATCATGCAATATGTCCCAACGATTTTCCAGTGGACATGCGGCCCTGGCTCTTGTGTCTTAGAGGCATCGTGGTCCAAAGCTGCAGGAATCGTCTTAGGAGTGACTCTGTTCATCTGGGAACTCGTCCTCCCTGTCTGCATTATGGCGTTTGTCTATTACAATATCATCACCGAGATGAGGAAAAAGAAAATCGCATTGCAGCAGAAGAAGAAAAAGTTGGTGGACCCACCAAGTACCCATAGCACACCTACCAGGATGCCAAACAGAGGAGCATCTAAGATCGTACATCCCTCTAGGAATATCACCATGACGCTCTGTATCCTCTTCGCTGTCTACACCATCTGCTGGACCCCCAACCAACTCACCTTCCTACAGTTCAACTTCGGAGGACCTTTGAACTTCACAGGAGCCTGGTATCACATCACAGTGACCTTAGCGTTCTTGAACTGTTGCGTAAACCCCTTCATCTATGCCCTTAGATTACAGAAGTTCAAGAAGGGCATGGCCATGCTGATGCAAGGTCGATTTCATCGCAGGTCACGGGAAAGCAGAGCAAAAATCACAGAATCTACCAGTTTTAATGGTCTGGACTCACATACTGTGTAATTTTGTTTTTGAAAGAAGTATAATACTGTATATTTATAGTAAGATTTGCGTGTATTTTCAACCAATTGTTTTTGATGAAATATTTGTGTGTTTGTATTATTAAAACGATGGCACAGACTTGAAAAGAACAAAAATCAACCTAAGACATTTTTCCAGAGCCTTGTCCGTCTACTTATGACATGTGGCAATAACACAATGACGTAATATATGATCTTAACATGATATCAATGGGGTACAAAATTGCCCCTGCGTTTATTACTAGAAAGTAATTGCGATTGTGTTTATATTGTTGTTTTGAATTCCTTTTCATCTCCTATATCATGCCTCTACAACTTAGTCTGCTTAGAATGTTCCTCGTTTTCTTGAAAAGTCATAATTTATATGTCATTGCAATATCTTTCATTTGTATTTATGTATGTAGCAGAGGTATTATTTTGTTAAATTCCTATAATAAGAGTAGGCTACTATCAACAAAATAATGTCGGGTTCTGGTAAAGAAAACAACAACGAAAATGCGTTGCAATTTCCATTTCGCATTTTAATTACTATCATAACTTCTTATTTGTATAAGTTCGTACTATTATGGGTGAAATGACACGTCTGGTTTCCAGAGTAACGGTTAAATTTACTCTAATGGAACACAATGCATCAAATATTTAGCGAATTTGGTAATAAATTCTGCCAAGAACAGGAAATAATCTCACTTCTCATTGTCGCAGGCCACTGTCAAAATATTTCGAAGCTATACCTGACATTTTATTCTAATCCTATATCGTGACAATAATAGTAATACGAGAGTATACTAGACCTTGGCTGACAAAACATGTGTGGGTTTCAGTTTGGAATTCCATTGAAAATCAATCGTGACTGTTATTTGATATGCCCTGTTACAGAAAAAAAGGATAATTTTTCTTAAAACATCTGACGTCTATATATGCCCTGCCAATGAAAAAAGGATAATTTTCCTTAAAATATCTGATGTCTATGCCCTACTGAACAAAGGGATCATTTTTCTTAAAACATCTGACGTCTATATATGCCCTGCCAATGAAAAAAGGATAATTTTCCTTAAAATATCTGATGTCTATGCCCTACTGAACAAAGGGATCATTTTTCTTAAAACATCTGACGTCTATATATGCCCTGCCAATGAAAAAAGGATAATTTTCCTTAAAATATCTGACGTCTATGCCCTACTGAACAAAGGGATCATTTTCCTAGAAATATCTGACGTCTATATATGCCCTGCCAATGAAAAAAGGATAATTATCCTTAAAATATCTGACGTATATGCTCTGCTACTGAAAACTAGATAATTTCCCTAGAAATATCTGACGTCTACGCCCTGCTACAGAAAAAGGGTTATTTTTCCTTAAAATATCTGACGTCTATATATGCCCTGCCAATGGAAAAAGGATAGTTTTCCTTAAAATATCTGACGTATATGCCCTACTAGCGAAAGGGATAATTTTCCTAGAAATATCTGACGTCTATGCCCTGCTACTGAAAAAAAGATTAATTTTCCTTAAAATATCTGACGTCCTTTAAAAATCCTAGATGTTCGGGTACCACCAGACCTAAGTTGTTATTTTTTCGAATTGTTTTGCTCTAAACACTTTTTTGTTAATTGTCTTTGCCAATCATGTAAACTGGTCTAGTTCAAAATGAAGATATTCCCCCTCCCCCCCCCCCCCCCTTAATTGCGACAAGAATGGTGTCTATATTGTTCACATTCCCGGCCATTTGTGTACCCTCATAGACGTGTTTATCTGTATCTATACACATTTGTATTGATTATTTATCAAGAGGATACCTGTGTCGTAGGCTTGCAAATTTGATGAATGAAATTTAAGTTTCAATATTCTTGTCATTAATATAACTCGATTGGTTATTGATGATAGTGCTCCACCTACTTAGATTATCTTTTTTATTATGCTACTGTCTTTAGGTCGAACAATTCATCTCAGCAATTTCGTATCTGTATACACAGTTATATTTAATATTTTCAAGAGGATACTTAATTTGTAGTCTTGCAAATTTGATAAATGACATTTAAGTTTCAATATCATTGCCATTAATATAACTCAGTTGGTTATTGGTGATAATGTTCCACCTAATTTTTTAGATTATCTGTTTCATTGTGCTACTGTCTTTAGGTCGAACAATTTATCACAGCAATTTATAATCTGGTGCCCCATGTAGAATAAAATCCTTCAATGCACAAAAGAAGAATGTGGCCCATTTTTCAAATCTTAGAAAAGACAACTGGAAATGAAATAATTTTGTTGTTGGTTTGTCAGAGATTGTCATACTCTTCCCCCTGCCTAAGATGAATCTTAGGTCCGTCCCTGCACGAGTCAATATAATTGAAATATAGGCCTAATTAAAATTGTCATATTTTCCTAAAACCGTAAAGAGGATAATGAATCAAATCTTTGTGGCGAAGGAAGTAGTAACCAGGTCCGCTTCTTCTTGAATCATCCAATAACCTCAGTAACTTCCGGGTCGGTCAAACGAACAACAACATCTCTATGATTCAGTTAATCATAGAAAAAAAACATTTTTAAGTGTTTCTAAAATAATTGGCCACTGCTAGTTGTAAACTGCTCATGCATGATGAGGACGGGACACAGTTTTATCCGTATCACTATACTCCCAAAAAGAAATAAAAAGAAAATATTTGACATTGTTGTAAATCCTCGTTTGATTGAATTAAAAAAGCGGATCCAGGGGTGAAGGGGTCCCTTGGGGACATATTTAATGATAATGACCTATTCAAATGTCTTTTATCGTGTTCTTTACTATCTAAATTCTAATTCTGACTTTGGTATTTTTATGAATATGTAAATAAAACTGATCTCATGCTTTGAAATGTATGACTTTGTAGTTAATATTGTGTTGTGGTATAGAACTAATTCACACTTATCCCTTTCTTCCTTCTCTCTCTCTCTCTCTCTCTCTCACTTTAAACCACCTCTCCCCTTTCTCTCTCACTCTCTCCCTTCTCTTTCGACTCTTTCCGTCCCTCTCTTTTTCTCTCTCTCCCCACCCCTCCCCCCCCCCCCAAAAAAAAAAAAAAATATATATATATCTTCAGAATTCTTTCATAAAAAAAAATCGTATGGATAATTCAACATGCACTGCTATTGCAGCTTTTCACTCCATAAGTGGAATATTAACAAAATGAGGGGGAAAATACCCCCCCCCCTCTATTTGCCACTGTTGTGTGTGTAGAAAATGAATGCAAAACTCCCCCCCCCCCCCCATAATTGTTTTCTTCTAGGCCTGAGCCTGGTGGGGGTATTGACATAATTCGCGGAGAGAAGAGATACTGTATATTGACATGTCCTTAACCTATTGTGTGAAAGGACTTCCTATGTGAAAGTTTTCCTGTAATAATTTGTATATAGCACGAGGACGAATACGACTATCGGACATGCTACCATGCAGGTGAAGGATATATACTGGTATACTATTTTATACAATATTACAGGTGGACATCAAATATATTGAAGTAGTAGCTTACACATTACACCATTTCTAATTCAAAGAACATCCCGCAGTAAACTCAAAACGACTTGTTATAAAAAAGTAACAGTCTTTAAGTCGAAAGACGTCACAAAAACAATGGACTTGACTTTCATGAGACCGCCCAGCCCCCCCCCCCCCCGAAAAATCAAAATGGCGACAAAAATTGCTCAAAAATTGATCCAAAACGTGCATATTTGACTGGAAATATGTAAAGGTTGTTGGTAAAAATGGAGAAAAAAAAAAAAAAAAAAGATAATATATCAAGTTCACAAAAACAAGGGTGGGGGTGGTATAGTTACCGCCATGCACCCCGGCCCCTTATACGCATATATTTTTATCGGCGCCCTTTACACGTCCCTGGTATACCCGGATGGTGATGTCAAATCGAGGTCATTTATCAGCCGTGAAAACAATCACTCTTGTCTAAACACGAAAATAATATGCTAGTCAAAAACTATATGAATGGGACATGCATTATAAACATTGAACAAATGGTTGGTGTTCAATTTTCAACATGTACACCTTTGTTCATTTTCACATATTCGTATTTTGCTACATCATATTTACAAAAAAAAACATACATTTTTCGACAATGCTACCCCGATAACCAGGCACGTAGCCACGTGGGGGGGGGGGGGCACGTGCCCCCCAAAAAAATCCAGGATCGGTTGAACTTTTTTAGACCCCTTTTTTGTTTTACCTCGATCGATTACATGTACGTACCCCCCCCCCCCCCCCCCCCCCCCCCAACATCAAACTCTGGCTACGTGCCTGCCGATAACCACTTCAAACTGAAAACACTTTTAGGTTGCGATTCGTGTTGTAACTGAATAGTCTTGTTCAGACGGGGATTTGCTAGTCGGCGTAAGTTAATCCCTGCAGCAGTAAATACCTCATATATATTTCACTTACACCATTTATTGTTGTCCACACGCTCTTACTTGGACCAACTCGCCACGATTAGGTTTTAAAACACGACCTTCCACCGACCAGCGTAACTTACGGAAGTGGTAGAGCCCGCACTAGTTGACCTCAACCCGCTAAACCGTGCGAAATAGGCTTATTTGCATTTTCGATTGTATCAAATAACCCTCTTGAAAGTTTACAGATACTCCCGTGTGTAATTTGCCACTCTCCACCCAGGTGACAGGGCACCGTTGCAGAAAACTTACCATTGATGGCAACTACCATGGTAACAGGGCTCAACAGCCAATAAAAATCAAGGTTTCCATGGTAGTTACCATTGGTGGCAAAGTTACCATTGATGCTTGAGTGCTAGTCATTTGGCGGGTCGGCTATAACCGATCCCCGACACGGCACTAATGTCCTTTGGCAAGGCATTAATCTACATTTTCCACACTCGACCCAAGTGATGTTAATGGGTACCTGGCAGGATTTTTCCCTTAAAATTCTAGCGCTTTAATGGCAGCTACGATAAAGCCGGGGGTAATAAATAATTTGTGCGCCTCGAAATAGAATTGTTTAGACAGACGTCGCTATGAATGCCTATTATTTTATTTAACCAACTAGGGTAATAATGTGATGAGAGAGGCGGAAATGAGCGCTATAATGTAGGACCCATTATTATTATTGTGACGCGGTGTTGCGGCCTAGAAAATACATTCCGCTTCCCTGTCAAAGACACCCCCCCCCCCCCCAAAAAAAAAAAAAAAAAAAAAAAAAAAACCTTGACTCCGTTTTATTTCTGGATACGCAACAGATTTTAAACATCTGAAGTATTATTACAAGGATCTGTTGGCTTCCGGCTTTGGCAGACGATAGGAAGACTTTCCCATTGCCAACCGTTTCCGCATCCCGGTAATATTGTGACAAGGTTATTGTTATTCTTGTATTATGTCGATTTTAAACTAGTGACAATCACTTGACAATCATGAAAATACAGGATTGCATTGAAAATAGTATGTATGATAGTACCTGAATCCTAAAAGGTTTTCAATCTGTTGTGTACTGATTGCGTAATATATCTACTTGTTTTCTGCAGAATATGGGTCATTTTTAAATACCATGGACGGTTGCACCCTACCGTATGGGGTGCCAAGTGTTACCCTAGTTTTTCGGTATAAAATCACCTCATTTTGTTACAAAATTTGTACCGAATTCATTTTGTTACAAAATGATTTGTACCGAATTTATTTTGTAACAAGATTTTATTTTGTTAAAAACTTTTGTAACAAAATAAATTTTGTTACAAAATGATTTGTACCGAATTCATTTTGTTACAAAATGTTTACCGAATTCATTTTGTTACAAAATGATTTGTACCGAATTCGTTTTGTTACAAAATCATTTTTACGGAAATCATTTTGTTACAAAATTATTTTTACCGAATCTATTTTGTTACAAATTTGTACTGAATTGATTTTGTTGCAAAATGACTTTTACCGAATTCATTTTGTTACAAAATGACTTTGTACCGAATACATTTTGTACCGAAAAACCAGGGTAACATTTGGCGCCTTTGGACGCCAAGTGTTACCCTGGTTTTTTCGGTAACACTTTGCGCCTTGGGTCGCCAAGTCTAACCCTGGTTTTTCGGTATAATATCACCTCATTTTGTCGCAGAGTACACTCAAAACTGTATTTTGTAACAACATTATGTTATACAATTTATTTTGTTACAAAATAACTTTGTACCGAATTCATTTTGTATTACAAAATGTTTTTGCATCAACAGTATACTGTTCACTGACCTTGCATTCCGCGGACACAAAACTATATGCACGGACTATAATTCCGTACACAGAATGAAAATGAGTTCGGTACGAAATGTATTCCGTCCACAAAAAAAAAAAATTGTAATACAGAATGAATTCGGTACAAAGTCATTTTGTAACAAAATAAATTGTATAACATAATGTTGTTAAAAAATACAGTTTTGAGTGTACTCTGCGACAAAATGAGGTGATATTATACCGAAAAACCAGGGTTAGACTTGGCGACCCAAGGCGCAAAGTGTTACCGAAAAAACCAAGGTAACACTTGGCGTCCAAAGGCGCCAAGTGTTTCCCTGGTTTTTTGGTACAAAATGTATTCGGTACAAAGTCATTTTGTAACAAAATGAATTCGGTAAAAGTCATTTTGCAACAAAATCAATTCAGTACAAATTTTGTAACAAAATAGATCGGGTAAAAATAATTTTGTAACAAAATGAATTCCGTAAAAATGATTTTGTAACAAAATGAATTCGGTACAAATCATTTTGTAACAAAATGAATTCGGTACAAATTTTGTAACAAAATGAATTCGGTACAAATCATTTTGTAACAAAATTTATTTTGTTACAAAAGTTTTTAACAGAATAAAATTTTGTTACAAAATAAATTCGGTACAAATAATTTTGTTACAAAATAAATTCGGTACAAATAATTTTGTAACAAAATGAATTCGGTACAAATTTTGTAACAAAATGAGGTGATTTTATACCAAAAAACTATGAGGCAACCGAGGGACCTGCGGCTTTAAAGCCCCAGTGCAATAGCTAGCTACTTGCGCCCTCTTATGGCAAACAATGCCTAATCGGTGACCATTGGTTCCCCATGGTCCCCTTTTTCTTATGTTAATTGAGAGCTGATTTGATGAGATAACTAACTGTCAGTGACCATGCATGGAGGTTTAATCCCTCTTGGCCTAACTAGTGCAGAGGGGCTTTAAGTCACATTAAGCTCACTTGGCTATTGAGGGTTATCATCCAATGCATGCAAGGATCATCAGTGCATTGATATGGCTCGAACCCAGGACCTGTTATCACTGTTACATGACCACTGCTCCATCAATGTGCCTTGCTTTTCTTTCCTTTTCCTTTACTTTTCCTTAATTCCTCTTAACGCCCATAAGGGAATTCTCATGACGATAGAATCGATAGAATATAACAACAACCTTTTCTGTAAGGCTACCACATGGTGTAGAGGGAACATCTATAATAATATTTCTGACTACTCTGCTGAAAATACCAATTTTATTATGACGTCCACCACCCTGATTTGAATATTTCATCAATTAAAGAAAGACTAGAAAGAGAAAATCAGGATATTACAAAGCAGGTCTAACTATGGGTCAATAACTCGGTGGTCAGAGACTGCAGGAAGTTTGGAAAATGACATAAGGATGTTTATACAAAATGTATTGGGTATATAATGAATTAGAAAGAAAATTTAGAGACATGATTGTTCAAATAAAGAAAAAAATTACGAAGGAATGCTCGAGTAATTGCATGGATAAAAAGGTTAAGTGCCATTCGTTCTTCAGTCGATGAACATTTTTAAATACAAAACAATTGATACTCGCCTCCGATCACAAGCTGGTAGACGAAAGAATAACAGAGGGGGCGCAAGCGAATCCTGTCACACTTTTGATACATAAATAGTTCATTTTTAATCATTCGTATTGCTGTTTGAATACCCCAGAATTCATGTTTGATTTTAAAGGGACTCTTCAAAGACGACATATCATTTTCATAATCCATAAAAAAAAATCATGTTCTCATCACTTTTGGAGATAACTCGACAGGTATTTTTCAAGGCTATAAGTTGAATTGGCATTCTTTACTCTTCCAGAAAGAGCCGTCATTTAGATTCATACAGGTCAACCAGTCAGAGCTTCTGTTCGTTTTTTCTTTCTGTTGACATGAATGGAAGTACAATATTCAAAATGCAGCAGAAGGGAGAACATGTTCTTATTCTCGTATGTATATGTTCAGGAAGGGCCTGCAGTTTCCTGAAGTTTAGTTTTGTTCCACAATTAGTTCGGTACATTCCTACATGTGTAAAGTGCAACTGTATACGTCCCCCCCCCCCCACACACACACACATACACACACATTTTGAAAGTCTTGTTTTTCGTATAATAGTCCATATAATCCATAAAACAATCATGTTTCTCCATTACTTTTGGAGATGAATATTCAACAGGTATTTTCCAAGGCTAAACATTAAAGTTGAGTTGGCATTCTGTACTTTTCCAGAAAAATTCGACTAAAAGTGTAAGTCTTCGTTTAGATTTATACAGGTCAACCATTTTCTACAGTCAGAGCTTCTGTTCGTTTTTAGTTTCTGTTGTACAAGTACAATATTCAAAATACAGCAGAAGAGAGAACATGTTCTTATTCTCTCGTATGTATAATGTTCAGGTAGGGCCTACAGTTTCCTGAAGTTTAGTTTTGTTTACAATTAGTTCGGTTACCTTCCTACAGGCACGTACGCAGGGGGAGGGGGGGGGGGGGAGGGTTGGGGGTTAAACCCCCCCCCCCCCCTTGAGTTTTTTTGTATGTGTATGTTTTGTGTATGTTTTTTGGGAAACCCCCCCCCCCCCACTCCCCCCCCCCCTTTGAGTGTTATGTTTTTGTGTTTTTTAGTTGTTTTTTATAGTTTTTTTTTAATCCTTATAGATGACCTAAAAAAGATGACCTTACCCCCCCCCCCCCCCCAACGGAACGGAATGTCGATGGGTCAAAATTTCAAATTTCGGGACCCCCTAAAAAAAAAGTCTTCTTACTCCCCCCCCCCCCCCCCCTCCCTCCCCCCCCCCCCCCCCCCTCGTGCGACTGTTGTTAATTTGAATGGGCTTTCGAAGTTTTTCTAAATGTTGACTAAAAGAATTCACCAAATCGCATGAATCCAGTTTTAAAAAATGCACAATAAATTGACGCCACTGGGCCTACATTTCAGTACTTAAGATATATTTTAGTATCTTAAGTACTGGAATTTAAAAATACCCTTAAAATCTAACAAGATATTTTGATTTTGAAACGATTTGTATTTTGGGAGTGAAATGGATATTAGTCTTTTTGTAGCGATAAAGGCCCATGTGAATCTATCCCGGCTATCGAAAAAAAACGTCAAGGTAAGAAGGGTAAGTGACGTATCACTAAAAAAGAAATGAGTCCTAATATCAGCTGTTTTTTCTGCAAAACTGGTTTGACAATTGGAAGAAAATATATGTGTTTTAAGGTGTGGAAACCCAAGAGCTTCCGGAGACTCTGCTCCCTGGACCCCCGCCGGGGCTTTACCCTTGAACCCAGAGACGGTGGAGTCCCCCCCCCCCCCGCACATACTTTTCAAGTACCTCTAAAGTGCCATTTTTACATAGGAAAGGTGCCACCTTTTACCTCAGATAAGTGCCCCTTTTCATTTCTAATAGGTGCCCGTTTTACATTCCTATAAGTGCCTCTAATTACCACCCTTTACTAATCATAATTGCACCTATTAAAATCTGACAGGTGCCCCTTTTACGTTAGCATGTGCCCATTTATTTTGATATAAGTGCCCCTTTCCCTTATAATAAGTGCATCTTTTCATCTTTGATGAGTGCCACTTGTTACCTCTGATAAGTGCCCCCTTTTATTTTTACACGTGCACCCTTTTTCTTTCAGTACCTTTTTCCTTCTGATAAATGCCCCTTTGAAAAAGAGAATTCCCCTATGGTTCATATACAAGTCTTTAATGTTTCATTTTCTGTATGTTCCCTTGGGAGCGTACCAAAGATGATTAGTAATATAAAATAAATATTACCTAATATTATTTTTAAAAAAATAATGGCCTTAAAGAATATTCATTGGCGCTGATGACGAGCCCAATGGGAGAGCTGGATTGGGTCCCAGATGAAGAAAAAAAAATTAAAAAAGTGTCATTGATATGAAACTTTTATGTTAGTCCTAATTTAGCATTATGAGTATGTCTGTAAGTATTGTCTGAAAGTAGCTATCTTTATAACTATTTTAAACAGGTAACTACTTTGAATCAAACAGAAGAGTGTTTTTTAAAGTATATTCAAGTATCAACTATCAAGTTTATTTGTCTTCCAGAAATCACATGTAACAAAATATAATAGAGTATAATCATAACAATACAATGTATTCTAATCTGTTCGGGTCCTTAAATAGGTCAGAACAAAGAAGAAAATTGGTACAAATTCTAAAAAGCCAACCCCTGAATAAAACATCCTAGATGGGACAGTATTGATGGAAGAAATTGAAGAAAAAATAGTAAAGGACAAATAATAAACTTCGTTGGGGCGAACCACCGAGGGGCAAACATTGTCCGTTTAAAACACACAGAGGGCGGCAAATAAATTTGACTGAAATTAGTGTGTTGACTAGTACCTTCGCTTCGTGTATACGGAAACATGGATGCCATCTGAGCCGACGTACGTCCAAAAACCAAACAATACCAGATCGATCAACATTACACCCCTTAAATAGCTAATCAAAGGTAAGATTAAACGTTCTCTTCTTTTTGTATCATATATGCTACAATACGCTATGCATTAGACTTGATATCCTATCTCTAAACCCAATGGAATATTGATGTAAACCTTTCTGATTGTTCGTAGTTTTGACATTCTCTTTCAGTCTTTGCCTGTGTGCTGTGCACTGCGCCTGCTGCTAATGTGTTGTGTAGTTGCCAGTTGAATGGACGTGTGTGACTGTGCATTCAATTCAGCATTTCATTTGGTCCGAATTCCCTGGTCAAATTTGGAGCAATATCATTCACTATCCAAGCATTATTGAGCTTAAGACAAAATGTGATGCAATGATAAATTCAGAAAATACAGGATGACCACCTAAATAGTACCACTCCCAGCAGAGCCTCTGTGAGTGTGAAGGGGTGGGCGCTAGTGTAGTTCCGTATCCATTTTTTTAGCAGTTTAATAATCCATTCTTAGGCTTAGCAAAGGAATTTTAGCCCAATTTTTTACTAATTTGAATCATAATCATATAGATGTCTAGGGCCTATTGCATTTTCCACCTGAATTTGGATCACATCCGACTTCGGGAAACCTCCGTTTAGGGCTTCGATGTCGACGTCGTTGCTCAGTACTAATACTATCTCTACGCTATAGCTCTGCGCCTCAAACTGAAGCTATCAGTCCAAAATTATGCACATTTCTCGCATGCACGATACCATAAACCATACGAGAAGTTTGCATAATTTTGGACTGATAGCTTCAGTTTGAGTTGCAAAGCTATAGATTCTAGCGTAGAGACGGTACTGAGCGACAACATCGACATCGAAGCCTTAAACGGAGGTTTCCCGATGTCGGATGTGATCCAAATTCAGGTGGAAAATGTGATATAGTCTAGATCTAGATCTAGCTCTAGATCTAGACTAGGCCTAGATCTATGTCTATTCTTATTCATCTTTGCTAAGAATGGATATGAAACTGCTAAAAAAATGGATACGGAACTACACTAGCGCCAAGGGGTGACCGCGACCGAAGTTTGCGGACATTTTTAGAACATATTACAAAATGTGATATTCGATCTATGATTTCACATATTCTACACAAATTTATTAATTTCAATTAATATCAAATGGATGGCAAAGTTTTTTACTACAAATTGGTTCAACTAGAAAATTTATCGTTTAAGGATTTCAAAGATATCACGATCTAAAAATTTGATGTCCGATCGTGCGTGCGCGCTGCATCAAAAAAATAGTCTTAAAAACAATGAGACCTAACTTCACCATGGGGGTTTACAGCTGATTTATACAGAAATGCGACCCATCAAAAATGAGGTAAATTAATAATTTGCAAGGCAAGATATCATACAAATTACAATCATTCAAGTCGGTACCACTTTTACTTACAATTTTGAGGATATCTGGTCTCAAAATGATGATTTCCAGAAGCTTATCCGTAAGTTGATAATTTTTTCGAAAAGGATGCAAAAGACTGCAAAATTAGCCAATCTTTTGTCAATTTTTTCACAATTTCAATCACACCCAATTCCAAAGAAAATTTCGTAATTTTGAGTTCCTCTTACCATTGGTGATATCAGATTTTCAAAAGATCTAGGGTGTCTGATTGCGCACCTGATGTTGTTTGCTAAAATCCTTTATGCATGCCTAACAGCTGTGCCAAATGTGGTTCTGTCATCTTTCATTTATTAATGTATACATGTTATGGTTATGTCATTCAAATGTATTTATGTATGAAATTACATGCTTTAATTGATATATTTTTTTAAATGTTTTATACAAAGATGGAATCTAAATAAATTGAATTGACTTGATCCAACAAGGTTGTACTTTCACCTCTGCATTGATAAGTACATTATATCTTTTCTTTTGTCCTGACCAGATGAATCCTGCATATCAAGTCAACTTGCCGCCCGGGTACCCTCAATCAGGTAGGTCATGATTCTATCATTCATCCTCTGTTTGGTGCTAGAAGGGTTTTAACTCATATACCTTAACACAACACTTACCGTATTTGCCGGCGATAAGGCCGCACCGCCCCATAGGCCGCACCTCAACTTCAACATTTCAAAGAGGGGAAGAAAAAAAAACGGACAAAAAAAAATAGTCGTAATTTTCTCTTAAAACACTATTTTTGTTTACAAACTGATACCAAATTCATCAATATTCTTATAATTTACCGTAAGTTTAGCTAAAAAAGTGATCGCAGGCAGATTTGGTGTCCGATATACCCCTACCACAATGTACGGTGTAATGCGAAATGGCATGAAATGGAAAAACAAAATGGCGACTTCGGATGGATTTTCGTGGCAGGTCCGTTAAACGGTCCCTTCCTTTACTTTTGCAATGCATTGGCACAAACTTAGATCAAGATATATATCGGCAAATGTTGTTTTAGGAAGTTATTTTCGTCTTCATGTCAACAATGCAAGATAAAATTGTCCGTAAGATGTTTGAAAATGTCCTGTACCATAGTGGTATAGTTATTCTACCGGTGTAGTCCCATATGGGCAAATTCGTGCTGGTTTTGACTGACATTTTTTTTTTTTTTTTTACTCTTACGTCGTAAAGGCCGCACCCCGACTTTTTGATATTTTCTCTTCAAAAAATACTGCGGCCTTTACGCCGGCAAATACGGTAATGCCCTTTTGGTTCTGTACAAACAATATTCTAAATACTTTGATTATAGAATTACGCTATCTATAGGACGAAAATTATTGATGTATCTGCCAAAATCACAGAGGTTATGTAATCAAGTGCTTGCATACTTTATGACAATTGTTGCCCCTAACAACAAGACCTGTTTGAAGTATGCCTGACGATGCGCCACCTGATCTGTACTACATAGGCCATATGAATCCACTGAATGTAGTCAAATACTATTAGGCCTCTTTTATAGCCTAAGCTATAGAAAACAGTATTGTTATTGATTTTGCGAACTGATCTATTTTCGCATTTTGGGCTATCCTATTAACTCCACCTTTAATAAGTAGATTAATAATATTGTCATTACCATGTACAGTACCCAATTACTTTTCTCCATGGAATTATGTTTAATGAGTTATGACATTTATTCTATTTTTTATTTTTCTTGATTTACCGAAGCCACCATGGTCCATGTACACTAATTGTTGTTCATTGACCATGGTGTTTGTATAATTTTACCATAAATGCGATGCCATTTTTATGCCTCCGTTACGAAGTAGCCGGAGGCATTATGTTTTCGGGTTGTCCGTCCGCCCGTACGTACGTCTGTACATACGTACGTACGTACGTACGTCCCGTTCTCGTGATCGCGTTATCTGAAGAACCGATTGATCGATTCCTGCCAAACTTTGGTCATGTATGTATCTTGCAGAGCCGATGAACTGATTAGATTTTGAGGTCACGAGGTCAAAGGTCAAAGGTCACAGGGCTCATTATGTATACAAAAACAGCTTGTGATCGCGTTATCTGAAGAACCGATTGATGGATTCCTGCCAAACTTTGGTCATGTATGTATCTTGCAGAGCCAATGAACTGATTAGATTTTGCGGTCACGAGGTTAAAGGTCAAAGGTCACAGGGCTCATTATGTATGCAAAAACAGCTTGTGATCGCGTTATCTGAAGAACCGATTGATCGATTCCTGCCAAACTTTGGTCATGTATGTATCTTGCAGAGCCAATGAACTGATTAGATTTTGGGGTCACGAGGTCAAAGGTCAAAGGCCACAGCGCACATTATGTATGCAAAAACAGCTCGTGATCGCGTTATCTCAAGAACTAATTGATGGATTGCTGCCAAACTCAGGTCATGTATGTTACTTGCAGAGCCGATGAACTGATTAGATTTTGGGGTCAGGAGGTCAAAGGTCAAAGGCCACAGCGCACATTATGTATGCAAAAACAGCTCATCTCAAGAACCGATTGATGGATTCCTGCCAAAATTAGGTCATGTATGTTACTTGCAGAGCCAATGAACTGAGTAGATTCTTGGTTCATAAGGTCAAAGGTCATGTGCTCATTATGTATGCAAAAATAGCTTGTGAACGCATTCTCATTAGAACTGACAGATGGATTACTATTTAACTCGGGACATCTTGCACAGCCAAAGAACTGAGTAGATTTTAGGGTCATGAGGTCAAAGATCAAAGGGTCATATATGTATATATGAGAAATTGCTTGTAATCACGATATTCTGAGAACCTGTTAATGGATTACAATTGAACTTGAATTCGAAAAATTTCTTCTGTTTTAGTTTGTAAAATTGCTCTATGACAGAGGCATCATTTTCGACTGCGCGCAGTCGAATTCCATCTAGTTTTATGTACTTTTAAATGTGTTTGGAAATTGTGAACAATTCAGCTATTGGCTGCTACAGTAAATGCGATTTGTATCAGTGTTGGTAATCGGTGTTCATAGAGTACCCAAGCTGTGACGTCATAAAAATCTATTTTTAGAATTTCTCAATTTTTTCTTCATTTTCCGAAGAGCCAGAGCATATAACACTGAGTTCCTATAGAAAATATATTTATTCAGATGGTCGTATCTCAGCCAATACTTAACATATTCAATTGGTTTTCGACATTTGGACATTATTTGTGATGCTCTTTCGGAAAATGAAGAAAAAATTGAGAAATTCTAAAAATAGATTTTTAATGATGTCACACTTCACCACTCTATTATCATTTATCTTTTCTGCAGGAATACCATCAGATTCGAGAAATGTACAAATGCAAGGTGTAATGCCGCCCCTGGCCTACTCACCTGCACTCTACACTGCTGTTAACCCCACGCTCAATCAACATGGCTCTATGAGTAAGTAACACTAGATATCATTCACATATTAGGCCAATTCTCTGCAATGTGTCCTCTACGACAGATACCTTGTGATCTTTTAGATCCCTTGTTGGCCATACATTGCATGACAAATAAATTTCACTAGCGATATTATTTTCAATACAGTCTTTGTTCCACATTTTTCAATCCAGAATAAAGAACCTGTTGATACAACCATTAAATATTTATTTTGTTTATTGTATTTCTGCCATTAGTCCTGGTCATGCCAGGAGACTTTCATTCATGAATTAAATATATGGATGTAATGTCATGTCGTATGGAACACATTGGTCGCTGTGGAGATGTTGTGGTCTGAGGGGTGTTTCACAAAACTTGTCATCAGTGACAAATGACAATTTGTGTTATAAGCTACTGGAACCCTTGCTCCTGATTGGTTATCAGCAGATTTGTCACTGACTTTTGTTATTTGTCATTGAAAAAAAGCTTTGTGAAACGCCCCCCTGGTGAATCCATCACTGTGGATGACATGGTCCTCGGTTGGAACCCTTGCCATGGCACTAATATCCTTACGCAACACATTACTTTACATTTACCATTCCAAATAGGCGAGGTAAAGTTGTGCCGGGTATGAAGAAACTCTTGTATGCAAGAGGAGAGCATTATTATGACAGCTCGACTAGAGCTGGGGTAATAATATGATTGCATAGGCCTATGGGAGAACAGTATAATAACTGATTCGGCTACCCTGGGTAAACAAAGCAGTAAGTAAATATTATGAATGTCACAGTTGGGAGGTCGATTCCTCAATGGAGCTCTATGGTGTTAAACGTCAGTCCCCTTTTAACTGTTAACAATTAACTAACCCTTCAACTAACCCTTCAAATTTTTTCCCAAAATTAATCTCCCGAAGTTTTTATGGAAATCAGTTTGCAATGGATTAAAATTTGTGTACATATTGACAAAATTTTCTTTTGATATCCCAAAAGATTTGTTAAGGCTTTGTTGACCTATCAATACTTTACTACATGTATGCAAGATGGATAACAGGGAAACAGAGTATCTTGTTACCAAATTGTGTTAGTACTAAGATTCATGAATTTCTAATCTGCTGTAGTCTGCAAATATTATTTTCACTGTAGGAGAGACTTTAAACATTAACCCTATTTAGCCCGGGCTATTTTGAAATTGCATAGCCCGGGGGGGGGGGGGGGGGGGGGGGGCTTCTAAGGCCCCCCCCCCCTATGATCTCGGCCGTGAAACGACCTATCACCACAAAAATTTGCATGCATGTCAAGTGAAGTGTATAGAATTTTTAAAAAATATTGAAAAATTCACTCATTTGCATATTTATGAAAATATGGTAATAACATTCACATTTTTATCCATAAAATCATATATTCTTCATATTTAAACATTAATTTTCACTACATATATTATTTAGACCATTTGGGATAATAATATAGCCAAAAAATTGGAAGAGCCAGGTTATTCCTTATGTTATCTATTGTTTTGATAATTTCTTATGAATTTCTTTGTTTTTTTAACTTATGTATTTTATTGTTTTTGTTATTTTATTTCATTTCCCACTATAATTCAACTATTTTGACCCCAAAATAAACACCTAAACTATAAACAAGACCAAATGACCAATGTTTTATCTCTTTATTTGAAAAATGAGATTTCCATATGTTTTGTACACAAATCACAAAAATGAGCGATTTTCAGGCTGACATGCAAAGACAAAAGGACACGTGACTTTGTAATGGTAGGTCCGATTTTCGCAAAATTTCTTTCAAAAGATGCGCAAGACTCGAAAGAAAAAAGTCACAAAATTTCTGTGCAAGATTTTCTTGCGTTAAAAAATTATTGCATAAAATGTCGAGGGGGGGGGGGGCTTCTAAAGCCCCCCCCCCCCCCCCCCCCGGGCTAAATAGGGTTAAAGCCCCATTGCACTACTTATAGCTACTTGCGCCCTCTATATAGCAGTCAATGCCTAATCAATGATTGTTAATCCCCTATGATCCCCTTTCTCAAGTTAATTGAGAGCTGATTTGATGAGATAACCACCTGTCAGTGACCTTGCAGGGAGGTCTAATCCCTCCTGGCCAACTAGTGCGAGTGGAAATGCGAGATGGTTGATTACATGTATGTACTACATAAGTATTGGGATAAACTAAGGTTTTAAAATCATCTAAATGATTAAAAATTTGCCCAGTCTTGCCAAAGGTCAAACGCAGCGTACGGACAGAAATGTGTAAGGTACTACACAAACGTGGCATGAAAGTGTGGTCCACAACCTATAGCTCTTTCACTGTTATTTTTTTAATATTTGGGCATTTGAAGAGCTATCCTTTTCAGGGTGTAGTTTTTCTATGATTTTTCTCATACTAACATTAAAAAAAAATTAATTTAAAATCTCACAAATTATTTTGTCCACCATTCCCAGAACTTGACCTTTTCTTTAAAGGTAAAGACCAGTTTTGTAAACGCCCCCCTCTCAAAAAATTAAATGGAAGCTCTTTTTACCAATCATGTGAAAGAATATGTTTTGACTAATACGTGATGATACAAATTTTGCCGAGAAACTGCCTACTAATCGATATATTTGGTAAATTATCATATCAATCCGGCCTGGAAAGATATCGTGAATGCACTTCAATATTGAACATTTGGGCATATATTTCTGCTTTTTTGCAAATTTAGGTTGAAATATTGCCATCTAAACCTCTGAAGGCAATATTTAAACAATATTGAATGGATATTTTGCACCCAAAACCCTTAAACCACAATTTTACCATTACCGGTCTATATCTTTAATATATCACAGTGATTACCCAGTGTTACCATCTGAATGATCTTTGTTTAGCTGGTGCCAATGGTCCTGCAGGAGCTGGTGGAGGTCTACTCTATGAAAGCAGTGCATCTCCATTGATGCGGTCATATGGAAAAGGAAGTGAGTTAATATCTTCCGTATCCGGACACCTACCCCCTGGACATCCACCCCCAGTGAACTACCCCCTAGGACAATTACCCCCTTGGATAGTTGTCCAGGGGGTAGGTGTTCTAGAGGATGGTTGTCGTAGGGGGTAGTTGTCCGGGGGGTAGTTGTCCTAAGGGGTAGTTGTCCCAGGGGGGGGGGGGGGGGGTAGTCGTCCTAGGGGGTAGTTGTCCTAGGGGGTAGTTGACTAGGGGTGGTTATTCAGGGGATGGATGTCCAGGGGGTAGGTGTCCTAGAACCAATATCTTCATCATGATATCAAGTTTATTTGAACCGGATGACTACTGAATTCTTCAATTATCATAAGATTGATACAGGGAGTATACAGTTCATGTAGGAAAGAGGTAAATAATAGCAGGAATATGAGAGATACATTTTGAGTTTAATAAACATTTACAGAAAATCTGATATAGTATGAAAAGAATTATGAAGCTTCAAATTGTCATCAATGAAATGCAAATTAGTAACTTTATGATTTTCTTTGTAAGCACCTCTTCTATAAGTTTATTTTAAATCATGAATTTCCGTTTTCTTGACTTGTAGTGAAGGAATAAATCTAATGTGTAAAGTGAGTTTGCAAAAACATTCGTCCAGTAATATATCTAGGGTATAGAGGAAATCTTTTTCCTCCAAAAATATTCTAATCTTTAGCACATCCTGTTATACATATTGACTTATATTTAATCATAATAATAATAATAATAATAATATTTAATTTTTATATAGCGCTTAATACAAATGTCTCTAAGCGCTTTATAAATATACTATTACCCCGGCCATTGGATTCAGTGCTTGCCCGCACACACTGTGTGCACAATCATAAATTGAAGATTTATGTAGAGGTTATTACCTTTGGTGTTCTCTGTTTTCTCCACTTTGTTTGTGTAATGATCAAGTGTATTTCTCTTTGTGATACGCCCTCAGGTCCGTACGTACTGCCAGCGACTCATACCTCCTATTCCACTGGATTGAATACATCTCCTGCCCACACACAGTCGGCATATACACATTCACTCTCACAGGTAAGAGGGCAAATTGGCAACATTTCAAGTATAAAATCTTAACCGGTTAACTCCTGAATTTCCCCCATTGCCATTGGCTTAATACATACATCAACTGGTTCCAGGAAGCAATGGGTTTAATTTCCCTTTTTCTTCTCCTCTTTCATTTTAATGCCTTAGAGTTGAGTTAAAGGGATCGTTTAACAATGTTAAATCTGAGATGCACGGCCCTACGTGTTATCAGTGTCTGTAATATGGTGTAATATTGAAGCCCTAAAAAAAACTGCGCTTCAAAATGATCAAGAAGTGCCTCAAAAAAGTAAAAATCTTTGAGTGACCGGTTTTACCATACTCGTTTTCCCCAATAGACTGTAGTGTTATGGAAACCATTTTCAAAATGTGTAATTTCAATCATAAATATCTTGATAATCAGACAGGCGATGGGCTTGTAAAAGTCATGTGCTTACTGACTGACCTTAAGGTTTATAATTATCATTGTAGCATGAGCTAAATCCAGAATTTTGTTTCAGAATCTGAAACAAAGTTACCGGATCCCTTTAAAGTTGTACCTCTTCACACTTGATGCAGTAAATTTTATTTTAAAAAAACACCACGGCTAACTATGACATAAAATAGATGGCAGGAACCAAGTTTTGTCTCTGTGTGAAATTTGTCTGTTAAATTTACATATATATCTGCCCTTCTGCTGGTGGGAGGTACAGAAAGAACGCATAACCTAACAATGGCCCAACGGGGTGTATTATACGATAATGTGAAGAGCACAAGTTAATCTTATTCTATTTTGCGTGGCTTTTTTAAAGTGGTTTACCACCTCCTATCTGAACAAAGTTTGACAAAGAAATAGTGAGAAAAGAAAAGATCATATGCTGTGACCTAGTGGAAGCCTAGCTTAGTCATCCATACAATTTATATCAGGCTCACGAGCACTTGATGTGATGAATATGAGTCGTTTTCCAAAGACCAATACTATACTATCAGTCATCCTTTGTCTTCAGACTACTTAGTGGTGATGTGCAGTAAAGCACACAGTCTGCACAAAAATATAGTATACAAATATACACTGTCTTGAGAGGTTCTGGTTAAAACCTTGCGCAAGAAGTGACTCCAATAGTACTATTTGCTGAGGGGCAAACAAATTACAGTTTTCAACCAATCAAAAGCCAACAAATTTTTGCTGCAGGATATAATATAGTTTTGCTTCACTCTTTGTCTGTCTACAGTCTAGTGGAGGTACGTTATATAGTGCACAGTCAGCCTACCCACCGGGGCTGATACCAGGCTTAGCTCCACCAACTAACTTACTCCAGGCTCAACAACAACAGAGGCAACTCTATCTACAGAGCACGGCTCAGGTATGGTCTTAGCCTTTAACTTGGTCGTGCAATAGTAAATCCAACAGTTATTGAGAGATGTAAGGGATATTTGGGTTAAAATGGTAAACCATTTTCAACCTTAAGTATTCCTGTGATGTACATTCTGCACATCTCTTTGACATTGGTGTGAAATTCCATTTAGATATGTCCTTGCATGGTGGATAATGTAGGGGTTCAAATTGGGCCTGAGTCAAAATGGTTTCTCGCCCGGTCTCCGACTGTCACGCCGAAACTCGGGTTGGAATATTCAAGTTCTCAGGTTTATCAAGATTAAATTTCACACTGATTTTTGCAATAAAGAACTTGAAATAGACAATTCACAAACTTAAATTCAAGTTAATTAAATATACTAGTATATGCTCTAGAAATAAATAGATATTGTTTCAGTTGACGGTAGGTCTTCACCGAAGAGTGCAAGTTACGATAATACCACAAACAAAATTCCTGTTCGTCGACCCAGTACCCGCCTGAAATTTTCAAGTCAAACCTGGGTTCGGCAAAATGCCTTTAAGTGTTAGGCGATCTCCATAGACAGGTTTGACTATAGTTGTAATGTATTTGTGTTTCTCTTGGGCGGTCTCTATAGACAGGTTTGACTGTAGTTGTAATGTATTTGTGTTTCTCTTGGGCAGTCTCTATAGACAGGTTTGACTGTAGTTGTAATGTATTTGTGTTTCTCTTGGGCGGTCTCTATAGACAGGTTTGACTGTAGTTGTAATGTATTTGTGTTTCTCTTGGGCGGTCTCTATAGACAGGTTTGACTGTAGTTGTAATGTATTTGTGTTTCTCTTGGGCGGTCTCTATAGACAGGTTTGACTGTAGTTGTAATGTATTTGTGTTTCTCTTGGGCGGTCTCTATAGACAGGTTTGACTGTAGTTGTAATGTATTTGTGTTTCCCTTGGGCAGTCTCTATAGACAGGTTTGACTGTAGTTGTAATGTATTTGTGTTTCCCTTGGGTGGTCTCTATAGACAGGTTTGACTGTAGTTGTAATGTATTTGTGTTTCCCTTGGGCGGTCTCTATAGACAGGTTTGACTGTAGTTGTAATGTATTTGTGTTTCCCTTGGGCGGTCTCTATAGACAGGTTTGACCGTAGTTGTAATGTATTTGTGTTTCCCTTGGGCGGTCTCTATAGACAGGTTTGACTGTAGTTGTAATGTATTTGTGTTTCCCTTGGGCGGTCTCTATAGACAGGTTTGACTGTAGTTGTAATGTATTTGTGTTTCCCTTGGGCGGTCTCTATAGACAGGTTTGACTGTAGTTGTAATGTATTTGTGTTTCCCTTGGGCGGTCTCTATAGACAGGTTTGACTGTAGTTGTAATGTAACATCATTTCTTGTTTTCTCATCTCCTCCAGCCGGGCATGAACCCTGCACTTGGAATGAACCCAGCAACAGCTGCGGCCTTAGCTGCTCGACAATCACCCATACAGGGCATGCCAGTCACCCAGCACTACCAGCACTACCAGTACGCCATGATGTCAGCCCCGCCCGCTGGTAGCGTCTACCCCAACCCTACCTATTACCCCTCCTATGGTCCTGTCTACCACCAGAACAATGGGGCGATACCATAGTCTTGGAGGGATGAGAAGGGGACCAAGGTGGAAGTAAGGTTGTAAGAGGAGGAGACATGGGTAGCTGACTGCATAGAGGGTGAGAGAGAATGAGAGAGCGAGCGTGAGAGAGAATATTTATGAAACAGTGAATGTATTAATGAGTGAGAGAATGATGGGTTATATATCATAGATTCAAAAGTAAGAGAGAGTGAGTGAGTGAGTGTCACATGGTTGTCTCATTCTTATATGGTTTTCAAGATAGAGGCCATTTTGCTGATAAGTATCATGGATGTCTTTAGATAAGCATTGTCATCATGTTTCACCAAGGAAGTGCCAAATAGGTTTCTCTTCCAAAAAAAGAAAAAAAATCATTGAAAATAAAAGAAAACAAGAAAAAAAAATTCCCATAACCATATAAAGAGGATATATCACTGTGTATTTTTAAACAATGCTCACAAATTGGGTTTAGATTTATGCCTTGGTCAACGGTATAGACCCTCTCTGTGGACTGTATTACACACTGCATGGCGCAATGAGTAGACTATGCTTAAAGCAGTTTAAACCATGTTTTAAGATACTTTAAGAATTCAAACCTTTGCTTACAGGGAGCGAATGGTCTCTGTATTAAGCCTGTGGTAAGGTGAGAATTCATTAGTCAATGGATTAATATGGTGCACATATGGTTATTAACATTGAGTAACCAAGTTAGGATGAAGAATTGTGGGTAAAGTTTTCAGGGATATGCCCAGTTAGGATGGTCGTGTATTGCCCATGCAATAGTATTAATGCGCCCAGTTAGGATGGTAGTATATTGCCCATGCAATAGTATTAATGTTTCATGAATGGTATAGAGAATGAGAGTGTAGCAGCCACCATACATGTTTGAGTTTCAGTATTAGATTCACTTTTAATGGCAATATGAAATCATATTTCTCAACATTAAGATGAAAATAAAAGTTATTAGCAAAAGTAAAAAAAGATGATTTGAATAAGCTCACAGGGATATATGATGGTTATAACATTAATATCAGACATAACTCAGTGTTTGTGGTATATTAAAATAGAATGCCTCCATATGTGATGAAGAGCAGACATTTGTACAATAACTATTCTGGAACTGAGGAGTAAAATAATTACCTATCTTCAGCCCCAAAATGGAAATTTAGAAATTAGGCTAGGAAATTGGACCTTCTAATCTCAGAATTGTCAAAATATGATAATTGTAATAATTGCAATGATAAGACAAATGTCAGAAATTCTATTGACTTCAATGTTGTATATCCATGGAACAAGATCAAGATCAGATGCAAAATGTCTTGGGGGAAAAATCAAATGATTTTGTTTTTAAATTATGATTCCCTGGAACCACTTCATGTATAATTAAATGAAGTTCAAATGCATGTCAATACTAGTAGGAGTCATTTTGTATTACTAATTCTTAATTCACTTCCCCTTCTCATGCAAGGTTGCCAGTTAAATAATCACAGATTTTCATACCAAGTAAAATAAAGTATGCATACATGTTACATCTAGTGGTTAATAATTCATACTTTGTGAGGTAGCTACTTTTTATTCACATGTGAATTATTCTCTACAGTCTCTATAGGTCATGAATCTTTTTTTAATCAGGCAATTTCTACTATTGCTGACCTGAAATCTTAATCACATTAGGAAAATATGACACCACTTCTGGTTGGTCCCTGAATATAAATATTCTGTCGGAATTAGCCGTTATAGGAATATTGTCGTATCTGAAATGGTTAAAACCGTTGTTTGTTAGTATGTCATTTTTGTTTGTACTTTTGTAAGAGCTACGAGAATCAAAAGTAGTTTATTGACGGCAATGTTCAAGAGATTTCTGTCGATTGAAATGTTCACTTTTTAACGATACTTGTAAGATGTGCTCTCTCTATATAAATGGGTGATGTTTATCATGTCTAGCATTCTAAAGATTTCAGAACACTACTTTGTATTCATTTTTTTCCATGCCCATTCCTTCTAATCCAATCAACGAGGTAGTACCTTGCATTTGAACTGCTCCATATCTATATTTTAAAGATGGTTTGTCCCTTTTGCAGACCTACAATGTAAAGACCTCAAGTTCCATGAATCCAGTGGTATATTGAAGGGGTCTATTATTAGGAACTTTACACAAAATGAAGAAAAAAATGGAAACTGGCTTTCAAAAAAAATATGGAATGTTTAATTCCAGATATTTATTTTCTGGGCCTGAAAAATATTTAAAAATTAAGTCAACTGTTACATTTGTTGATTTGAGAATAGCTTCGTCTTCGGTAATTTAAAAACAGCTCTGAATTTTCTTCTTTTTTTTGACAAGAAAGTTTAAGAACATATGACTGTAAAATTTCACACACAATATCTAAATGATATATTTTAAACACTTTCCAAGTTTCTTTAAGTTTGCAAAACTCTGCAAAAGGGACCCACTGCCTTCAAAACACATACCGGTACATACAGAGATGGGGAAATATCATATTTACATACATGTAATAGGAACATGTTGGTATTTGGAGGCAGACTTATTCTTTTCCTGATATTTCTGTATTCATATTCATAATTAATATGTGATTTATCAATACTGTTGCCAGTAACTCATCGAGTACGTTTAGAGGCTTTATCATACATGTAGATGTTTTTATAATGTATTTTGCAGTACTTTTTTGTTAGCTAAGCAAGCAACTCTAGAATCTTTCATCTCAGTTCTAATCTAATGTTTGTGTCATAAGAGGGAAGAGAACAGACGGCAGTTTTATACTTGTACAACATTGTGCAAAAGTCATGGGTCACCCTACATAAAATAGATAAATCAATACATACGACTACAACTTAAAAACTACCCTCTGGACAATTACATCTAGCCAATAACCCCCCCCCCCCCCCCCCCTCGCCTTTTTTTTTTCACATGTACCTTTCCCGAGGGCACACATTGTATCTCATATTTTTTTTTTTTTTTTTTTTTTTTTTTTTTTTTTTTTTTACAGAGGTAGTCTTGTCTTGGGGTCTGGGGATAGGCCTAGATGTTGAGGTTGTCTTCATGATTGTTATTGGGTAATTTCCCTTGTTATTGCCTTGGGGAAAGGGGTGTTACTGTTGTGCAAGGGATTGGGGGGGGGGGGTAGGAGTAGCTGTCCTGGCTGGTGTGAGTTATCAGGCGTTGCTAGCTCATGGGTTAATGGTCCTCCAAGCACCAATTAGTAATTACATCGAGCTGTGTTATGTAGAGAGATTTTATTATTCCTCTCAATTTCAAGCTGAGGGTGACTTTGTAGACTTTTGCACAGTACTGCATATGTAGGTGACTTTTCAATAATGGTTATCGCAATAAGTAAATGTCCATCGTACAAATATATATTGTTTCACGCAACTGAAGCCGATAGAAGATAATAGATTAAATGACTTGTAAGAATGAACACTATGAAAAGAAGATAATATCAAGAAGAAAGTTATAGGTATTGGACGAAGGAAGTATTGAGAGAGCTCTACCTTTTATACCATCACAGTCCACTTAGAATTCTTATCTATATTCTAATTTCGGTGAATTATCATTATCAAGTCAATCATTTGTTTCGGAGAACAAAACAGTCTATACAAACATGCCTGCAACAAATCTAAAGATACTTTCTATCCAGTGCTTTATCATTATTTGCATTAAAGCTTTGGTTTCTGCTGCAGTAAACGCAATAATTTCTGTCTAGCTAATAGATTGCTGCATACATGCATGACAAATTGAGCATATTTATAATATATGTAGCTGGTGTAGTGTAAGCCTGAAGAGGGTCCACCACAGCACAATTTCTGCTGCACAGTGTGACAACATGTTGTGTTATGCTATGGTTGTTGATGTTTTGCAATGGCTTTGTCATGTAAAGCCATTCCCATCAGTGACTGAATACATCATGAAGATACTCTGCAATGTAGAAATCATTGCATGTGAGACCACCTCTGACTGATGTGTGTAAATTGAGATGAATACTTGTTTAACAGTGACCTGCAAGTAAACCTCACCATAGAAACATTGTACACATTTTGAATGCAGAGGAATGTATAAGCTGTTGCATTTCTGAGATAAATTTTGACTGGCAAGACTGTAGCAAGGCAAGGGTTTTTTTAGAATGAAAATAACAAATCATTGCAGGAGCTGTGACCATTTTGTAATTACAGCACGAAAATCATAGTTAGGCTTTTAAAACACTGGTTCCAGATATGAAACGCGGCTCACGTAATTTGGACAAAGTTTAAGGGATTGCATTGCCGGTTTTGGTAAGGGAAATCAGACGTAAAATGAGTGAAAAATATTGTTTCTATGTCATATTAAGAAATAAAGGACTAAAATGTAGTATATATATATTGCATTATACTGCACATTTAATTAGTCTTGTGTAAAATTTGTGCACTTTAACAAATTTTGATAACATCTTTTACTTGCTATCAAAGATCATAACGGTATTGCGATTTTAAAATTAAAAGTGAAGTGAAATTTGAAGAGCTAATGTATTTGCTGACAAGGATATACCTACTGCAGAACTCCACACTCACTTCTCGGAAGGAGTTTAATACAGAATGAACTTTTAAAGGTATGCATGAGCCCTATGTTTAAAAAAGAAATGCAATTGTTGGGCACCCATGTGTGTGTCTGATGCGCCTGTTAGTGTTGAGCAACGCTAATGTGCGTGCGATACATGGGGGGTGGGGGGGAGCACTCAGAACTGTCTTACCTTTCTCATTAACTTTTATCTCATGACAAACCATTAAATACCAGTATTAGACACTTTGGTTTGTGGGTTACCATTAGCCATGCTAGTATTATTTTTATCTGTATGTACTGTAGGTGCTATTTATTGTCTGTAAGAGGCTATTATTTAATTTATTTACAATTACTTGTAAGTATTCTACTTCTATTCAACTCGGTCTGTATGAGGCTGTAAAGGGATTGTTTTCAATGGCAGTCAATGCTACCCTGCGTATATGAAACCATCGTGAATACAGAAACTAAATTTTGTGTGTGTTTGTGTGTGGAATAAGGTTTAAAAAGAAAAGGCACATGTTCTTGTAATGAAGAGTACTTCATCTTTATTTATACGTATTAAGACCACAGAAAGGATATGGAAACATTGGCCATGCATCGTTGACAGGTAGCCTTTCTAGACAGGTTCTGAAGCAAACACAGGGAGACATGATACATGTAGGTGATCACTATGGCCTTGACATGGTGGTTCTACAACACACAATTCTCCCTAGATGAATACAGTATATGTGGCCACTATAGACAGGTGGCCACTATGATATGTCTTTTTATGCCTCCGTTACGAAGTAGCCGGAGGCATTATGTTTTCGGGTTGTCCGTCCGTCCGTCCGTACGTCCGTACGTCCGTACGTCCGTACGTCCGTCCGTACGTCCGTACGTCCCGTTCTCGTGATCGCGTTATCTGAAGAACCGATTGATGGATTCCTGCCAAACTTTGGTCATGTATGTATCTTGCAGAGCCGAGGAACTGATTAGATTTTGGGGTCACGAGGTCAAAGGTCAAAGGTCACAGGGCTCATTATGTATGCAAAAACAGCTCGTGATCGCGTTATCTGAAGAACCGATTGATGGATTCCTGCCAAACTTTTGTCATGTATTTATCTTGCAGAGCCAATGAACTGATTAGAGTTTGGGGTCACGAGGTCAAAGGTCAAAGGTCACAGGGCTCATTATATATGCAAAAACAGCTCGTGATGGCGTTTCTCAAGAACAGATTGATGGATTCCTGCCAAAATTTGGTCATGTATGTTACTTGCAGAGCCGATGAACTGATTAGATTTTGGGGTCATGAGGTCAAAGGTCACGTGGCTCATTATGTATGCAAAAATGGCTTGTGATCGCATTATCATTAGAACAGATTGCTGGATTCCTGCCAAACTTAGATCATGTATGTATCTTGCAGAGCCAATGAACTGAGTAGATTCTTGGGTCATGAGGTCAAAGGTCATGGGCTCATTATGTATGCAAAAATAGCTTGTGATCGCATTCTCATTAGAACTGACAGATAGATTACTATTAAACTCAGGACATGCAGAGCCAATGTACTGAGTATATTTTAGGGTCATGAGGTCAAAGTTCAAAGGGTCATATATGTATATGAGAAATTGCTTGTAATCACGATATTTTGAGAACCTGTTAATGGATTACAAAGGAACTTGAATTTGAAAAATTTCTTCTGTTTTGGTTGGTAAAATTGCTCTATGACGGAGGCATCATTTTCGACTGCGCGCAGTCGAATTCCATCTAGTTTGTCCTAATTTTACTCCACTTGAGAACAGTATTTGTTAGGGGTTTTAACAGTATGTGTTAAAATCTAACCTATTTTTAAGATAATTTTGTGCTTAATGATGAAATTAACTCCGCTGGTGCCCAGTTATATCATCAAACTAACTCAAAAACAAGTAATCGACAACCTCTGTGTGATTCACAGTAATATCATTAATGTTTTATCAGTCATCAATTATTAGTGTGGTGTACAAGTATTCTGATATACTGCCCTCTCAAGGTGAATCCTATAAAGTATTTAAATATTTAAATATTATCTTCATGTATAGAAGTGAGGTTGGAACTAAATGCTGAATTCCTTACTGAGAAATAAGTTTGTTTGTTTTATTCTTTTCATAGATGATTAGATTAAAATGGAAGTGACATTAAATTTGTTTTGATATAAGAAATAAGGCATGTAACTTTAATTACATTTCTCTAATAGTTTTCTGATAGTAATCAATATCATACATTTCCCTCATCCGTCATCTTTTCTTCACTTCGTGGCTGCGTTTTTTTTTCTCAGTTTTGCATGTCTGTTAATGTGATGATTAACTGCAATGTAAACAGTTGACCTGAATAGATCATTTAATGAAAATTGAGTAACTTGATGATGAATGACATGACTTGAATGGGGGAGATGATTAGCTTTCCATGTGAACAAACAGAGCTCTCTTCAGTTGTCAGGGGAACAGTTATTACTGCAGCCGTATAAAAGCAGGAGCGTACAGTTAATGTTTGCCATTTAAATTGCGAAATTTGCGAAATGGGTTACAATTAAGTGTACCATTGTACCAGGGAGGTGTCTCTATACTCTCCCTGATTGTACATGTAGTTATCATGTTTTTATACCTGTAGGGTCCATTAAAGTTTCCTGTTAGGGTTGGCTTGTGTAGCAAAGATTGATCTCATCAAACATAACTTGTTGATAGTGAAGTCTCACCAATAGTCTCACATTATTGTCTGTTGAGAATGTGAATTCTATGTAAAATATGAGTTCATGCCTACGGAGGATGATGATTTTTATGAAATTAATTCTGGTGATATCTAGAAGTTCAGATTTATAACCAAAAATTTAGTAATGCCGCTAAAAACATGTTCTGTTGAGAGTAAGAATGGAGAGTGAATTTTATGGATATTATGAGTTGATGCCATTGTTGCTCTCTATTGAGATATACATGTAAGATTGCAAGGGTTATTCCTGTCAACATTAGGAAATCTAGATTTTTAACATCTAATCTATCTTATAAGGGTGGTATATGTGTGATCAGTTTAGTGCCAGAGGGTTGTTATCATGGAGTTAACATCCTTCTGGCTCTCAACAGACGATATGAGATGCTTTTATCCTGGTCTCTACCTCTCCCTGGGGGTGTTTCACAAAGATCCTAGGTTAAACTTATCTCTAAGTTGGACTTAACAATTATGGAAAGCTGTTAGCATCTTTGAAAATATTTTGTAAAAGTTATTTTACAAGACATAAAATGTTGATTCAAAACATTCATATTTTCTATTATCAAGGAGATTTCAATGTTCTTGATGTGGAATTTATAAAAAGTCTAAAAAAAAATTGCTTTTGAATATATTTTATTTTAGAGCTACAAATGGCTCTCCATAATGTTTAAGTCCAACTTAGGATCTTTGTGAAACACCCCCCTTGTCTTTTTAATTGAAAATTCATACTGATAGTAATTTGTGTATCTATACAGGCTCCTATATATACAAGCACATTATTGACGTTGACATGAATTTTATATTGACTCTTATTGACTCTTCCATGTTTATTTTGTACACGGAACAATAGAATAAAAAGATAAACCAGATTAAATGAGAAGGAATATTTAAAAGCAGTTCTAGGTAAATACATAACCATATCAACTTTTTGTTTAATTCATCATTGATGGGCTCTACAGATCATACCCAAGGTTAATTCAATTGGAATTCTTCGATTGTTTTAACTAATATTTAAGATTTTGTTTGTTTAATTGTTGCTATTAGCATTAAGGTTGTATTATTTAACGAATTAGAGCTCTAGGTTTTTGTATTTTTTTAGGATCGGACTTTAAGAGGGATGTGTGTCCAATATTCTTTTCAACTCCTGTATTAAGACCATTTCCATTCTGTGTCACCCTCATTACGATTACATCACATCGTCCTTGTTTTCACGAAGTGACGGTAGTGAGGAAAATCGTAACGCAAAGTGAATGCAATTTTTTTTCACTACCGTCACTTCGTGAAAACAGCGACGACATATAGTGGTATTGTCACTAGCTATGTGATAGCATAAGTATTCTAGTTTGGTTTTGTATTGCTTAATGATAATCATTTAATGTCAGAATCATATTTTAACACAAGAACTGGATCTCAAGTAAAAGGGAAAGATTGGTTATAAAATTGAAAAGTAAAATAATATGATGAAGAAGTTAGCTTGTGAATAATTCTCTGTGACTTGAAAACATCCAATTTTAGAAAGGTTAATACCGGTATTTAAATTGAAATGTTCATAATCCGTACATTCAGCTATTTTAATCTTAAATTTATATACAGCTTGCATACTGACATAACATGTTTTTTTTTGAGAATTTAATTTCTAGATTCTGTCTCCCATAGTTTGAACTGATGGATGTGTGGAATTTATTTTGCCGCTTTGGTTTTTTGAGGCGGTATGTAGTTTGACATTCTTAAACAAGACTCGTGCAGGGGGCAATCTAGGATCCTATGAGGCCTGTCGTCATCAGCTCGAGATTGCCAAATAGCCCACTTTCTGATTTGGGAAATAATCTCAAATCGCGTCTTCATCATCCGAGACTCAACCTCAAAATTTGAAACTTGAGCTCGAGATTTTGTTCAGCGTTTACGCATAGTGCGAGTCTTTGGGGCTGGTGAAGACGCACCGGACAAATAGCGGGATATTTTGCAAACTAGCCAAAGATATCTTGGGATGATTATCTCGATCAATCATCCCGCTAATTGCAACTTCGGGCTGATGAAGACGCAAATTAACTGGATAATTTGCGATCGGGATAGTTAAAATAGCAAGATATTTGGCAATCTCGAGCTGATGAGGACAGGCCTAGTGAGAGAGCAGTGCCAGTTATTACGAGGCATTGATCAAACAACTAGAATGACTTCCTATGTTGAAGTAGCCTAGTTTTTTAATGAGAGTTGAGAGCAAGAAGGCCTGTGTATCCTGCACCCTTTTGCTTCTCCAGCAGTGGGCCTGTTTTCTCTGAAGTACGTTCTATTCAATATTTTTGTATTCTTTTGAAAGGTCTCCCTAGGAGATAAGGGGGGTGTTTCACAAAGATCATAAGTTGAACTTATCTCTTAGTTGGACTGAACAATTATGGGAAGCTGTTAGCATCTATGAAATATTTTGTAAAAGTTATTTCAAAAAGGCATAAAATGTTGAATCAAAACATTCATATTTTCTATTATCAAGGAAATTTCAATTTTTCTTGATGTTGAATTTATGAAAAGTCTAAATACCTGAATGTTTGCTTTTGAATATATTTTATTTTAAAGCTACAAATGGCTCTCCATAATATTGAAGTCCAACTTAGAGTTAAGTTAGACTTAGGTTCTTTGTGAAACACCCCCAAGGTGTTTGTATTTTGAATGTTTGTTTTCTTACCATCATGTGTCTGTCAATCTCATCAGTCTAGTTTATAAATAGAGAACTATTATGATTAATTATTATTGATTATATGTACATCTCTGTATGCATTGTAAGTATGTAAATTAAATGATTGGATTAGAAATAAAAACGTCTTAAAAACCCACAACAGGTCTTTCTCATGTTTTATGTATATACAGTACTGGTACTCAGTTTGGTGAAATCAGTGCATTTATCACACACTAATTTTAGGGGGAAGATTAGTTGTATTGGAGTAGGCCTATGGACTGCAAAACATTACCGTATACATATTGTTTGCTACGTAGAATGTCATTTATTATGATACGTATACTCTACAGTCTGTGTATGTTTATGGACAGTATTGTACTAAATACATTACAGTGCATGTAAACTACCATATGTTAGAAATTCACATGGTATATATTTGGCAGGAGAATTGCAAAAATATTGTGTTGTCAGTAATTCTCTTACCCTACATACATTGTTTCTGCCAAAACAACAACAATCCACACTCGATACACCCCCCCCCCCCCCCCAACTTCTGACAAAAATCTTCACCATTTGTTCTTAAAACCTTGTTGTATTGCATTTATATATGCACTTCTGCAATGTTATTACAAAACACAGCTTGCATCCCTGTACGGAGACCCACGTAGGGACTTCAGACCTTTGGGAAGAAAATTTGACAAATAAATTGGAAATTCAGTTATAACCCTCTAGGCAAAAGCAGTAATACCAATTTGAAAGTGATGTTGAAGACTTTTAAGATCATTTGATGTATAACAATCATGTTGTTCATTTCTATGTGTATTTTTGTGTACTTATAGTTTTTCTTCTCCATGCACCTCGGACACATTATTCATGTGGAGTTGGCGCATTACAAATACTCTATATTATTATTATTATTATGTAGAGCTATTGCATGTAAAGCGCTGAAAAACACTGTGTAGTACGCGCTATATACATGTATATTATCATTATTATTATCATTATTTATTCGGCAAAAACAAAGAAAAACATTGAAACCAAAACAAGAGTACATGTGGAAAAGAGTCACACCATTATTATTGTTATTAGTAAAAGTACAAACATAATGACGTGGGCATTCTAGTCTTTTCTTTTAAAATAAAATATGGACAAAAATACGATTTTAACAGCTTCATCACCTGGGACTTCTGTGGTTGACATGAAATAAGAGATGTTGACAAACTCTGATATGATCTGTGTAGGCGTGTAGGACTACCAGGGGAAATCAGTCAGGCTATTCAGCTGGAAGATATGTTTTCTTTTTTGGACGGTGTAACCAAATATAGCACCGTGTTGTGAGAATTAATCACTTTAATTCGTGGAACTTGAGAGAATAATTAGTTTAGCTGACCACAGGCACTGTGTAATATAGGGCATGCATAGGGAAATTTAAAATACATTGTTTTCCCCTAATTTCAGTTTCAGTTTCAAGTTTTTTATTTCTGCATTTTCCATAAACAATAACAAAAATAACTAGACTTTAATTCGTCACTTTGACGAATTAGGTGATACGTGCTATTTTGTTATCATGAAAGTGTGCCGATGATGATCTAATGATAATGAACATAAATACGATGAAGACCATCATTAAGAGTGGTATAGCGCCCCCTTCAGGTATTCGATAGAGATTTGTAGAATCAGGATTTCAGAAAAAGTCGCCTAACACGCTAACTAAGAAAATTCTGACATGTCGCCTTTAATTGAAATTTTCACTATGATGATGTCATCGAAATGATAAATGATGTACGTCCATATTGTAGATAATTTATTAGCTACACCGTATTGGAATTTGGGAGAACATAGAGTACAAATAAGCTAGATAGTGCTCAAAGATCAATGTCATGAAGATTCATGATGTGAACGAAATTCACCTTCCTTAGGCTTAACACGCAAATTAAGAAAATTTTGAAATGTGGCCTTTAATTGAATTTTGTACTATAATGAGGTCAATAAAATAAAAAGCAGTGTGTATTGATCTTGTAGGCAATTTCCTAAGCTACAAGATACCACAATTTGGAAGAAAATCAGTCAATATTATGAGAAATACACTAAATTTCCAAAAAATATAATGACGTCATAATATGCAATTTTGTATTTTGACTTCCAAGGCCATTATGATGACGTCAAGATGTATTTAATGGCCAAATAAGCTATGAAATCATATCTCCGACTCATACTCTATCAAAATATGAAAAAAACTTGGCATTCCTTGTTCATCCCAATGGACGTTTTATAGGCATGTTTTTGCCCATATATACTATGTAATACATGAGTTCGCACACAAGGATATTTATCTTGAACGGACGCTCATTCCGTTATTAATAGTGATAAAGGGATGAACATGGTATCAAACATGATGACAGAGAAAATGTGGCGATTATATGTTGCAAAATGCCAGAACGCGCAAAAAACGCGCGCGCATGCGCGTTTGAGTGATTTTTTGTCAAATGCTCCATATGGCTTGAAACGTGTGCAAAATAAATTGGAAATGATTTGGAGCATTTTAAATTTTTGCGCGCACGTAAACGCGCGCACAAACGCGTACGCGCGGATTTGCGCACGTTTTTTGATCTGAAATTGACCGGAAGGATATTGATCTTATTCATGATAAATATGAATGAGAAATTACTTTCCGTTATGAAGATATGATCATAAGTTGATTTTTACAAAATGGCGCCTGGATGACGTCACGATAATTTTGAGTCTTTGAAAAGTCATGCAGTTCTAAGTTAGACTAAGATCTATCATCATTGAAAGTTTCATGACAATGGCTTTTGCCATTCTTGAGATATCCTGCGAACAAAATTGAGGAAGAATAATAATAAACTAGACATATAATACTTGTTTGGAACAAGTATAGGTGGGCTGGTCAACTAACATTTGAGACAAAATAGAGCAAAAATAAGCGACATACTGCTTACAAATTCTTAAAAGACAATATCATGTAGATTCATAACGTGAACTAAATTCACCTTCTATAGGCATAACACGCAAATTATGAAGTTTTTGACACGAGGCCTTTAATCAAAATTTTCACTATGATGACGTCATCAAAATGAAAAATGGTTATTACTGCGCTTGTAGAGAATTGTCTTAGCTACAACATATCGACATTTTGAAGAAATTTGATCAATATTTACAGAGATACAATCAATTTTACATAAATATGCTGATGTCATAATATGCAAATTCGTATTTTGATTTCCAAGGCCATTGTGATGATGTCACGATACACTTAATGGCCAAATGAGACATGGAATCATATTTCCGACTCATACTCTATCTTAATATGAAAAAAAATTGAGGATCCCGGTGCATTCCAAAGAGCTATAACGGATTTTGTATAGGCATGTTTTTGCCCATATATGCTATGTATTAAAAGACCTCGCGCGCACTGACATTTATCTTGAATTTACGCTCATCTTGTTAATAATGGTCATAAAGAGATAAACATGGAATCAAATTCCTTGAAAAAATATGAGAAATATCATAAAGAAAAAAAAATGGCGATTCTATGTTGTATAATGGTGTTACGCGCGAAAACGCGCGCGCATGCTCGTACGCGCGATTTTTTATAAAATGCTTAAAATGACCTGAAACGTATGCAAAATAAATTTAAGACGATTTTGAGCATTTTATTTTTTTGCGCGCGCACTGACGCGCGGACGTACGCGCACGCGCGCGTTTTTTGACCTGAAATTGACCGGACGGATATTGACCTTGATCATGATAAATATGAATGAGAAATTACTTTTGGTTATGAAGATATGAACAAGAGTTGATTTTCAGAAAATTTCACAAAATGGCGCCTAGATGACGTCATCAGTCAAGGTCAAGGTTGAAAACGTTATTGTTATTTCTCTATATGCCTATACATATGTGTGCCAAATTTCAAGTTATTTGATTTAGACAATTTCAAGTTATCTTGCTAACAAAAAAGTGGCGAGAATTAAGAAAAATAAATAAATAAAAATAATAATAAAGGCAATTTTAACAAAAATATAAGGTGGTCTGTATAAGATACAGCCCACCTGATAATAACTAGACTTTAATTCGTCACTTAGACGAATTAGGTGATACGTATGATAATGGTTTACATAACGAATAATGCATTACATGATATATTATTTTGCTTCTCCCATTCATATGCTTCTCCCATTATGATCTATTCATATGTCAAGATTAAATTGTGTCTCCTTGATCATCATAGATCTAGGGAAGATAGATTGAAACAATATATGACCTTTGACCCTGTGCAGTAACCAGTTACACATTTGACTCTAATTTACATCATGAAGAACACCTTTTGACGATTTTATCTTATTCAAAGAAATGAAAATGTAATTGATAAATGATTAGCATCATTATGATAATGATGATCGTGATGATCATGATCATGATCATGAGCGCGATCATGACATCTTATTGAAAAAATGAGGGTTGATTTAGATAGCATATAGTCTCAGCTACAACATACTCAAAAATCAACAAAATCCAAGCCGAAATAACGGCGATATTGCTCGCAAAAGACAGGAATGTAGACTCCAGATTTGAGAAAAAGTCATTTCCCATAGGGATTACACGCAAAAAGTAATGGATTAAGTGAAAATAGGGTAATAATAAAGTAAAAAGGGTTATTTATGACATTATTTGCGAATCTACGTGTTTAAATAATCAAAGGAGATGGTACAGTGAAGGTCAAAAGGAAAAAAAAGTGAAAAAAAAAAGTGTTGGAGACACCCGGACTCGAACCAGGGATCTCGAGGTTGGAAGTCAAGTGCGTTACCGATGATACCAAAACATCTCCCATTGCGATTACACGTAAACAGGAAATGGAATTCAGAAATCCTACTTTGCAAGTGAAATATGAGCATGATCCCGGCATTTAATCGAAAAATAAAGTGCACACTTTTGATAGCTCATTGTCTCAGCTACAACATATCCGAAGCTCAGCGAAAACGAAGCTAAAACAACGGAGATTTTGCTCGCGAAAGACAGGAGTGTAGAATCCAGTTTTGAGAAAAAGTCATGTCCCATAGAGAATACACGCAAAATGCGAAAAATTGACATGCCTCCTTAAATCGCAAAAATGCACCATGATACTTTTGTCAAAAATAAAAATTGTGAATATCACATTTGTAGAAAATTGTCTCAGCTAGAACATATCAAAATTAAAAAGAAAATTGATCCATATTTACAGAGATACAATCAATTTTCCAAAAATATGCTGACGTCATAATATGCAAATTAAAATTTTGAGTTTGGAGGCCATTATGATGACGTCATGAGTTAATTTAGGATCAAATGAGACATGAAATCATATTTCCGACTCATAATCTATCCAAATATGAAAAAATATTAGGAGTTTCTATCTATTCTAAAGAGTTACAATTAATTTTATATAGGCATGTTTTTGCCCATGTATTGTGGATAAAGATAACGCAAATCCGCGCGTGCTGTCAACTTTGACGGACGCTCATTGCGTTAATAAAAGGTGAACAAATTATCAAAATGCTTGGAAAAATGTACTAAATATGATGACAGAAAAAAATCGGCGATTCTATGTTGCAAAATGCCAGTACGCGCGAAAACGCGCGCGCATGTGCGTGTGCGTAATTTTTTTATCAAATGCTCCATATGGCCTGAAACGTATGTAAAAAAAATTTGGGATGATTTGGAGCATTTTAAAAAATTTCGCGCGCGTAAACGCGCGGACGAACGCGCACGCGCAAATTTGCGCACGTTTATTGACCTCAAATTAACCGGACGGATATTGATCTTATTCATGATAAATATGAATGAAAAATTACTTTCCGTTATGAAGATATGATCATAAGTTGATTTTCACAAAATGGCGCCTGGATGACGTCACGATAATTTTGAGTCTTTGAAAAGTCACGCAGTTCTAAGTTAGACTAAGATCTATCATCATTGAAAGTTTCATGACAATGGCTTTATTCAGTCTTGAGATATCCTGCGAACAAAATCGAGGAAGAATAATAGGAAGAAGAAGAATAAAGAAAAATCTTGACGAAATCAATAGGTGATACGTAGACTTCGTTACGTATCACCTAATAAATAAATAAATAATAAAAATCTTGACGAAATCAAAAGGTGATACGTAAATTTCATACGTATCACCTAACAATGAATACATTTTAGCAATATAATGATAAGTAATACAAGTAGTAATTCATATAAATAAATAAATATAAATAATCAATAGTACAATTAATCGTATTTGAAAAGAAAGAAAAGGGGGAAAATGCAGAAGACCGATATCGTAAGCAGAGCTTGAAATGATACCGGCCTTACAAAAGAAGGAGAGGAGACAGGAAGAAAGAGCGGGTGAAGAGAGTGCTGTGCAAAGTGAAGAGTGCACTGCGCGAGCTCCTCAATCTATCAAAATAATTTCCTTTTTATATACAAATAAACAATGAATATTAAAACAAAATACATGTAGTATATTATGACCAGAATCTAATTTTCATACCTTATCAATAAATATTCTTTCATCTTTACTTTAAAGGAAACAAGTGTTGTACATAATTTTAATGTTATAAGCAAGGAGTTCCACACATCGGGTCCATTGTGTCATTGATTTTTGTGCCAAAACAATTTTAGGGTTAGTTAAATGAAAATCCATAGAGTGCCTCGTGGGGTACGAATGTACATTAACATTATGAATATAAAAATCATGAAAGGACTTAGGAAGTAAGTTGGAGACATATTTATACATAAAAATAGCTGTTTGAAAAATGTGCATATCAGTTACTTTGAGAGTTTTCAATGTTTTAAAAATAGGTGTAGTGTGTGCTAAATAATCAGATTGTGTACAAATTCGTAGAGCTTTCTTTTGTAAAAGTTCAAGTGAATTAATTTTAGTTTTACAACAGTTTCCCCATACGATATTACAATAATTAATATGCGAAAGTACAAAAGCATTATAAATCATAAAAAGAGATTTGGGAGTTAGTAATAATTTCAATTTATATAATATTCCAATGTTCCTAGAAACAGCGTTCAATATATTATGTATATGATCGGACCAAGTTAAATTAGAATCAATGGTTATCCCCAAAAATTTGACAGAATTTTTTTCTAAAAGCAAAATATCATTAATATATAATCTACAATTTACTTTTGGTGAATGAACATTTCTAAAGTATATAAAGTTTGTTTTAGTAAAATTTAAAGATAACTTATTAGACTTAAACCAAACATATATTTCAGATAATTCAACATTTAAGATTGACGTAAGTGTGTCTAAATTTGTATGAGAATAAAATACATTAGTGTCGTCTGCATACAATATAAATGTTAAAAGTTTAGATGATTTTACAATATCATTAACGTATAACAAAAATAATAAAGGACCTAGAATCGATCCCTGAGGGACGCCACAAGTTATAGGTAATCTACTCGACTCTTTAGATTGAAAGTATACATACTGTTCTCTATTAAACAAATAATTTTTAAACCATGATAAAGCAATACCCCTTACTCCATAAAATTGTAATTTATCAATCAATATTTTATGATCAATAGTATCAAATGCCTTACTCAGGTCCATAAAAATGCCTACACTGTGTTCCTTATTAGCCAATGATGTAATAATTTTATCATAAAGTTGAATAATTGCATGATCTGTCGAATGATGCTTTCTAAAACATTCTAAAAAATCATAAAGTCGTTCATAAATAATTTTTTCAAGAATTTTTGAGACAGCCGGTAATACCCTTCATGTCTTCTTTACTACAGTGTCCTTTTTACTGTTAGCATTGTATTCAACATCATTGTTATTATCATCATCACCATCATTAATACCATCATCATCACCAACACCATCATCATCATCACCACCACCATCATCATCATCATCGTCATCATTATTATCATCATCACCATCATTATCATCATCATCATCTCCACCACCATCATCATCATCACTACCACCATCATCACCATCATCATCATCATCATCATCACCACCACCACCACCACCATCATCGTCAGTAGCGAGTTTTCGCTCAGCAACATACAAACCTTCGCGGACGCAGAGCACTCAGGTTTTCGGCCGTCGCACACAGACCTTTCTCGATACAATACGTGGTTTCGCTTTTTGGTGAATGCGTACGTATCTCTACGGAGGTATTGCATTTGCAATGCCATTAGCATTAGGCAATTTTCGTAATGTAACCAAATTCAATGCATACGTCTTTGTGAAGTGCCTCGATACAAAATATTTCTTTCACCTGATAAGGATAATAGTATTTCAATAGACAGAATCCAAACTGCATACATTAATTGTTGCCAGTTCGACTAACATTCACTATGAACATGAGTGACAAAGAAAGCGGACAAAATATACAGTTCCTCAGGTAGACAAAGGAACATCCCTTCACTGCTATTATGTAAAAATGTTTAGAACAGGTGTCACATGCATATTCACCTTTTTACATAATAGCAGTGAAGGGATGTTCCTTTGTCTACCTGAGGAACTGTATATTTTGTCCGCTTTCTTTGTTCGTCATGTCCATAGTGATTAGGTATTTCGCAAGCTCATTGCGGACAGAGAATCTACGGTTCGTGTGCAAAATCGACAGCAGGGTGATCGCTGAGGTACTGAAATCCAGAACGGGTTTTGGCCAAATCTACGGGCGTTCTCAATGACGCCCCAAGTGAATAAACAGCCAATCAGCGAGCTTGTACCAAAGATGGTTATGAGAATTTCGTCGTCTAATAACGAAGGATGACGAATTTTAACGGACGGATCTAGCTTCTTTTCTATGGCGTGGGCGGAGGGGGGGGGGGGGGTTGAAAGCACCTTGGCCAGCCCAAGGGGGATTTAAACCTCCTAACCCCCCTAGATCCGCCCCTGACACGAATGACTCTTCGGTGAGTTTTGTTTCTTCCGATTATTGTTTCTGAACAACAACAACATGAATATGGATATAACATGAATTGTTTTAAAACTTGATGATAAATTATTGTTGAAATTTGATAAAAAGCCGTTTTGTGGCTTGATCGAGACAAATTGTGCTAGTCGTGTAGTCCCGTCTGTACTGCATTGCGTGGAATGGAACAGGCCATTTTCTTTGTGAAGTTCCTCTATACAAATTATTTCATTCACCTGTCTAGGATTCGCATAGTCAGAATGCAAACTGCATGTAAATAGTGTGGCAACAACTAATGTATGCAGATTGGATTCTGTCTATTTAAATACTATTATTATTATCAGGGGAATGAAATAGTTTGAATCGAGGCACTTGATTCACTTGGGGCGTCATTGAGAGAGCCTGTAGATTTGGCCAAAACCCGTTTTAGATTTCAGGGCCTCAGCGGTCATCCAACTGTTACTATAGTATCTTCTCGATTTTGCACACGAACCGCAGATTCTAATTCCGCAATGAGTTTGCGAAAATTGCCTATTATCACCACCACCACCACCATCATCGTCATCATCATCATCACCATCATCATCATCATCACCATCATCATTATCATCATCATCATCATCATATCATCATCATCATCATCATCATCATCATTGTCATCTTCATCATCATCACCATCATTATCATCATCATCACCATCATTATCATCATTGTCGTCTTCATCATCATATCACCATCATTATCATCATCATCACCATCATTATCATCATCATCATCATCATCATCATCATTATCATCATCATCATCATCATCATCATCATCATCATTGTTGTCTTCATCATCACCACCATCATCATCATCATCATCATTGTCATCACCATCATCATCATCATCATCACTACCATCACCATCATTATCATCACCATCATTATTATCATCATCATCATCATCATCATCACCAGTATTATCATCATCATCATGACGCCATCATCATGAACATCATCACCATCATCATGACTACCATCTTTATCATCATCATCATGAACATCATCATCATCTTCATCACTTCCATCACCATCATCATAACCGCCATCTTCGTAATTATCATCATCATTATTATGAACATCAGCAGCAGCATCAAGACCACCATCATCATCACCATCGATCTGTCATATCTTCATTTTATTTGTATAGTATTAGTAGTTGTAGAAGTAGTAGTAGTATTGTATCAACATCATCTTCATCATTGTCGTGTCTTCTTCATCATCATCATGTTTTATTCAAAATCTTTGAAAATAGAAACATTGGTTTTAGTCAGTAGCATTTATCTAATTACATGTACTTATACCGATATACATAGAAACTTTTAGACTCATCCACACATACTCCCTGAAGCATTTCCCATGCGAACAGAATGTGATATTATTAGCACTAAATTGACCATCGTATCAATCAAGTAAAGAGATACACGTGCATGCGTAAATACGAGAAAATAAAGCAACATTACACGGACAATAAAAGATGAAATTACATGAAAAGTCGATCTTAACTCGATGTAACCAGAGCGAATAAGGGAATTTCCCCAAATGTGCTGGATTTATAGAGGAATGATTACTATCAATACAGACTGTATCAATATCAATATAGTCTCTTCCATTATCAGATTGTGTTGCTTTTATTAAATAAACTAAGAATAACACAGTTATCTCAACGATTGTATCATCATATTACAATGCTTAAAGACAAGGTTGAGTTCTGGGAAGAGGTAAAAAATAATTTGTGAGCGTTATCATTGTTATTATGCATGGGTGGAAGAACATAAGATTAAACATGTTCCCTGAAAAGCATTGCTCTTCAAATGCCTTCATATTCTAAATACGACATGAAACATCGTAACAATCGGGGGGGGGGGTAGGTTTTTTCGCCATGTGCTCGTGTAGTCCCATATACATCATTCTGTGTACAGTGATTGTAACTTTTCCAAAATTTTGCCAAATTTCTTATCATTTTGATGATTCCAGAACCTTGCAATACACACAAATACTTATATACTAGATGAACAACCTTTTCTGATAGATTCCACATCATTTTTTTCACAATGCAATCACAATGACCAGTACCAGGAGTTAATTATGGTCAGATGAGCATCCAGGAACCCGTCTTAGGGCCCTTGGTGAGGTCCAGAGTGTGGAGCCCCCGGAAGCTCAGGGTATTTAATTACGGTCAGAAGAGCATATTTTGATACCTCATTTGTGACACTGGCAGGTCACTCATTCTTTCTTTCTCTCTTTCTTTCCTTTTCTCTTTAACATACTTTTTCAAAAAAGTGAGGAGGGCTCGAGCCCTACCGTTCTGCAGGCCCTGACACGAATGCTTCTAAATTAGCATATTTTTTTGCCTAATTGTAAATTTGGGAGACTTGTCATTTTTCAACAAAGGCATACAAAAGTATAATTTACCTCCCAAAAAGAGAAAAAAATCACAGAAAATCATGTCACTTCAGCAACATGTTCAAAAAGACCATATGATTTATGCTACAGGCATGATAGAACTCTAATGTAGACGGTGATGTGTTGTCAAAATTATAAGCTGGTACCTCATGACATTTTCCAATCATCAAATCGTGAGATCCTTAGAAGTTCAAGGAGTTAGTAACGATTTTAAATTATTCATGGCTAAGCAGAAAAGATTTCAAATTGATCTCAATTTTAGTTTTGGAACTTCCTATTTGAAACACACAAAGACTAAAACTGAGATTCAATCGAATCAAGTAGTTTCATAATGTTCCTTCGATTTTTGTACCGAATCACTTGTAATCGAGAGAAAAAATAACTTTGCATACCTAGCCGAAACTATTTTTTGAGAAAAGTTTATGTCATTCTAATCTTATCACAATAGGAATTATGCGGAGTATTGGTTGCTTACAAGCATACACGTGTTTTCTTAGTAGTCGGGCAAAGTAAACCATTTAACCAAATATGGCTATATTATAATATTCATGTTGTTCGACTTGTCTTGGGCATTGGCAAGATTATGACGAGCGGCTGGAAGGGGCGGGGTGGGTATGGGGGCAGCAACTGTCAATGCCCACATTTCCTGAAACATCCCAGAGTACAAGAGAAGAACTTATCAATTGCACTCAGCGCTCTAAATCCTTTGAACTTTCTGCAATAATAAATGTCTTATCACTTTTGTCCAGTTAATATACCGATATACTGGCAAAAATCAGAGGTATATCTACAATAAAGCACCTTTTTGGCTCAAAATTTATATTTCACACCCTACATCACTCATTGAAATTGAAGTCAGAATGAAGGTATTTTAATTATCTATCTTTTGACACCAAATACATGGTGATTAGAGTTTTTAGTCCAAAGTTATCTTTAAAACTCGATGTAAACACACCAAGCAGGTCCTTTAATGCACGTATATGCATACAGCTATTACACATGTAGGCAAAAATGTTTTTTTTTTGTGGATATCAAATCAATAACTTTGGATTGCTATTACTTTTTATTGAAACAATATATAAACCTCTCCCTCGCACAGGATATTGTCGTTGTACATAAGCAAATTCCTGGAAAGTTATGAAAAAATGCGATTCTCCAATTTTGATATATGGAAAATAATGTTTTTTTAATAAATTAAATTTTTCGAAAAAAAATCACAAAAATCTTTTTTTTTTCTTAAATTTGCGATGTTAATTAATCCCAAATTCTTTAAAATTGGTATCAAAATGTAGATAATTTAACTCTCTTTCATATGACACCAAACTCATTGTGGTTCAAGGTTTTATTAAAATATTATTTACACAATACTATTTTGTCGTCAAAAGGGACATTTTTTGGTGGGGGCGTCCCCCTGGCCACACCCACCCCTTAAAACATGCCAGACGGTCAATTTGTTATGTGGAGCTATGCGATCTTTACATCTGTGCTCATGAAAGTTGGTTTCCTGCCCAGCTAGGTTGACCCCCGCTGGCTCCCGGTCTAGGACCCCCCAGGAAATGAAGGAGGGGTCTGAAAATTTGAACCCCATCATTTTTGGCCAATTGGGACCCATTAGAAGCCAAAACAGCAAAAAAATCAACTTTGGCACAAAAATCCTACGGGATTACATACCGTACCGCACTACTACAGTTAAGGTATTCATCCATGCAGGGTACTTTCCTTTAATGTATACAACCAAACATCAATGAAACCAGATATATAGAGATTAATTAGTTTACCCATCCTAGCTGCTTGGCCTCTTGAGGTGACCGTATCAAGCACTGCCACTCCAGGTTGATTTGTTTGCATGGGTGGGGACAAATGCAAATGCTCGATATTCCAATGCTATTTTGGTTTTATGTGATGTGCTTTGTTAAACTTTAACTTATGTGTATTTTACTTTCTTTTTTGAATTACTTGATGGTCGTATGCCCACAATTATACAATTTCCACACAACTGCGCCAGGAGTGTGTCATTTTTGACAGACATGGCACATTATAAATGTTCACTATTATTATTATTATTATTATTATAGAGTTTCTTGGAAGCTGCGCGGGTTGTGAGTATGTTTTGGTTGTAATAGTTCTACAATAAATAAGGGCTTAACCGATTAGCGCTTTAAGCCCGTCTGCACTACTTCGGCCAGAGGGGGGGGGGGTTAGACCTCCCTGCAAGGTCACTGGACAGGTGGTTATTTCATAAAATCAGCTCTCTTGGGGGACCAATAGGCACCGATTAGGCATTATTTGCTATACAGAGGACGAAAGTAGCTATAAGTAGTACAGTGGGGCTTAAAGACCATCAAGCAAAATCTTGAATGCAATTCTTTGGCGTACTCAAAAGAGAGATGGCCTGTGAGAATTTGGAGCAACCACAAATCAGTCTGCGACAAGTGTTTTAAACCCTCTGCAGTCGCCCCATTAGGGTAGCGAGTAAAGAGGTATCTAATACTGTTTGACAAGCCATTAACGTAATAAGTCACGTCTGGTCGACAAGAGACGTGAAAGAGGCAAAAGTAGGGCGGGTAAAAATCAATATATGGGTCACTTTTGAGTCGACAAAAACAAGTAGGCAGTCAAACCCTGACCAAGCTGTCAAGTGTAAAAACAGTATATTGATTGAGAACAGCTAGTTGCGGACTCGGGATTCTCTGCCCCTAAACCCAAACGTAAAACAAAATCCTTATCCTATAACCCTAAACCTTTGACGAAATAAATACCGGAGCAAGGAGAGTAATGTCGGGTCACCGTAAATGACTTTAGTTGTTCACAAAAGAACGGGGGGGGGGGGGGCGTTTCACGAAACTTGTCATCAGTGACAAATGACAATTTTTGTTATAAGCTACTAAAATCCTTGCTTCTCATTGGACAGTTATCAACAGATTTGTCACTGATTTTTGTCATTTGTCATTGAAAAAAGGCTTTGTGAAACGGGTCCCAGGATGGATAAGTGTGGATTGTGATTGGATCAACAATCACACTGGCATATACAGCACAGGATGGAGCACCCCCCCCCCGCTTTTTTTTTTTTAAAGTTAGATCTCGCTTAACCCCACCTTCCAATGAGATTATTTGTATTATACAAACTCAAACGAAATGTAGTGAAATAGTATATACTAAAAGCAGATTATGGAAAGAAAAACAAACCGAGATGATAGTCATGCGAATCTACAATTCTATATAACGTATGATTAATCCGAACTTCATATTTCATTGGAAACGTATTTTTTGTCAAATCGTTTTATTTTCTTCAAAAATTTTATGCTGAAAACGATTAAAAATAAAATTAATATTAATTAGCATAACTGTAGACTGTCACAGTATAATTTCGTTTATGAAACTTTGTTATGTTGAACCTTGAATTTTCAAAAATCACATAATGAAAGGCGAGAATAAACTTTCTGTATTCGATTTTCAAATCAAGTAGATAAGCAGGCCAATAGCAAACACAATGTTTTAGATCGAGAATAACAATTATTGATTCGATTGTGGTAGAAATTCGTGGGTGATTTTTATCGAACAAATAAAATGGTATGGTAAGGTAAAGGCTTTCACAATTCCACAAAGGGCGATTTATGCATGGGCTTATAATTATGGACATAATGATTATTGTCACAAAGGGGCGGGTTGGGGTGAGGCTGATGCCTCGTCTCCGAATTCTAACTTTCCTTTTTTTTTGCGAGAAGGCGACGCGATATTCAAGCATTGAACAATTGTCAACTCATGGAGATGGTCTATTTCAAATTATTTTCATATTCTTTATTTTACACGATCGCAAGGCGTTCGAAAATAAATTTGAGGCAATTTCAACAGACCTGACCACCACCCATTGAAATTATTCAAAATAAATTGCCACACTTTCTATTATAATTCAATGACGTATTAAATGAAAACTTTAACTTTTGATACAAAATACATCATGAGTGAAATCTCCTCTCTTTACTTCATACATTTTAGAAACTTTAGAAAGTTGGAACGTCGGTATTGGGGCAGGGGACCGTAGTATCCTCCTGGCAAATCGTGCCCCTAAATGCATTACAAAAAACATTCTATATCACTACAGTGTTGTTGACTTTATTCCTTGGTAATTATCATGGTCCTAAAAAGAATATATTTCATACGTTCGTAAGCGTACAGATAATAGGCCTCATTCGAGTTAAGTGGCTGATAATTTTTGTGTGGAGAAGTCCTGAATGAATTAAACATGCAAGATAGGTTAAAAATTAGGTCAATTTGCTTGCAAGCTATGTGTATCCATCTCCGTATTATCTCCCAATCCTAAGGTGGGTCGCAAATGGCCAACCTTTTCTGATCTTTACATGGCGTATAAAAGCAGGTCCATCCATTGAAGGGGCATTATAGAGAGCACTGGACATAATGGGAAAGTAAATGTTGAGAACAAGGCCGTCGAGTACAAGGAGGGACTGTAAGGGTGCATTCGTTTTCTGATTATGTTGCCTTCCCCTCTCCTTTTATTGTTTCTAAACTTTCTATGTCTATCTAATTATCACCCATTTGAATAGGGAACACATGGTCATCGCCCTCCTGCGGCTACGCCGCTGTCTTTTGTGTATGTTACATAATCATGCACTCTTGTCAATGACCACTTTAGCTGTTCATTACTTTCTTCTTGGTCACGATAGTCCATTCAACATCGTTCTCTGTACTACTCGGGAAACGTGGATTTCTTTTGATGTATACTACATTATTTTGTTAACGCTTGACAGCTTTCACATATTGGGCAGACTTATCAGAAATGTTTGGTGCGATCCTGCTTTTATTATTTCATTGTTCTTAATCAAAATAATGCCTGCAAGACATGTTTGATAAACAGTTGATTCAACCGAATTAAATTGATTGATAATATCATTTCTTTCCTAATAATCACATCATAACGACATCGAGCATGTCATTAGTTCAGACAGTAAGTAGCCATGGTAGCTGTCAACAGAGTCATGAAAATGCCTGAGCCTTTTCAGGAAAGCCCATGCAGTATAGAATCCCATTTTAGACAGAGCTTTATCCAAAGCACATGACGTTAGGACTTTGAAAAGGCAATTGACTTCATCAGTGTGTTGATCTAGAGGTATCTCAGAAAAGCCAATAAAATGCTATTTTAGACAAAGCTGCAAAGAAGACTTTGTAATTGTATACATGTACTTATCCTATCAAAAGAAGTCTCTGTACTAAGTGGTATCACAATTATTAGATACAGTTTTATCTACCATGCCTAAATGATCGTCTTATTAAGTCTACCAATCCTCGCTGATAGACCTTATACCTGAAGGCAAGAATAAAAGGGTTAATACAGGTATTACAGGTAGCCATGACGATGGTTGCTAGATGCAGTTTCCCATCAATCAGGAAATGACCACCAAGGTTATGATAGAAGAAGGCCCATTGGTTAGGCGACCAGCAGACCATATAAACCAGAACGATCACCAAGAGGACCTTTGTCGTTTTCTTACGCCTGATAATTGCTGGTCTGATCACACGCGGCGGCCAGTGGTCATTGACCACGGGTTTTTGAAATGTCGGTAACGAAGAGGACGTCGGAGCATCCATATTTTTGGGCGATGGTGTCGTATGATTTGTGGAGACTAGCTTCCCTTCACGCTCCGCCGCTCCTGATCGCGACTTCTTCGAGTGCGTCGCCGAGGAATCATCAGGAATGTCGACAACATGTACCTGGTCGTGATCCCGTAACCATGCTACGGATATTCGGTTTAATTTCCGTAACTTATGCGCAATGCATGCAAACGAAAACAGCATGACGGTAGCTGGTACAAAATACTCCCAAATGAAAATTGCCATTCCAACATATATGCTGGACGAGAAATATTTCACAGTGATACAAACACCATCGTCATACTGCACATCTAAAGATAAGATGATTTGCATGAGAGGTGCTAAGAACCATGCTGCTCCTGTTAGTATGTACAACCATCTTCGTTTGAATTTAGCGATATACCACATCGGTTTGACGACGGCTAGATACCTCTCTATTGAGATCACCGTCAGGTTGTAAGTCGAGATGGCGAAGAATGCGAAGATAGGAAGATGAGAGTACAATAAATAGCAATAGAATGCGCCAAAGCGCTCCGATTGGATTTCGCGACGTCGGGAGCCGTAGCCCATCAAACGTAGGCTTGCGACGAGGATGAGAAACGCTGAAGCGATGAAGTCGGCGACGGTTTGCGTGACGATCAGGAAATTTGTGTAGTTCCTTAACGATTTTGTGAGAAGGACGATGAGGCAGAGAAGGTTACCTACAAAGCCAATGGAACCGATGATGAGCTGGAAGACGCGACCGACGTCGATCGCTGCCTCTACGGCTTCCTGCTCGCCGTTTGGATCTGGATAAATGTAAGGATCCTCAGATTGTAAAGAGATGTTTGTTCTCATGTCCAATGGAAACGACTTCCATGTCAGGTTCCATTGTGAAATCGAATCGTTAATGCTCATCTTTTTAAGTAAGTTCACAACACGATTGGACTGTTAAAACTTAATTTTGTATTATTTACGAGAGATTTAATTGTCTCAGCGATTTGTTAACATTACTCATTAACTGGTTTAATCGCCTTCCAATATAGTCACGTTCATTAGACATTACTGTTAATTTTTTGGGAAATCACAACACGAAGAAGCAGTGAAGAGGCATTTCGCAGCATCATTTTTGCCTTTGTTTATGAGAGATGCTTCTCGACCCGATTTGATAAGATTAAATCTTTCGTCGTCAAACTGCTCAATCACCATCCACTATATATTATAGTCCTATCGACGAAATATCATATAAATGTTAAGTTTGCAACTTCACAACACGAACAAGCGGTATGAAAGAACATTTCGCAGCATCTTTTATTTGTTTGCCTTTGATAACGAAAGATTTTTGTCGACCCGAATCGTTAGAATCTGTCGTCGTCTAACTGTTCAATAACAATTGTCATCCGATGATCCGATAGAGTCATGTCGATGAGATATCATCTTTGGAACTTCAAGGCATTTTGCGACGTTATTCTCTTGCTATTATTTATTTCGATGTTTTTCCCCGAGGTTGGAGATACTAAGTCTTGTCTACGCGATTTGTTAGCATTGAAGTCTTTGAAGCATTCATCATCAGACGGTTGAAACGCTATCTGATGGAGTTAAAAAATGGCGTATTTATTTGGGTAAAGAGCAGCTTGCAGCGAGTTCACCATTACCTAGTCTCAACTCTCCAAGGAACCGCGTAATCTTTTTCAGATCTCAACATAGCAACCAAACATTCGAACGACTCTCCTGAAAATAAACGTTTTTTTCTCTGAGATGCGAGAAAGCAGTGAAACTCAAAAGGAGTATGGAGATGAGGGCGAGGGAGAGGGAAGGGTAGGGGGCAGCTAGAGACTGCTTCTTCTCATACGCAACACGATGGTGATCGATTTTTCTGTGGGATGAGGTGAAAAGTGGATCAAAACACACACTTCAGGTGTTTCATCGCGGTTATTGGATCGCATCGGATACATAATAATTGATGGTTTTAATTGCATTCGCTTTCAAGTAGGGCTGTTTCTCTTTGTCAGCATAATGAATATTGGTTTAAAAGAAACGAATACATATATGGAACCATAATCTTGTGTTACATGCCAATCATTTTGTTAAACCCTGTATTTCATCTTGTCCTTTTTTTTCTATTCTTTTTCCTCTCTTTCTTACAGACGTTTATTTAATTACTTTTCTCCACATCTTCTCACTTTGTCTTCCTCGTTTACTTTATTTTATTTTCCTCATCCTAAGCCTCCTCCTACATATTTCAATTGTTCTTCCTCTCTTCTCATATCTTCTATTGCTTTTTCTTCTTCCATTACCCGTCCGGAACCACTAATTTATTTTATTTGTTTTCTTCTTTATGCCACTTTGAATAAATTCCTTTAATCTTCTCAACAATATACACGTACGATATCATCATATTGTTTTCTCAAATCTTTCGAGAAGAATCATAGGCTTGATATCAAAAATCTTTTTGATAGCTCTAGTTGCTACCAAAAAAAACAAAATCCTTTTGATAGCTTTCAAATTTATATGGCCAAATCGACATAACAATAAGCAAGGAAGTGATTTCGGTTAATGCGAACAGCTCTTAAAACAAATGGGAGTCAGTGGGAGAATTACATGGTTGCGTTCTTTTCAATAATCAAAAGTTGTTCTATTTCTATTGAGTGCTGTGATTTTTATTCCCATCTCACCATCGATTGTTTCCGTCACGTCCTACGCCTGGCCCACTTCTAAATGTCAATACAAGTACGCTTATGTAAGCAGTGGCGTACATGGGTCCAGTCATTAAGGGGCGTCGGGGTCAAAGTGGGAGGGGGCAGCTAGGGCCTAAACAAACAAGATGGTGTAGTGCCCTATAGGTGCCAAAACATGGGTCGGTCGGTCGAAAATCTTTTTTGTTTATAATAGATTTTTTTTTTTTCTCCCTCTTTGGGCTGATGTTTCTCCGTTTTGAATGCTTTAATATTTTTTTCTCTAAAAAACGGTTATTTTTTTTTTAATTTTCAAAGCCGACCGTAGATTTCAATGTCTTTGGGTCGGTCGTAAAGGGCAATACAACATCTTCTTCGACCCCCTCTCTTTTTCTTTCTTGTGTCTTTGTTTTATTATTGATTGTGCCCGGGACACGTGCCCCTCGATCATGCCACCTCGGGGCTTCGCCACCGTGCGTGGGTACCTACTGTAGGCATTCTCTTTACCAGTTTTACATAATAAAGGAAAGCGTGAAAGTCGGATGTGGAAGTAAGTGCTCACCGTGGAAAGGTGGTTGACTTGTAAGATGCATATTTGGATTGATGATGCATAATTAAGGGCAGATCCAGAATTGTCAGAATAAAACATGGACAAATAATAAATCAGAAATTTGGATTTAGTTAACGATTGATACGGAATACTGTCTCTGCATGGGCGCTTTACAGATTATCATTATCCCGGTTGGATTAACTCATGCATAATAATGTGCATCATCTCCACTCCCTGGGGAGTATTCACACCATATGGTCACCGCAAGGGCATAATGGCAATTACTATCACAAAGGCTTCGTCATGCTACCAGGTCACCATTTCTCTCCTAAGTATGGAGTGGCAAATCTAGATTAATGTCTTGCCAAAGAACACTTGTCGAGATCGAACCCACACGACCTTTGCATTTCCAGTCAAGTGCTCAAACATCTCGATCACTAAATCTCTCTCTCTCTCTCTTTAACTCTCCTCTTTTCCCTCTTTCTACTAATCTCTCTCTTAGTCCCCTATTCCTTTCTCTCTGTATACCTTTCCTCATTCCTTCTCCCCCCTTTGTCTCTCTGTCTGTCTGTCTCTCTCTATCTCACACGCACACCACAATGCCTTGTTCAGACTTGAATGGACATATCTGTTTCTGTTTACTTTCTTGCCAATTGTCCCTTCTTCACAATGAGTAGTAATGATTCAATGTATCTTTTAAAATGTTATTTACTGTGGGAGTCTTGCACAATCCAGTCAAATTCTCATTTTGAATAAAATGCCAGTGTTTGAATTATATATCTCTCATATTTTAAAGTTGTTGTTTTGTGGAGTTTAAATTATTAAATGGATACATATATTATGATGGACGGTAGCAATGCACCGTAAATACATTGCTTCATATTGTATTTTAAAAAAGGAAACAAAAACAGCTATTGAGTTGAGAGCATATAATTTCAATTATTAAATCGTTCAAATTACAAATAATACAAAACTTAACAGTACATACAAGATATAAAATATCCTAATTCAATATATATCTATTTCTTTGTAATAAATTACATACAATTTATCTCTTTTTCTTTGAAAATTCAAGCAATAATGTAATCATGCAAGGCTTATGTCAATCCTAAAATATAAAATATTATCAATACTGTGAATATATGGCTGTGACACAAATGTAAACATGTCTTCTAAAATATCTCACCAGCAATTAAAGACCATTCACTGACATCCCGACATCCACATTTCAACAAACATACAATATGATGTAGCCCAGTTCATTGTCAAAAACATTAAGTAAAAATGTACTAAATAATATGAAAGGAGACCAAATTCAATCATTAGATATCATTTGAAGGAAGACAAAAAACAAAAAAAAATTGGAACAGTTAGCCCCAAATAGGTAAATATCATGGGTATAATGCCATTACATCTGGAGAAGAATATGAATTATCTGCTTACAGCTATAAGGGCATTGCCTAGCATACAAAGGACATACAAAGGTAAATCAACACCCTTCTGGTTCATAGCAAACAAATTAAATTTATACAGCATTCAATCACAAAGTATGAATATCTCTTTAAGGAAATTTAGGACAAGGTACATACTTTGTGCTGTCACTTAATGCAAAAATTAATTCCCTGAATTCGTTTTGTTTAAATGAGGTATTAGGTCATCATTTTAGAAACAAACTATTTTCTTTTCAAATAATGATTTTTATCTTTCTTCATTATTTCAGTTCAAATACAATATTTAGAATTATTCAATAGAAAAAAAACTACAGTACTAGTATACAGTCATATATCTATAAACACAATACTAAGAATAAAATACAAAAATACATTTTGCTGATGTTTATACCAAGAAGAAAGGAACACAATTCTTATAAGAAGCTATTAATTTCATTGTAAGATCTCACGTTTAAATCTTTTTGTTTAATGAATGACAGACTCGCACTTAAAGCTTTACTGGTTTATAAGTTTTCAACAAGGTTTCATTTTAAGTTGGCCATCCACATGGACCAATGAAGAACCATGTATGTGCATATGAAAAGGAAGATATCATAACTATAGAAGCAAGATCACTCCCACAATATTTTTCACCTTGATTCTTGATAGATTGATTTAGAACCAATCAAAAGTGTCTTTGCTGAAGAACCCCTTGGATCCTAAGACAACATTTATCCTCATTGGCCGAGTTGTCTTTGGTCAGTAATTTCCATCCAATCAAAAGCCTTCTTCTCAGATGAGGTAATTTTTCATGCAAGATTCATCCTGATTGGCTGAGGGGTGTTTTGTCAGTCATTTCCATCCAATCATAAACCTTCTTCTTCTCTGCCATAGAACCCATGGCACCACTGAACAGATCAAACATTCCTCCTGTCAGAGCAAAACAAAGAAATATCAAGAGTGAATTCATTCTGCAAAATCTACCATCAATAGATTCAAAATCTATGCATAATATTTAAACAAAGGTTGTTTTTGGCAACCTGAAAGCTTGCCAAAGGCTTGCCTGACATAGCAAAGAGTAATATATGCAGACTGGATTCTGAATATTGTAGTTCATAACCGTTCATGGAATAACTCGTCACTAAGTCCCCAGGAAAGAAACATCCATAAATTTGAATATATGTTTGTAAACCAGTCTATTGTAGATCCAGACGAAGGCCAAAGAGCACAGTACAGGTTTTGAAATCATTGAATTGAATAGTTTTCACTGTAACTCCTAAAAGTTGTCAATATCGCACATACTATAGACCTTCAGTGATCTGCAGATTGTGCCATAACCCTTGACTTTGTCTCTGGGTATACCTCAGTTTAGAGATCAGCTCAGGTACTTGGTATGTAATCCTCTAAATTACTCCTTGTGGTATTTTACCTGGAGGTGGGCAATAGTTTTAGTTATATACCTCACTTAAGTAATCCAGCAATCTGATTGGTCGAAATTGCATTCATAAACTTTAACTGTTCCTGTAAAAACAGACCTATAGGTCAGTCTCCATGGTTACCCCATAGGTTTACATGTTCAAAAAATGGTTTGAGCGATCGAGGATACCGTATGTGTGCGAAGAATTGGTCGGTAATTTCAATACAATTGAATCTCGATCGATCTTACCGACAATTTTATCTTGCATTGTTGACAAGAAGACGAGAATAAACTTCCAAAAACAAAAAAACAACATCTGCCGATAGATCTTGATCTAAGTTCGTGCCAATATGCATTGCAAAAGTAAAAGAAGGGTCCGTTTAATGGAGCTTTTGCGAAGCATTCATCACGCGAAGCCGGTTTCAATCCATTTTAATGTATATATTGTACAAAACTGCCAAGCATGGTAAAAGTGCGCGATGGCCGAGTGGTATAAGGCGTTGGCTTTAGATACATCACTTATTGTACGCAAGAGTTCGAATCCCATCTTCGACAAAAAAAAAAAAAAAGTATTAATGACTGCTTTAATATTCGAGAAATAGTTGTTTTTATACGCTCTCGGGAAGGTTACAATTGGGCTATTCCCCTCGGCACGCCTCGGGTAATAGCACAATTCTAACCTTCCCTTGAGCGTATAAAAACAATTATTTTTCTCAAAGCAGTCATTAATACTATACTATTGGCCCGATATCAAAATCAATATTTTTAAACAATATCCCCTTCCAGACTATGGTTGCTTTATTTACTGGTTGCATGACACATGCTCCAGTGACAAGCCCTTTGTGGTATATTTTCCACATCAATACCACAATCCAAGTTTACAACTCTGTTTCCAGCACTATACCTTTCAATAGTGCTAAATGTAAGCTAAAACTCAATTGCAACTCTAACCCTAACCCTATATATTTGACAAAATGGAGCCATGGAGAGAACGTCTCCTGAGCAACTGTCGTATTTACCTGTATGAATGAAGAGAATCTTGGATCCTTGAAACCTGTCCGGTTCCTCCTCCATCAGACGCATGAGGTGAAAGGTTGCCTTACCAGTGTAGACCGGGTCAACAAAGATACCAGTGGTCCTGGCTACTTGGTTAATGCATTCAAGTTCTTCAGGCTGAGATAAACCATACCCGAGCCCTCTGACCCCTTCAACGACATCTGCAATGTCCTCTGACCTGACCCCTGATGACCCTTGACCGTCCTGCAAACCAAGTTCGCGTAAAACCTTGTTGATTTCTCCATGAAAATATTTTGCGTCATCACAAATTGCCATTCCATGAATCCTGTAAGAATAAAATAAGATGGAATGAACATGGACCATGTCACACAAAAACAATATAAACACACCGTTAACTATTAGAAGTGTCAAGAAGTATAACCCCCGGGGTCCAAAACACAAGATGTTTATTTATTAAAATCATTTATACCAGTATTCATGCTGGTCCTTCCTTTATTTCCTGCCAACTAAATGACTGCAATTCACCCTGTTTATATCACCTGGTGCTATGTTGGTCTTATCTTCGGCAATTTTGTGGTATCAGGAGTACCAATTCATGATCCTGGATATTAAAGTTCATGGATCGAACCTGAGTTTGCTTCCTGTCAAATAGTTGCCAATTGCAAGACCAGCTAGTGATCCACTGCTGCCTGATGTTATGACAATATCGCTGAACCTCTCCTGAACATTCTACAATCACATGAAAAAAGTGAAGCACGATTATAGTTTGCATTAGTTGTAATAATAATAATAATACTTTGTTCTTTTATAGCGATTTCATGTCTGTTGAAATTTCAATGCACTCTACAATAATATATACATAAAATAGTTGTCATTCTAGGGGTGTATATTCATCACTTGTTTGTTTAAAAAAAAAAAAAAATTCTTCGTTATTTTCAAATGTCTCTTCCTTTTAATTCAAGGACATTATCAAATTGACTTTAAGTCATCTAAGAGGGCACCAAGAAAGATTAATCTAGACAGCTAGTGTATAAGCACAACAAATTCCATTGATACCATTGATAATGGAATTAATAGGGAGAGAGCATTGATTACTAATATGAGACAGAAACAAAAGTTTTAAAAATAACAACAAAAACAAAACCCACAAAATTATATTCAATTAGAAAGACTATTGGATAGTAGCCTAGTACTCCTAGTTTACTTGTAAAAAGTGAATGAAATTGTGTTTTTTCAAACATACTTCTATATTGATCAACCATCGATCTAGCTCTTTAACAAAGTGTGGTAAATCATTCAAGAATTCAGCTGCAGCAAGCTAAAGTAGACAACATATATCGCTGTAGAATATGTAGATAAAGATGACCGACAGAAAGTTTTATGTTGCAAACAAATAGTTTGTGAATAAGAGGCATGCCAAAACTCTGAGCTATGTTGAGAGCTATTTCAAAAGTATTTTGCTAATTACCTGCTGGAGGAGTTCTCTGAAGCATTCCAGGTATCCAAAGACTCCTACTGAGTTAGATCCTCCTATTGTGATTGGGTAGGCTTTCTTTCCTAGAGAATCTCTAAAAACAGACAAGAAAGAAGAAAAATATTTACTCTCCTGCAACGTTATTGGCATTCTTATTTCCTATAAATGTAAATAATGGCATCACCAAAAATGTACAACTTAGTTAATGTAAGAAATCAGCAGACACTCACTGATAGCTGAAAATAACTTCAAGCCATTGAGTATAGTCTGAATTAAGTGCAAGTAAATTATATATTCCATTGCATGCCCCTCCTCTGTTTCTCCCCTAGAAATATTTTTGGCAACATTTTCAGAAGCTTACTCTTACACAGTCCCATCATATATCCCGCATTAATCAAAACTCAATTCACTTCAGATAAGAAGAATAAACATATTGAGTCATCATCACTTGCCTTAGATACTCTACAAGCTGTTGCATTCTTGGATAGATGTGTGAGTTGTACTGAGATTTTTTGGGTATGAGATAGAAACTACATCCAACCATACTGTCTAACAATGTGTTGCCTGTGAATGATCCATCCAGGTTCTGTGGTCAAATTTGAGAGAGATAGGGAGAGAGGAGAAAAGGAAAGAAGCAATGTACTACCTAATTCAACTGAAGATACCCAGACATGTATCCTTAATCATGAATCAAAGCAAATCAAAATAACCAAAACTAAGGGTGATAAGTCAGAACAAATGTGCTTTATTTGTCTTTTTATGATAACCAAATGGAATCTAAAGCAAAATGACAACTTTGAGTTGGTATACCTTGTTCTAATAAAAGGAAATAAAATGAATATAAAATTCTACATAATTAGGATGTGAGATCATCCATGATGTATAGGAGGATACAGAGTAAAAAGAATTAGAGGTCTTGTTAATAAATGTGAACCCTTTATATGCCTCTTTCCAGTAAATACATGCGCTTAGTGATTGTAAATAGGCGCGATATAAAAACTGAGAATTATTATTATTATTATTATCATTTGTGTGTAGGTGGAAAAATAACCATCAATCAGATCTGATTATTTACAATCTGGGAACCAAACTTTAATGTCACCTTCAAATAGACACAACTCGGTTTCAACAAGGGTTGTAAGAGTCTGTTTAAAGGCAAAAGCAAAAAGCTAGGAACTAGATCAACAAACAATTCCATTTCTTTATGTTTTGTTTCTACTCACTGTTGCCTCTGATCTGAGAAGGAGATGACAGTCCATACCAAGTTGTCTGGTTGCTACGGCTGTGGTTCTACAGTGGTTGGATCTTACTCCACCACAAGTTATCACTGTATCACAACCCTGGCTTACTGCGTCCGCTAACAAGAATTCAAGCTTACGAATCTACAGGGAGAAGAAAAGGGCATACATAATCAACACCTATTATAGTTTTTGTTAAAATATATATGGGGCCTGTCACCACGAAATGAGTCCAGTTGGTCAAAAATTTTATTCCTGTTTTTAAGTATTATATGAATCTACTTTAAGTAAGCTTTAAATTAAGGGGTCACACATTAAAATTGATAAATTATATCCAGAAATATGAACAAAAACCTAATTGGACTTTATAAACAATGGGATTACCCAGTTTTGAGATAATTAGGTGTAAAGTTAATGATGCGTAACATATTATAGTCTGGTCAACAACAACATAGCAACAACACACTTCCCATCATTCGATTTCAATGAAACTTTCAACAAACAAAGAATTTAATAAGTCGATTTTTGGAAAAATCGTAAATGTGGTAGGTGGGTCAATTTTCAGTACATACACACTATACATCGCTATTACTACGATTGAGCCTAATTCGACACTGGACTCATTTTGTGGTGACTGGCCCCATATTAAATTAAAGAGAATGTATTGCTTTCAAGAACATTATTCTCGTGGTTTTCCTTATTCTTCCCCTTCTCTCTCTCTCTCTCTCTCTCTCTCCCTCTCTCTATCACTCTCCATGAATTTCTCTTTCTGTCTCTCCTAACACTTACTGTCTTTCCAAGTCTGTCTGTCTCTCTGTTGCTCTCTAGGTGTTTGTCTCTCACTCTCTCCCTCCCTTTATCTCTTTATTTCTCTTCATTTTCTCTCCTTCCTTAGAGGTCTCTCTGCTTTTATATTCACCCCATCTTATCAACTGTCACAATGAACGCATGATACACATTTAACTGTAACTACTACAGATCATTGTCAAAAACAATAATTAGTCAACATCAATTTTAGCCTCAAACTAATGAAACATCGGAAATCAAAATATGGGCAAAGAGCAAGTCATTGTAAACATGAATAGATAAATACAGCTAGATGGTATTATTCTCTCTCTATAGCCATAAAAGGCTTAGCTCTTAATCATATGTGGCATATATCTAATAGCACTTTTTGGGCCTGATATAAGGCAAGAAATTGTAAGTGTTTTGTAAAATCTAATATAGTAATACAAATTGTACGATATCGGCATCATCACACAAAATAGCTAGGCATGTGCGTACCTTATTTCCTGACAATGAGCTCCCTGTCATGTCATCTCGCTTGATGAAAACGTCAAAGTTTGCTGGTGTTCCAGGAAGATTCCATTTGTGTATGGGGGTGTTCAGCATGGCAAGCTAGTAAGGGAGAAATAAGAAATAACCCTTTTGAGTTTTGAGTAATTAAAGCAGATCATATTGTTCACATGAAATAGGTAGTAAATTATGAATGTTCAAATCAGAATCAATATTTTCAAGAGAGTTGAGGAGGAGCTGTCTTAATTTAGTCAAAATACTTGTTACGGTCAGTTCGATTCATAGTAATCAGCACTTGATTTAGACCCATCACTCATGATAATATAAAACATAGGATACTCTTTCATTGCATATATAAACTGCACTACAAGCATTATCAACAACTATATATGTTGATACAAATAATAATCCAACTGTTGGCTGCTGGAAGTAAGATGTACAGTGTAGTTTTAATCAACAAAACAACATCACTCTTTCTAAAATATCTTGTAGGAATATTGCAATCAGTCTTTTGAAGGGTTTTTATAATAACAAATAAATAGATATCATCATTAGTGATGTACAGTTATCAAAATCATGATTTACTTCAAATATTCAATTATTACATCGCATTGTATTGCAATGAAGATTGAAGGATTTAAATCAGACACACAAAACAACAAAATGACAGATTTGATTAGAATGTTTTTGAAAGAAAAAAATTGAGAATAGGTTTACATCTACCAAAGAAGTAACACTATGAACATGACTGACAAAGAAAGCGGACAAAATATACAGTTCCTCAGGTAGACAAAGGAACATCCCTTCACTGCTATTATGTAAAAATGTGTAGAACAGGTGTCACATGCATATTCACCTTTTTACATAATAGCAGTGAAGGGATGTTCCTTTGTCTGCCTGAGGAACTGTATATTTTGTCTGCCTTCTTTGTCTACGTCTACGTCTACGTCTATGCTGGTACTCGTCAAAAGCCTTTTCAGCAACTAAACGAGGATACTGTGGTGTGGTGTGGTGTCTGTCATGTTCATAGTGTAAGTTACTTGTCCATCCATTTAATTGCCTGGAATACACTCTGAAGTAATGTAATTACTAATTAGTTGCCATTGCTAAAAAGGTAAAGGGGATTTATTTTTTTTAGGAAAAATAATTACCATAAAATTATAGTCTTTCAAAATTCAGGCACAATACAATTACAAATTAAAACTGAAGAAAAGATAACTTTTACACAATCATAAGAAGAAACAATAATTCTACTGTTGATTGTAAAAGCACAGACTTCATATTTCATAATTGAATTCATAATGATCGTGCAACACTCATGAAATGTGCAGAACTGACAACTCATTTTCATTCAAGGTCACATTTTTCTCTTAATTGAAGTTTAAAGTTTGAAAAAACAAATTATAAAAATTAAAAGTTCTAGATCTACTTGCGCACCTCGAGTCTATGCCTTGGAATTTGCTGCAATTTCTCCATCCATGGCGCTGCAGAGTAAGTCTTAAGAGGGAAATCGGCCATGGTTGCTTCCGATGAAAAGAGTCGTGATCGTGAGTTCAGATTTGTATTTGAACGCCCTGCTAATGTAGGCACTGGTAGGCAACAATAAAGTCTACGTGTGGGACTTGAGAGTAAGAATTTGCCTAAAACTTTGGTCATCTGGGCCGTGGAACTGGAAGACTTCTTGTGTAGAGAAACTTATCGCCAGTAGGTAAATAGCTCGAAAGCAATGCCCGGAATCAAAAAGGTTGTTCAATTCGCTTTGATTAAATCATTACTCGTAAAAATGGGAGGATAAAGTCTTTGTAAACAAGTTTTTAACTTTTATGGCACCTAACTGTTAGTTATGAAATGCCAAATAAACGGAGGAAAATTAAATTAAGAGTTATTTAATTAAATAAGTACAGTATTAGTTGAGGATTGTCAAAATGTTATCTAAATCATCATTTTAATCATTTTTAGATTTAAAACATCAATCATAGTGACACTTTACAACATATATCGGTCATATACTGCCATTATTTTCACAGCCATTCTCAAACTTGGTAACTTAGCTTGCCGTAGAACAACTGAGAGTAAGTATGAAAATAATCTACATAAACTCTATGGCCAAAATTAAGCCACGTATGACGTAGCTAGGAAGTCGTTTTGCCAATTTTCTGATCAGGTACTTTAATTTCATATAATTATTTCTAATCTTACTCTGATAATTCATTATCACTTGATGTGAGATGTCATTTCATTATTTGTAATGGTTGTGAAGTATTGAATAAACAGTGTGGGGAGCTGATCGAGTGACGTGACGTGAGATATGAGAGTGATTGTTTATTGCGCCGCGCCTAGCTTTTGTTGATGCGATGTGAATAACGATCCTCCAAGCCGACCGGCCGGGCGGCCTGGTGCGCAGCGCAGGCCTCCTTGGCTCGGGGTAAGCGTTGGCTTAGACCGAAAGCTTAAGTCTCTGATAGCGACAGTTGTTTCGCTGAGATTACATCTGGCTCCTCTGACCGCCTCTATGGGGAATGTTGACAAATGTCCGTTTTTATTAAAGAATGACCCATAACACTTATTTAACAGATGGTTATTTCTGTCTAGAAGTAGATCTAGGTCTAGATTAATTTCTAGAACAGAAGTTCAAGTAGCATTGCCATGATTGCCATTGGCTAGATCTATGCTTCATGCAGACTCAAAATATACGACCAGCATTGATCATTATCATTATTGATTCTTCTGTGAGAGTGAGAATTTGAAAGAAAATACAGTAAATGTGTGTAAACTGACTGTGAGAAGATGACTATCTTTACCTTTAGCAGTTTAGGCTTTACCTGGCTTTATCTGGACATGCACGTAGAACTTTACAAAATCGCTGGCTTCCATTCACTCAATGTTATAAGATATTGGTGTGAGGAGAAAGCTTGCGATTTCCCATTTGATCCAACATCAAAATTATTATATTTCAGTCAAACCCTCTATTTGTTACGATTTTTTAAGCATTTCACCTTAGTTTAAGTCTTACGTAACTATTTTTTAAGTTTGAAAAATTCTCATTTTCATCATATTTATGGTACAAACTGGAAATTTATTCTGAAATGTTTGTTGATTTTTCTATTTTATGTGTGTGCAATTTCATGTGTGCGTCAGTTATGTGTGAAGTGCATCACCTGTTTAAAGCACGACATGTCAAAATCTCTGTGGTGTGACGTAATATTACGTATTGACATTGCCATTGAACTTTAGTTGCACTTAAGTTAAGTAGGCCCTCTCTTTCTCAAATTCAAAGTTTGTTTCAAAAACAAAATACATGTACATGTATAAAACCACATTCTGTCATCATAGTCACACACCAGAAAGTGGTAATAATTCATGTGTAAAATGTTCACAAAAAGCCTCCAACCCAATTGTTCAAATAGCTTTCCTGTTAATTTACTTTTATGTTGGAAGTTATTGTTCTGAATTTGTATGTTCTGTTTGTTGATCTCCTTGTCCGTCTAGGTGATGTTGCCATACTTGTGATCAGTTATAACCAAGCCTGTTAAGATGTCTCAGGCTGCATCACCCAGTGCAGAGGAGGGAGGGGACACTAAACAGTCCCCTGCCCCCAAGGCTGGCAAGGTGAGTAGTCAAACATCAGAAGTCTTAAAGGGATCCGCTAACTTTGTATTAGATCCTTGATTTAGCTCATGCTACAATGATAATTATAAACCTTTAGGTCAGTCAGGAACCCCTGACTTTTACAAGCCGATCGCCTGTCTGATTATCAAGATATTTTTGATTGAAAATTGAAATCAATTTTGCGTTTGCCAAACGGTTTTCATAACACTACAGTCTATTGGGAAAACTACTTTTTTGAGGCACTTCTTGATCATTTTGAAGCGCAATTTTAGTAGGGCTTCAATATAACACCATATCACAAACACTGATAACACTTGGGCAGTGCATCTCAAATTTAACATCGTTAAACGATCCCTTTAAAGACCCTAAGCAATGAAAATATAACTTTATCTCAATGGAAAGCTGAATGAAGTATGTAGACAAAAAATATAAAGGAATACAAAATATTTTCCCTTTCAATATTGCACAAAAGCAAGTTAAAACCTAATTTTCTGCACCCCTCCAAATTATGAGTCAACAGGGGTCAAATTTGCCACAGTTACGGCAACAACATAACTTGTGGACCTGATTGGCTGAGGCAATTAGCCAAGCTAAGTAACGCAAAGTCATTGTGAATATGCATACCGGTACTCATTATATCAACCAGATGTGTGCTTAGGGCCAAATTACTCTCAACCCCTGTAATATTTTAAAGTGATTATGCCAATCTTGTTATTGCTAATAATTTGAAATTTGACTGTATTTCGAGATCTGTTGAAACATGGATTGTTTTTGCATCAAAGTGAATAACATTGTTATATCTCCAAGTAAAATTTTGCAGGATTTTATTTAAGTTCTGTAAACAACATATTTATTGCATCAATTACAAGCAAGATTAAAGCTATCATTTGCTCTAGTTTTACTACATGATTTTATTGATGTAGTCATTTTCCAGTATACGTTTCAATAGAATAGAACAACAATCTTCAAGTTCCAACATTTATTTCTTCAGTGACAGATCAGGATATAAAAAGGAGTTATGTAAACCTCTGTGTATAAATAGCACCTTTTTACTGCCAATTTTGTGTTATTAAAAGTCAGGGGTGCGTCTTATACAGGTACAAACAAATAAAAAATATATCGATTTATGCCTGGCAATGTCTCCCAGCTCAGTCATACACGGTATTGAATCCTGCATTCCTCTCATCACAGGAAAGTGGAATGTACTGAGGATACCATGTGTCTTGTACACCCATTGCAAGTTGTATCAATTTCCAATGTATGTCAGTACTGTATTATTCTGGATACAGCTAAGTTTCTTCTCTTGCAATATTACAAATTAAGATGTTAAACCTCTATCATCTGTTCAATATAGTGGCTCTTTAGACTATTGTTGGGTGAGGGTGCATACGGTAATCATGCTATAATATGCTAGTGTTAAGCTTTTAATTCTTTTAATTTTCTTTATTATCAGCTGGAGAGTCTACCTAAGGAAGATCTAATCAAGTATGTCAAGAAACAAGCCATGCAGGTTCAGAAGATGAAAGCTAAATGTGAAGGTAGGCTCATATACAGTACAAAGGATGGGGGGGATATACATGTAAGTTGCTTGCATCGTAAGTTGTATCCCCCTTGACTTTCAAAACTGTGTGTGTGTTTGTGTGTGTGAGGAGGGGGGGGGGAGTGAACCACCTATACCTTATATCCTATCCTGGGTACATTTTTTCCATATTAAGTTGTGTTTTTATTTTATTTATTTATTTTTTTTCTTTTTTCTTTTTCTTTTTCTGAAAGCCATCCATCTTGACAATATAACATAGCTACACATCACTAGGTCCCATTTATCAGTCATTTATTTTTAGTATAATCTCCTCTTGCTGAATCTCTGGAGCCCCTTTAAAAAAAGGGATTAGAGTTTCATGGTGTAAATACTATTTCTTCTTGCTCCATTTTCACAATTCGCATCGTCTTACCTTTTCAAATTATTTTAATGGCAACTGACCATTTTCATAATGGTTATTTCATAATCATTTACAAATTATTTCATCACCTGACCTGTTACAAATAATTGTTTTTCAATCGTCAGAATGCGAATTGCATTCATTAATTGTACAACAAACGTTATGGCTTGTCCTACCCAACAACACCTAATGTACGCAATTTGCATTCTGGCAATTATTCTTAACAGGTGAATGAAATAAGTTGAAACACTACACTTAAAGTTTTGTGCATTTAATTTGATTTTTTTACGAAAATGGTCTATTACACATGCTTTGATGTACTGTGCAAGAATAAACATTTCTAGACACAACACAAAAACTTGCCAAATGGAGTGCAAAACCTGGGAGCAGATGGTTTGAATTTCTACATAATATTGTGAAACCTGTCTATAAAGACTAGCCAAAGGGAGACAAGAAAGGTGGTCTTTATGGCCCAAATTCACAAAGGAGGTTTGACGCGTTTTTTACAAACGAGGTTTGTAAAAAACGCGTCATATGACGTACGAAAACCAAGGTTTGTCGACAAACCTCCTTTGTGAATTCGGGCCTATATGTACAGGTTCCTTTAGTACAAGTTTCAATGAGAAACCATTATCAAGGGAAACAAAAAATGTGGTCTTTGTAGATAGGTGGTCGTCAAAGCAGGTTTGACTGTTCATGAATGCTGTTCGTGGAATAACAGACTTATGTCTAGACAGCTGGCAATGTGTGTACTCACTGCTATGTAAAGAGTAGAATGTAAATTCTAATTTCTGTGGTAGTACTCTGTAAAGTCCAGTCCTAGTGTTTATATTGATACAGCTGTTCACAAGTAGAATTCCTATTCATCGATACAGTGCGTCCAAGAAAAAACGAGACAAAGACAAGGAATTCAAAAGTTGTCATTTGAATGGCCATTTATGGCAACAAAGCTTTTGTAATGGCACTGATATAACTGTGGTTTATCAGTCCTGCATGCGGCAGCGATATTGCCATAACTCCCAAGTACTAATTAACCCTGTGTGACTGGAATGCACTATTTATTTGTTACCTCATAGAGTTGGCAAAGAAGAACGCAGAGCAGTGGGAGAAGAAAAGTAGCCCTGGATCATCGGTCCCAGAGTCTGATGGCAAGACGAGTAAGATGGAGGAAGAGCTGAAAGAATTGAGAGAGGAGAATGAGGGAGTACAAGCAGCGTATAATGCCGTCCAGCAACAGCTAGCTCAGGCAGCAGAAGTACAAGAGGTATGGTATGATGCACTCCAGCAAAGCATAGAGAGTCAATGCTAATGCGTATTGACCTCTAGCACTGCACTACGTGTTAATAGGCAGCATTTGAATACATGAATAGTCAATACACTCACAACACACAAAAGCGCACAATTATGCCGATGCGGCTGATCGGCAAGTATGACAGTAGACTAACAATTTGAATTTTTACATTATTCTTTCTAACATCGGAAAGTTGAAAAAATTGAATTTTACTGCTATTTAGGTGTCATCGATTGTCACTAAAGTACCGATTTTGAGTAAAATCAGTTGAGTTTTGTACAGTGGTGTTTGAAATGTTGAGAATCAATAGCACAGCTTTTAATACACAGCCAGGATAGTGATGCTCTTATGTGTGGTTGTATGTATATCCAGCAGAGAGCAGTTGTGTATATGTCATGCAAGAGATTAGCCTTAATTAAGGGCATGGTGATCCATGAAATATCACCAAGCCTTAGTTAGCATGCATTTGTCTGTGTGAACTCCAGAGCCAGTCATTCCCAAACACAACAAACCTTGCAAACTATCTTTGAGTTCAATGGAGGACTCTTCTTTCTTCTCGAGCAACACACTTGGTATCGGCCAAGAATTAAAATAAAAAATTGAGAAATTTGTTACTGGAGTGATGCAGCTTTGCTAACCTTCCACGTGTTACTGATGATAATGAATTAATATGAGATTTACATAAACACAAACATTTTCCACTGCAGAGAGTTCGCAAAGTTGATCATTGCCAGGGACACAAATAAAGATTGGTGTACCAAAAAGGCTGATTTTGCGGTGTCAACTTTGAGTCAACTTTAATGCAAGGGTCACTCTGTGGCCTGGACCCACCCTCCTCAGGTCATCACCTTTCTTCACCTGAGCCAATTATTTGTAACCTCAGGGTTTCACCATCACTTCATGTGCTTTACAAAAAACAAAGGCAAAGCATCACTCTTATCAGCAAATGTGTTAGTCCAGGCTTCACCCTTTGAATTATTTGCATAGGTGATGCTTCACTTTTGTCAGTTTTACATAGGTGAGGCTTCACTTGTGTCAGTTTTCCATAGGTGAGGCTTCACTTTTGTAAGTTTTCGGCCGGTCTGAAGCTTCACCACTGTTTCACCATACTGGCCATTTGCATAGTTCAAGCTTCACCACTGTTTCATTTTAGTATACAGTGCATATCCGCAGAATTCGTAAGGCTTCGACTCGAGCGCACGGCAACTTGTGGAATACGTCAACATTGAAATCTCGCGAAAATATAGGCTAAGTTTTATGCACAGATTTCGTTAATAATCAATCGTAAAACAGGGTCGGAGTAGTACCGTCTCAAAATGATCGGAAAACTCTGAACTTTCTATTTTTTTTCAACTCACCTTGCAAAAACTTGGGGCCAAAACTTGGCACGATCTGCGCTGCGCATGCTGGGTACAATACCGACAGCTCGTAGGCTACTAGTCTCGTTTCCAGACGTGAGGCTGGCCTTTCAGGCACGTATACTGCGAATACTCACGCAACTAGTTATGTGTAGGAGACTAGTAGACTACTCGAAAACGATCTCGTGAAATCTCGAAATCAGTTTCGCTGGAGAAAAGTTCGGTGACCTCAGGACGATCACTCTGCGAGTGCATGAGTGACCGGAATAAAAATTAAATAGTTGTTTTGAAACGCACGATTTCGACATGATTTCGACATATTTTCGACGCGACCGGTAGTGGCTTCGATGTCACATCACCTGAACAAACAAGGCGACCGATTGGATTCGATGTCACATCACCAGAAAAAACAAATTACTCGTCAAAGCTTCACACATTTCATCAATTTGTATAGTAAAGCTTCACCCAATGAAGAAAAACGAACGTTAGGACTTCACTACAACAACAAATAGGTCAGGGTCAGGCTTAGGCGTCGAGTCGACGTCGATATTTGGCGACCTCTGAGGAGGGTGGGTCCAGGCCACAGAGTGACCCTTGCATAAGACAATAGCGATTTGTGTTAAAAGGCATATTATGGTAGTGTCGTTAAATTCAGTGAACTTCCTGCATGTGCCTTTATACACAAAACGATTCACTTAGTGGCAAGGAAGAGTTAACCCTTTGCTTACAGGAACCTGGTGGTCCCTGTGTTAAGCCTATGGGACCTATAACATTCAGTAGTCAACAGGTTAACAAACTTTTCTTTTGTTTTGATGCTCTGTAGACTCTGCAAGAGGCTCTGAATGCTGCATCAGACCAGAGGAGTGAAGCTGAGATACAACAGCAGGCTGCTGTAGCTCAACTAGAGAAGGCTAACTCCAAGATGAAGGTGATTACTTCTATCATAAACCTCTTTATGAATAGACATACTCAGAATCTTATTGTGGATGTATATGGCGAAGGTTTTTATGCCTCTGCAGCGAAGTAGACCATCTGTCCGACCATACTTCTTGTGATCGCGTTATCTTAAGAACCGATTTATAGATTCCCGCCAAACTTGGGTCATGTATGTATATTGCAGAGCCAATGAGCTGATTAGATTTTAGGTCAAAGGTCACAGGGCTCATTATGTATGAGAGGAAAGGTGGAGAAGAGACGAAAGGAGAGAGATAGAGAGAGCACGATGTGCATACTGCAGGGGTAGTGACCATAATTATATTAAGATACATACAGAGCGTAAACAAAAGGGAAGGGAAGGAAAGGAAGGCAAGAATTAATAATGCACTGATATTAATTTGTATTGTAAGGAAGTATAAGACACAATTTCAATTTCCTCTTAAATGAATTCAGAGAGGGGGCAAGTCGAATGTCAATATGAATAGAGTTCCAAAATTTGGATAAATAAATAAACGTGTTTTGAGCTAGAAGGGTTCTCAGCAAAGGTAAATGAAATTAATTACAATGCCGAGTTGGGTACTTATGAGAGGATTTATTTAGGGTGAACATTAGGTGTATAGTGCAAAGTCTAGATTTAGTTCTGTGGTATTCATTCAGAAGGATTTAGACTAGTCCTTAAATCATGCCCCAGCATGTCTATCAGTGTATATCTGCATCTAACAGCAACCTGTATGTTCGTCTCCTGTGGTAGTTTTCCTCAACCCTTCACCATTGTGACTTTGTGAGCTTAAAATTAAGTTTTAGAACAGGAAATGTGTCCCAGCAAATGTTGATCTGCAGATCTACTTAGTATGCAGGTGCAGAAGAAAAGAAATATAAATAAAATAAAATAAAGGAAAACGGAACAAACATATGCCGCAGGACGACAGATAGAAACAACTGACAAACACAGACAACGAATTATACAACGGCACAGTAAAAGAATATCTTAACATGACAAAACAAAAAATTGTTATATGGGCACTGACTTTAATGCTGTCGTAAACAAGAAGGAAAATGGCGTTTCTCCCTTAGGGAAAAGATATATAATTGACTACACCATGCATAGGCTAAACCACAAGTCTTCGTAAATTTTATTTAAAAAGGAACCAGGAATTATATGTAAACATAAACATACTGACTGAAGCCATCTGTGCATATGAAGGCTGATTTGACCCTTGGGTACGAAAATACAATAACATATAGAGAACAATAGCTCAGATGATTAAAGCGATTATAATGGAAAACACTTAGCAATTCAAATTCCCTCTACCGCATAAATTACATAATTATACTGTAGGAATAAATGTGGCTGATAAAACGAAATGAATATTCTTACCGTTATTTTAATCTTCTGAGCTGATATCGCGAGTGGAGGACGAAGCTGGAAAAGGAATCATGTAGAGGAAAAATAGTGCCAGTAGCGAGGTGATGAATCAGCTGCATGTATACACACGCGGAGCGCGACTAGCTAGCTAGCGAACGCGAATGAAGAAGGCACACAAGCCTTACAGTTCAATATTGCACTTTCCCGAAATAAACTAGAGGACGTAAATCTGAATTGCGATAGAGTCCTCAAAAGAACGTTGTTGATGAAAACTCACTATTAAAGTGAAACCGACGAAATAACGCTTGTTGTAAAGTCAGGACTCTTCCTATAAAAAAAGGCGTCCGAGTGTCGAAACCGAAAACAGGAGGAGTGAGTAAAATTTGTGTGTTGAGACTTTTCCAAGTGCGCTAAAGGTGTGGTGATTGGCTTATTAAAACAATAAGGTGCGGTCCGATTGGAGTAACTAAAATAACACTCTTGTTGCTGGGTGGTTCCACTGATGAAATTAACTAAGAGAATGTTTAGAATGTGCAGCTGTAGATTGTTATCGTTATTGAAGCTGGCTGAACGGAAAGTACTAATGAAAGAAATGCTTAAAATGCTGAGTATTTACAATGTTGGTAAACATTTGTGACCTTAGAAATTTTCAACGCATCAAATATACAGGCCTGATAAAAACCTGATTTAAATCGGTTTCCCGATTTTTTTTGATTTTTCCCAATTTTTTACCAATTTTTTTTTTCCTCCCTTTTTTATCCTGATTTCCCTCTTATTTTCTCTATTCTTCCCTATTTTGCCCTATTTTTTCCCCCAATTTTCTTACTCGAAAGGGGGGAATGTTAGATGCCATTTTTCTCCTGCTAATCCTCTTTCTTTTTATTACTCAAGGGGGGCGTGGTTGAGGGGAAAATAAAAACCTATTTATTTTTCAGTGCTCACTATCACCCCTGAATATAAGTCCTAAAAGATGTATGAAATGCCGTGCTCCCTTGTTTCATTAAAAAAATAAAAAGACTATAATCACTTTGAATAATTATATGTATGAACTCCGTTTCATACACCTTTTAAGATTCCTCATTGCCATCCCTGGGAGACGTTGTGCTCCCTTCTCTCATTATTTGTTTCTGTTTTCTTAAACTATAATCACTTTGAATGAATATATATATGAACTCCGTCTCCCAAGGATAGCATTTATGGTACATAATTATACAAAATATAACATTTCATAACATTTCATGAAATTTTCAACGCGTCAAATATAAGTCCAAAAAGAATGAATTATAGAATATAGCCATGTTCTCTCGACATATGATTCCCATACGAGAGCTCAAGATTAGCTATAAGGCAATGTATGAGTTGATATGACTATTATATTTGCTGCAGGGTTTGGAGGAACAGATTCAATGCATGGAGATGAAAGAGGAGACCATGCGAACTACATTCCAATGTTTACAAGAAGATCAACAAGCAATCACAAACCAGAATAAGGCGAGTTATTTGGTTTAAATAAAAACGTTAAAAGACAGTAGTTTCTGCTACCTTGTTTGGCGTTCAACAATAAGGGATAGAGCAACGTCGATCTGGCGCTGCCGGGCTCACGATCAATTAGGCAAAAAGAATTTCCATTTTCGATTTAAATTAATAAAATTTGTAGTTGAGTTTAAAAGATTATTAATATTATTATTATTAACCATTGCCCTGTATTTTCAGAATTAGAGAAAATTATTATACCAATTTTCATTGGGTTGTATTCTGAAAAGCAGGCTAAATTATACCAACATTTGTGTAGTAATTATTGCTTCATTATGTAAAATGTTAATGTTTTCTATGATCATGTATAGTTGCTAACAACTAAGTTATTCATACCATTTACACGTTTAAAAAATTGTAAGTATGTGAAAAATGTATTTGTCTAGATTTATGTTTCTTAACAATGTAGCATATTAAAGCTTACATCTATATAACATATTTAGCAAAGGTTTTAATTCAACCAGTCCACCTCTTATTCTTAAATTACGAAAAAATAAAATAACAATAAATTTTCATGTGGTATGGATAATTTAGTTGTTAACTGTAATTTAGTTGTTAACTGTATATGCAGAGCTGCCAACTAGTACGGATTTCCCGTAATTGGTACGAAAATTAACGATCATTACGGAATTACGGAATGTTGTCTAAAATTAAGGATTACAAAAAAAAACACTCGCTGAGAAAGATGGAAAAGTATCAAATATTCTCTTAATCTTTATAATATTGATGCCATCTACTTTTTCTTACTTTTTTTTACAGAGTCTGAAAGAGCAAATCACAATCCTGACTGAAGCCAGAGATGATACAATTGAATCCTTAAAAGCCTTGAAACAATCTATGTCGTCAGACTCAAGCAAGGATGACGAGACCAAGAGACGGTTAGATGAAGTCATCTCGGAGAAGAATGAGCTTGCCCAGAAGATTTCTTATCTCCAGGAAGATCAGGTGACCATGCTGCAGGAGATGGATTCTTTGAAGTCAGAGCTGAAGAGTGTCAACGAGGAGAAGAAGGAAATAGAGGATGTTTCAAGGAAGGCAAATGAGGAGGCAGAGGAGGGATTGAAGATCATGGAGGAGGAAAAACAAGTGGTGATGAAGGCTGGGGTAGAGTTACAGGAACAGGTAGAGAATCTCCAGAAGCAACTCTCAGATGCAGAAGAGGGATATAAGACACGCCTTGAGACCCTGATGCAGACTTCAGAGGAGGCCTCTGGTTGTGCCCAACAGCTGCGGGAAGAACTGAAGACGATGAACGAAGACCTAGCCAGACTTCTTCAAGAGAAGGAAGATCTCATCATAACCAAAGATGAGGCTAATGCCAGGGCTAATGTCCTGGAGGAGAAAGTTCATGAATGGGAGAGATTGAAGGAACGAGAACAGAAGAAGATGGAGGAATATGAAGAGGATATGTCACGTCTCAGAGTCCAAGTGGAAGAGCTGAACAATCTTAAGGTTCAACTGACAGAGCTTGGTGCTGAAAAGGACAGCTTAAAAACTGAAGGGGAGAGATTGTCTGGAGACAATTCTAAATTAACAGCAAGCGTGAGAGAGACTGCTGAGGAAAGGACACGTCTGTCAGAAGAACTCAAGTCTTTGAAATCAGGTGAGACAAATTTGAATCAGGTTCTCCAGAAGCAATTTGATGATACCACAGAAGAGAAGATCAGTCTTAAAAAGAATCTTCAAGAGCTTGAGCTGAGTTATGGGTGCCTTCAGAAGGAAGCCACTGCAAAAGAGGCTGAACTTGAAGAGATAAAGAGATCAGTTGGAGAAAGAGATCAACAACTTGAGAAATTACAAGAAGACAAATTGAAGAAGGAAGAAGAAATGACCAAGATTGAAGGTTCGCTGAAAGAATCCCTTGCTGCTGCGGTAGGAGATGCTGAGAGGATGAAAGAAGAATTGAAGAGTGTCGGAGAAGGTGTGGCAAGCCAGGAAAACAAAAAGGTGGAGGACCTCACCAATGCCAAGGGAGAACTTGAGATAATCATCAGGGAAATGAAAGAAGATGTTGTCAGAAAGGATGAAGAGATGAAAGATTTAAAAGAGAAGCTTGAATTAATGGCACAAGAAGCAGAGGGAGTATTGGCGAGGAGCAAGAAAGAACTTGAGAGTGCCTTAGAGTCATCCAGAGAGGAGGAACGAAAGAAGGCGCAGCTGGTGGAAGATCTAGAAAAGGAATTGACAGCTCTGAAAGAGACCATGATGAAAGGAGGTAATGAGAAAATAGAGGAGATGTGCCGTAAAGAAGAAGAATTACAATTAGCCCTGGGGACTGCAAAAGAAGATGCTCAAAAGAAGGAAAATGAGATGAAGGAGTTGAAGGAAGAGATGGATGGAGTGAAGGAACAATTGATGCTGATCAGAACAGCTCATCTTGAGAGCATGCAGCAAAGCTCAGAATACCAACAACAAGTGGAGACCCTTCAGAATACACAGAGCTCTGCAGTGAGTATAGTTGGCCTTTGTAGGAATCATGCAATATCGACCATCACATGCATTCTATTTCACTAAGATCTAGATGAATATGAATACGTTTACTCTTTACATAAAAGCGGAAAAGGGATGTTTGGTACAGTTTAAAAAACAAACGAACAAACAAACAAAAACTTACAGCTAATTATGTTGAATGAAATAAGCCTTAAGATTCTATGAACTCTTGTGTCCATTGAAATAGGGAGGTTTATGAAGTTATAAGAAATACAACAAAAATACATTGAGTATATTTGACCTTCTAGGAATCATGCAAAATTGACCATCACATTCATTGTACTTCACCATGATGTAGATGATGAAGGATGTTCGGTACAGATAAAAAACAACAATAAAAACAAAAAGAAATAAAAGTTACAGCTAATTATGTTGAATTAGAAATACCTTAAGAATCTATGAACTCTTAGGGAGGTTTATGAAGTTATATGAAATACTAAAAGAATTAATAAATTTATATGAATGTATCAGCCAAAGGTATCTGATAGAATGTGTATGATAGCTGTGAATTGACCAAAAAGAGGTGAAGCAGACAACCATGCAAATTTGTCAACCTCCATTTTTATAATTTTTATTTTACATCACAAACCATCATTACTGAAATATTTATAAATTCTCATTCATTACCTGATTGATTATTGGCAATACAGGTTATGGGTAAAAAAAAAAAATGATAAAAAAAAACTAATACTTATCAGAATTTAAAATGTACATGTGCTTGGTTTTTTTACTTTTTTTTCTCTCTGACAGAATAAGGAAGAGGATGATAAAGCAAGTAAGCTGGAATCCAAGAAAGCTGAACTGGAGCAGGAGAAGGGGGAAATAGAGAAGAAAGTTACAGCATTGCAGGAAGAGGTAGATCAAGGTAAATATGTTTTGAACTACATCTTTGTCTGTGAAATTTGTCCTTGGGGGTTGTTGTCCCAGAAGCTTGTTTTCCTATGGGGTGCATGTAGTTGTCTTAGAAAAATGTATCCATTGTAGGTTACTCCAGGGGTAGTTGTCCTACAATCAAGTATTTAGATGCTGCTTATAAGTATTGGCTTGCATGGTGATGTATATATACAGTAGGCTTGAGGTTGCATCATGTGAGAGAGAGTGGGAGGATTGGGGAGTCCTGAGAAGGACTCTCGGTAATCTTTCTTTCTTGAGTGTGTGTAGTCCTGAAAAGGACTGTGGTGAAGTCTTGAAAAAGACTGTTGGTTATCTTTCTTAGCTTATAGCGCCTGCTATTCCCCACTCCCGATGAAGGATAGTCAATCTGTTCGAAGCCACTCCTACCACCCATCCTCTCGAACCGGCGCTATAGTTCTCCTTAGAGCTATAAGCTAAGAAAGATAACCAACAGTCTTTTTCAAGACTACACCACAGTCCTTTTCAGGACTACACACACTCAAGAAAGATTACCGAGAGTCCTTCTCAGGACTCCCCAATCCTCCCCCTCTCTCTCACATGGTGCAACCGCAAGCCTACTGTAAATCAAGTATTTATTGTGCACTCATTGGTGTTACCCTTTGATATGTAGGTAAGAAAACCATTGAAGAATTGCAAGAGCAGAAGGAGCAGCTCCAAGCTTGCATCACCAAACTTGAAACAGAGATGACCACCACCAAGAAGGAGCTTCAAGACCAGATGACCTTACATGAGCAGGAGAAGGAGACGTACCAGGCCAGTCTGAAGGAGCTTAAAGACCAGATGACCTTACATGAGCAGGAGAAGGAGACGTACCAGGCCAGTCTGAAGGAGCTTAAAGACCAGATGACCTTACATGAGCAGGAGAAGGAGACGTACCAGGCCAGTCTGAAGGAGCTTCAAGACCAGATGACCTTACATGAGCAGGAGAAGGAGACGTACCAGGCCAGTCTGAAGGAGCTTAAAGACCAGATGACCTTACATGAGCAGGAGAAGGAGACGTACCAGGCCAGTCTGAAGGAGCTTCAAGACCAGATGACCTTACATGAGCAGGAGAAGGAGACGTACCAGGCCAGTCTGCAGGAGCTGGAGCAGGGAGCTGTCCAGGAGCGCAGGAGATTGGAGGAGAAGATCTTGGAGCTAGAGGGAAGCAAGGAGAAGTATGCATCTAACTTTGAGAAGCTGAAGAAAGCAAGCACGGCTAAGGTCCAGGAGCTGCAGGAACAGATCAAGGAGCTGAGGAGCTCCAGGGAGCAAGGAGACAACAACAAGGAGACACAGCTCATACAACTTCAAGGTATACATGAAACCTGATAGACTAGCTTCCCAGTGTAGTCTCTGCCTACACCATTCATAATGATCTTAACTTCATATGTTCATAAATATTTTTGTTATAGTTATTGAAACATCCCATGCAGTGATGTGATAGTCAACTTGCTAAATCGACCACCTGTCTATAAGGAGCATATAGTCTGTTTTCCCTTGAACTGTATTTCTCATTGAAATATGTTCTAAGAGCACCTGTCTTTATTGATACCTTTTCTAGTTGCCCTTGAGAGGTCTTCATTGATGGGCTTCATGGTCTGTGCCTCGATTTTAAGAAATGTTCCAAACTTCACGTTAGTCATCTTTACTATTCATTAAAAGAAGGAATTCTATTGTTGTTTTATAAACAGATAAAATAAGTTCCCTGAATGATACCATCACTCAACTCCAAGATGCCAATGATAGCCTTCAGTCCAGACTGGATGAAGTATTATCAGAGAAGAATGCCCTCTATGCTGACTTGGAGACAGCAATGCATCAGAATGAGGTCATGGGTCAGAAGGAAAGTGACATTACTCATCAGGTCAATGACCTAGAGGTCACTCGGCAGAAGCTGATAGGTCAAATGCAAACAATGCAGGTTTGTACTCCTCTATAGTGTCTTGTGTGGCCAGCAGAAGAATGCATGTATGTAGAATGGATGTGCATTTATATATAATAAACATTCCAAAGATTGGACTGCATTAGTGAATTACTTCAGCTATCAAAAATAACAAAATAATAATGATAATAATTGGCATTTATATAGTGCCGTCTATCTAGACAATTCTATTCCGAGACGCACAAGAAAAATAGAAAGAATGAGAGAGTTTGGATGAGTGTCATCGTGCCAAGTGCAGGTATTGTTAAAAAAGATAAGATTTCAGCTTGGATTTAAAGGTCTCTAAGGAAGTTATGATTCTCAAATTAAATGGTAAATTATTCCAAAGAGACATGCTTGACATTTGACAATTATACTCGAGTTCTCTTGCCAGAAAATATTTTACTTTTTATACAGCTGTTTCATGTTTCATAACTTGTCAAAGTATTTACTTTCCAAATCATTTCAAACTGAAAACTGGGGAAGCCATTTGTTTGGAAATAAGGAGTATGTAGCTATTCTTGAGTGCCATTTGCCATCGGAAAGATGATTTTATGCATAATACATGTACATGTATTTTCTTTTTTTAATAGATAATTTCTTGAATCCAAGTTATAATTTGATTTTAGGTAAACATCTTCTTCTTATTATCTCTATTAGTCTAAACTAGATGGGCATATTACTGAGAATGAGAGTCTCAAATCATCCGTGGAGGAGCTAAGATCTCAGAAAGATGACGTCACTAACCAGATGATTCAACTCAGAGAAACAGTAGCTGAACTCAATGCAAAGGTGAGTCTTTAATAGACAAGACATCTATGTAAGGTCCTGAATTGTTACATGAATAATGATATTTAAATTGCTAAGTGTTTTGATTCTTCTATCTAGAAAAAAATGCCTGATTAGCAGCAAATTATAATGAGTTATAATTTATTTAGAAAAGTGCTGTATTATGTTTTATACATCTAAATCTTCGGATGTATTATGGTACATTATATTACTGTATGCATTATGTCATGTTATTACAAAAAGAAAGAAAAAAAGAGTATTTCTGCTGGATATAATTTTTCTTCTGTTTTGCTATAAACACTGCATTGTAAATTGATTTATACGGTATATACATGTATGTTTACAAACAGAATGCTGATTTGTTACATTACATTGTAAATCAATTTATATGAGTTATATATGTTTCCAAACAGAATATTGATTTGTTACATTACATTGTAAATTGATTTATATGATATATATGTTTCCAAACAGAATATTGATGTACATCAATGAAGTTTAATAAATACAATACAATACATCAGACCAGTAGCACTTCAATCCTCTGACTTCTCACTACAATGCTTACTGAGATACCATGCAATATGTATTATCAGTATTCAGTACCTCGGGTCGAATACTGTACAATTTACCTTCCTAGTCGGGTCGTAAAGTGAACAGAAGTCTTTACTGGTATGAATATTTATGAGCTAGGTATCTTATCACATTGATTTGTTTACCATGTGCCATGTGGCTTTAAAATCAAGGACAGTCCTCTCCTAATATGCTTTGTGTAATACAGAGATGCCAACCAGTACCTTTTTTTTTTTTTTTTTTTTTTTAACCCATAAAAACAGCAGAATTGCATAGAAACATATACAAGTAAACCCCTGCAACCCCAAAAAAACTTTGCTTTACAATTTACAAGTTTTAATGAAAGAGCAAACATTTTACTTGAACGTACTTACCAGTAAAACATTTTTCTGAAATTGTATTGGCCCAGGGCCGACGTGCCAGTAGTAGTGTTGAGTTTTCGTGAAAATCTGATTTTTTAGGATACTCAGTCTGTTTTTTTTGTGTCAAGAGGTTGGCATCTCTGGTAATATGTGGAATGTGTGCTATATGAATATATTATTATTTCAATCCTGCTTTGCCTCTATAGAAAGGACAGTTGGAAGAGGAGTCCCTGCAGAGATCAGCCAATCACAGTGAAGATACTCAACAACAAATAGGTAAGATTATAAGATGATGACGTGGATCCTAATCAAATGATTGGTTGAAAGCGTACACGTGACCAGGCATTTATTTTGCCTAGCGCGTAATCGCGCGTAATTTGGGTAATGACCAGTCATTATCGAAATCATGTTAGAAAACATCATTTTATAAAACAAATAAAACATAAATCTTATAAAAAAAATAATACACATCATTTTGTTCGGGCATTGGTAAAATTACCCACACTTGGTACCTTCAAAACAGTCCAAACGCCCTCGACTATCGCCTCGGGCGTGTTAGACTGTTCCAAAGGTACCTCGTGTGGGTAATTCTTACTAATGCCCACACTGATGTGTATTATTTGTATACTATCGGTACTTCAAAAGAGTTTTGCAAATTATTACTCTGGCTTTCACTCTGGCAACTATTTTTCTGTTCAAAATATATTCCAAGGAATAATCTTGCCAATAGTTGCCTCACCTGGGTCAAGAGTGGTGCTTGTAGATGATTGTCTGGGCAAAGGATGTTAGTGCCGTGGCGGGACTCAAACCCTGTACCTTGTGATCCGCAGTTAGGTGGTGTGTCCACTGGACCACAACACCTTTACATCTTCTGGGGAGTGTTTCACAAAGACTAAGATTGACTTTTAAGTTAGACTTAACTATGGCAGGCCTCTCATGCCACTGTTTGCTCTCACCATTTACTGGCATCGGTCTCTCAAGGGACGTACAAATCATGGTCACATATCTACAGAATTTACATTTTTTTTGATAGTTCATTATTGAAGGAAAAATATTATCTAAAGATCATAATGGTGAGAGCAACCAGTGGCATGAATGGCCTGCCATAGCAACTGTAAGTCCAACTTAAAGTTGATCTTAGTCTTTGTGAAACACCCGCTTGTGTATTATTATGCACTCCAACATGATGTATGCACCACACTCCTGAAATAGGACTATCAATCTTTCTATCTACCGATGTACTCTCTTCTTTAAGAGGGAATCGCTATTTCTGAAAGTTGAACTGGGAATGTTATCCATACTTTGTGTAATAAATTTGTTTCTTAATTTCAGAATTGGTTTACAAAGAGAGGAATATCTGAAGGGAATGTTGGTTTCTGTTCATGGATTTAGATTGTTATACACTGTGTCTTGTGGGTTTACCTCTAGTATTTTGTGTTTGTCTTTGATTACAGTTTCACTGAAGAAATCAGTGAGAGAATCTGAAGAGAAAGCCCAGAAGATGAAAGCAGTTGCTCTGAAAGCTAAGAAGGAGCTTGACATCCACAAGAAGCAGGTGAGATTACAGCTTTCATGGCAGATTTTGTCTCGCCTGCATAGCAAAAAGCAAGAAATCAGCTCTTTTCCGGTGACGTTGATATAATTTTGAAAGTATAACTTCTTATTTAAAGATAAGGGTGAGTTCTGGTCATCCGATTGCATTGTGAAAGAAAAGGTGTGGAATGGATCAGAAAAATTTGATCATGTAGCATATAAGTATTGGTGTGTACTGCAAAGTTCTGGAGTCATCATAATCATAATAAGTTTGGCCCAGTCTTGGTAAAGTAACAATCACTGTATACAGAAATATGTATATGGGACTACACAAATGGTGTCGGGGCTACCAACCTTGATTTCCTAATCTTTCTATGCTCGTTACTCAGCCAGTATACATTTTCTACCAAAATTGTTTTGCAAATGACATTTATTTGTAGTCTTGAACATTCAGTGTAAGTTTTGATTGATTCTGTAAGAATTAATTTCCTTTTTTGTACCAGAACTCACCTTTATCTTTAATGAAACTTGGTTCAAGGAGTAATATTTCCAAAAGATCAGAAAGTTGATTAAGTGACGTGTTATTCAGTCGCAGCCATTTCTTACATTTCTTAATTTTACAAGACAGACGCTGCTGTTGAAAAAGCACGAGAACCATACGTTTGGGTTGATACATACATTATTACTTGTACCAGATACAAATTGGTACACAAATGTTTGTTAACAGGTTAGGCATGTTTTGAAGTAAATGATCAGAACATTCTACAACTCATGCTCTGCTGTCTGTTGCCTTTAGGAACTTCAATCCAAGACCAAACACTAATCAACTTAAAAGTGATTTTAATCCTTACCCCCTACCCAATATATTGATGAAGTAAAGCCTGGACTTAGTATTATTGGAGCTTGGAAATATATAGTGTAATGCGTTATATGAATGTAATATTCATACAGTAGGCTTGCGGGTGCACCATGTAAGAGAGAGGGAGGATTGAAAAGGACTATCGGTGTAGTCTTGAAAAAGACTGTTTGTTATCTTTCTTAGCTTATAGAACTATAGTGCTTGGAGAGGATGGGTGGCGGGAGTGGCTCGACGTTTCAAACAGGTTGACTATCCGTCGTCAGGAGTGGATGTAATATTATTATTATTATTATTAGTGTACTCATCATTGGGTCACTGATGAGTGTAAATGAATTCTCTTTATCAGATGCTAGCTATTTCACAACAGAAGGAACAGACACAGTCTGAGCTGCAGACTATGAGTAAGAGATATGAATCACTGGAAGCTCAGCTCTCAGGGAGTCACCAACATGTGGAGAACTATCAGGTTTGTCATATTCCCTTGTCCTTTTTGTTCTCGTTCTTCTCTTCTGACTACTACTTAAGCCCCCCCCCAAAAAAAAATCATTTGGTTGTCCTCGATTTGCTTTTCTGGAGTAGGGGCGGGTGGGTGGGCGGATTTTTTTCTTCTTTTCCCCTCCATTTTTTCCTCTTCATTTGGACTCTTACTTCCTATTTATTTTCATTTTTTGTTCAAATTATGAAGCCGAAAATGACAAGCGGGCAATCAAGGACATCCAAATGATTTTTTTTGGGGGGGCCTTACCTGCTTTCTGTTTCTGTTCCAGACATTGGCAATCAAGGCTTTCCTTCCACTTCTACATGTATCTCTGGTTCACTGTAATGTGACGTTACTTCTGTTACGAGTCAGCCCAATGAACTTATCCATGTATTTGATGGGCTGTCTCCCTCTGTTTCTCTTTCTCTTTCCTTCAATATTTCCTTCAATATTTCCTTCAATATTTCCTGTCAGTATCACTGCTTACTGCCTACAGTTATTCCTCATTTTACTTCAATTCATATTTGAATTATTTCCTTGTATTAGCATTTATTTGTAGTTATTCTTCAGTGACTTGAGCATCTCTAATGATGGATATTTGCACTTTATAAATATTATCATAAATATTATGCTTTCTCCCTCATCATCATCTTCCTAAACAACGAGGATGGTATGCTGATCTTTTTTCAGCAAGAGACATTTTGATTGGAAGAACAAAATTACAATATGAAGGTTCTTACGTAGAACACTAATGAAGAGGCACAGTCATACAGTATATGCAAACTCAAAGGTTTGAGTAATTAGATCATTAATATATATAAATTTTCTCCTCTTTCAAAATTTCAGAGTCTACACAATGAGTATGAGAAGCTTCAAGATGAATTGGAGGCAGAACACTAATGAAGAGGCACAGTCATACAGTATATGCAAACTCAAAGGTTTGAGTAATTAGATCATTAATATATATATATTTTCTCCTCTTTCAAAATTTCAGAGTCTACACAATGAGTATGAGAAGCTTCAAGATGAATTGGAGGCAAAAACTGAGAGGTAAATTTAACAAATCGTTAAGAATAAGTTCTATGACTCATTGGTGATCGCCAAAATTGCATCTTACAGCAATAAGAAAAACTGGTAGCTAACTTCAGCATGCCAGAACCTTTTGAGGGAGTTGTCTGAACAATGGCGTCAAAACTGTCACAAGTTAATACATGTATCCTTGTAATGTATCACAGAACTTATTCCTAATCATTTAAACCATACTGATAAACAAAAAATGTGAACAGAATACAGAAATTGTTTTGAAAATCGTTTTGATTTAGTCCAATAAAGAGGCAGGAGTAGTCTTTTTATGCTGTTGTACAATAATTACTTATATATAAATCAGAATATTACCGGTATTGGTCTTCACATAATTAAGTTGAATCTGTTTCCATATCACAGTTTCATTATACTTGTGTAACATTCCATTTTCTTTTTCTTTTTCTTGTTTTATTTGAAGGATAAAAGAATTGGAGAAGCAGATTTCAGAAACACAGCAAGACTTGAATGTAAGTGAAATGTATTGATCAAACATATGCCACGTTTAGAACGTTTTGTAACTTCCCCCAATCCCAGGTCCCGTACCTCAGTCACAACACCAAACAGACTCCAACAATAATTTGCCCATTCAGGGTAATACAATGTTTTGTTCAGTTGACTGTTGATCTGATGCTGGTCCCATGATTTTTACTTACCGTAATTAACGGTGTATAAACCGCACTTTTTTGCCGCTGAAAAAAATTCAAAGTCGGGGTGCGGCTTATACACGGTACACCAAAAAAAAAAAAAATTAAGTTTCGATTTTTGACCCTCCACCTGTGTCTGTCATCTTGGTTTGAAAGTAATCTTTCTGATAGATCTCAATAGTTTATAATAATAATTCCTCCAATTTTTCTTGTATTACATGGCGTACCACAAGCTATCCTAGGTCCTTAACTGTTTTTAATTTACGACAATGATCTTACACATTCAGCTGCACCTCGCAGTTAAATGAAAGGCCTTCCTGCGTGGTTTTTTTTTACACGGACCTGGCTTGCTGCTGACAGAGTCGTCAAAAAAAAAAAGTTTTTTTAAGGGCGAAAAAGAGGGGTGCAGTTAATACACGAGGGCGGTTTATACACCGTTAATTACGGTAGATATAAATATATTGAAATCCTACTGAACATGAGAACATACTCAAACCAAGTAACTCCAGGATCAGAAGGACAAGACAAACATATCAAGGTTTTAGACAGAGATGCCTGAATGCTACAGTGTATGTAGTGAGATACGTATTCACTTACAAGATGCTCCCCCAAAGGTCATTCTATGAATAAAATGAATTAATAATATAGAATATTTAGGAGCGCTAAAAAGTACCATAGCGCTTTCAAATATAGTTATATGAAAAAAGGACAAAAATTTACAGTCTCACAGAAAGTAGATCACATGAATAAAACAAATTAATGCTTAACATGTGAAGACACTAGTATGTCTTAGTGGAGAAAGGCAATCGGATAGGACCGAAAGCCGTTGGTCCTCTGGTTACTTACTAACAGGCATTTATGCTTTCTTAGCAGTCGGGTAAAATAACCACCACTACTAATTAGATGTACATTTGTTATGGTCAATATCTACATGTAGTGAGATAAATATTCACTTGATATGAATGAATTCTCTACATCCTAGAATCTCTCGATGGAATGTACTCAGACCAAGCAATTGAAGGAAGAGCTAGTCCAGAGACTTGACGGTCAAGACAAGGAGATTAAGACTTTAGAGAGGGGTGTGGCCGAGATGAGGAGCAGGGCAACGGTTGCCGAGGAGGAGAGGGATGCTGAGAGGACAGAGAAGACAGAGAAGGAGCAACAACTGGAACAGGTCAGAATTCTATTTGAATTTCTTTTTTTCTTCCAAGTATATGTTATTATTACTTCTGCGCCTGGTGCATTCAATTGTCAAGCCTTATCGGCTTTTACGGATGCACCATTTTCCATTTGTACTATGGCTTATACTTTCATATTTTCTTTATATTTTGAATTCTGTTATGTCAATTTATATGTAATTTTGATATTGTTATCTGTTATTAAATTCCATATTTTATCTTTGTATATATTGTCATAATGGCGGCTCAGCTACACCTGGGATAATAATATGGTACTTTGTATTGAGCACAGTAGAGATTATTCATATAGTAGCTGCGCAATATAAATGGACCTGTTATTATTATTTGATATGGCAAATTTTACAGGCAAATGAGAGAGTTGTCATCCTTGAGAAATCGTTGAACGAACAGAAGACAACACATGATAGTACCACTAGGAAACTAGGAGCTGCTCTCCAAGTAAGTCGAGTCTTCTTATACTAGTGAACATATCAATACAGGACAGGCAGAGAACTATATTAAATTCACCATTCATCAATCAGCAATCAATACTTGAGTAGAGAGTCAGATTTTTATATTTTTATGTTGTCACTTTTATACATTTTCTATATTTTCACCAACAAATTTTATAACATTTTTCTTCATGTGACAGTTTACAGTAATTTTGACGGGTACCTTTGTGATGTATAGGATGCTTATGTAAATATGAAATGCTGCAAAATGGGCTGAACCTCATGCAATGTGATCATATCTACAGGAGCATGCATTCCTTTTTGTAGCAGTTCCAATGAACATTCCATGCATCTACAGTATCTCTCTTTGCTATGAAGGAAGCCAATCAGGGACCTGTTTCACATTTCATGAGCCTTCAGATTTTGTTGAACAAATTTTATCATAAATGTAATGCTTCTTGGGAGAAATTTCAATTATTTAAACATATTTGTGGCTTACACCCAGTCCCGCTGGTTCCAAGATTTGTTCTGACTTGTTTTTCAATACAGATCGATCAATCGATCTTCTTTACTGGGTGTAAGCCACAAATATGTTTAAATAAATTTCATCATGGTTTAACTATTATGAATTGGTTCTTTGATACATGTACATCCAAATATTATTAACCTTTGACAGTTTTACCTTATATGATCAAGACATCTTCTTCAGAAGTATACTGGTGAACCAATGCTAAAATTAACTGCCAGTTTTATTAGATGACAACTAAGCAAAATAGAGTACCGGTATTCTGAATATAACCATCGATGAGAGATGCATGAAGTTATAATAACGTTTTATTTACCCAGGGTAGCCACTTCAGTTATGAAACTGCTCTTCCAGCGGGCCCTGCATAACAATACATGTTATTACTACCCTTCTCCAATCTAATATGCTGAGCGCCTAGCTAGAAGGCAGAAGATCCCATTGTTTTAAGTCTTTGATATGACTCGGCCGGGGTTCGAACCCACGACCACCCGTTCATGAGGCGGGCGAAAGTTAATACCTAACCTTGTATGAATCTAACTTTGTTTGTAGGAAGCCAGTCAGAGCAATCTTATGGATCTTGAAATAGCAGACTATGAGAAAACGGTGTCTAGCCTGAACGCAACTATCGATGAGAGAGATACCAAGATTACTAACCTCACAACAGAGGTGGACAGTCTGGAGAAGAGACTAGATGCGATGCAGAATGAAGTTGGTAAGATGGAATGTTCTTGCAGTAATTACGTTTTAAAAAATTGCTTGCTTCTATTCAGCTCCTTCTTCCCCAGAACTACCAAGGACTGGAACAACCTCCCAGTAGATCCAGCCTGCTCAGCCTTCCGTGAGACATTTCAGTTCTCATTGGGGAAGAAACACCCCTAACTGCCCTCACAGGATTAAAAGCTTTTACTCGCACCCTGTATATATATATGCACAAGGATCCTGGCCAGCAGGCTCACACAGGCTCCTCACATGCACACACAGTACGCAATCTTCAAGGCCTTGAAGCACTTTCCTTGGAAGAAGAAGAAGAATCAAGATATGTGCTTTGCAGAGTTTGAAATTGTCAATCTTAAGCTAAATGAAAATTAATTAAAAAGAGTAGATGAAGGAACCAGAACTATGCAAGTTGATGAGGCATAGTTCCATATCAATGCAATACATTGTTGCATCAAGATTACCCTTCAGTTGGTATCTTTGTGTTCAAATGGCATTGATTCTGTTGAGGACTCCTGAATTATGTTGATTCTGTGAGGAACATGTATAATGTAATGAAATTTGTTGCTTACTTAAATATCTTAATTTTGTTGCTTACTTAAATATCTTAATTTTGTTGCTTACTTAAATATCTTAATTTTGTTGCTTACTTAAATATCTTAATTTTGTTGCTTACTTAAATATCTTAATTTTGTTGCTTACTTAAATATCTTAATTTTGTTGCTTACTTAAATATCTTAATTTTGTTGCTTACTTAAATATCTTAATTTTGTTGCTTACTTAAATATCTTAATTTTGTTGCTTACTTAAATATCTTAATTTTGTTGCTTACTTAAATATCTTAATTTTGTTGCTTACTTAAATATCTTAATTTTGTTGCTTACTTAAATATCTTAATTTTGTTGCTTACTTAAATATCTTAATTTTGTTTGTATACAAAATACACTCATGTCTAGGAAAATAAAACGGATATTAAAACGGACTGAATTTTCTTATTTTGACCTTTGACCTTGATGTGCAGCTGCGGTGGGTAACCAGCGTGACCAGGCGGAGGAGAGAGCAAACAAAATCAAGGGGATGTTGATGAAAGCTAAGAAGGAGCTTTCTGATCTGAAGAAGACAGAGAGCGAGCAGAGAAGCGCAGAGGCTGCCCTCTATGGTCAGGTGGAGTATCTCACTCAGCAGGCCGAGGATGGCAAGATGGAGCAAGCTAAGATGGCCGCAGACAATCAGAAACTCAAAGACCAGGTTGGTTTTTTCATTATTTTACAGAAGTGACATAATCTCAACAAATATGTCAATGATATCGTATAACTAATGATAACAAGGATACTAATTGTTGGGTGTATTTACCAATTTTTTCTTGAGGTTACATAGTATAGAGATATTGACTACTTTGAGAGCCAGACCTCGAATATTAAAGCATTCTATATGTCTTTTATATGCCGAATTGAAACAAAAATCCACCAAGAAAAATCTGAGACACTATGTGTTAATCTTCGCTGGAAAAATGACTGAAAGTTTCAATCATTTGGGAACCGCAGACAAAAAGCACTGTATGGTGTCCATGCTCGCAATTAAGACAATTTTAACACGTAAACCAATGGGGATCGCATCATGAGGGCATTTTTTAAAAGACTATTGACTGGTAGGCTGGGCATGGCTAAAATCACCAACTCCAATTACGACCAATCAGATGGCTAGATTTCTATAGTGAGGTATATAATAGTGATGCTATATGTATGCATAGTCCCATGTACAGTATCCATATATGAGTGCCTTGCTTCATACTGGATGTTATTTTAAAAGCAAGATTGATGATTCCAAAACCTCACAAGAGACAATTTTATGAAAATGCACAGATCAGACAGACAAGAAAAGTGGTCTTTATAGGCAGGTGGTCTTTATGTACAGGTTCCTTTAGTACCTGGTTCAATGAGAAACCATATTCAAGGGAAGCAAAACATGTGGTCCTTGTAGACAGGTGGTCGATCGCTAAAGCAGGCTCGACTGCACAGAGCATACAATGACAGACCTGCCAACCAGTATGATTTAGTCATATTTTGTAGGATTTTTAGAAGCAAATACGACAGTACGATTTTCCTCAATAAAATACTCTTTTTTTTTAATAAATTATATTTTGTGTGTGTGTGCCATGGCAAAATGCCCATTCTATCCTGTAAAGTATTATACAAGCATCTCACATCAGCAACTTGGGGATGTTCATTGGTTTATTAAACACACCAGTCATGGCGAAATCATGCATATTCAACAAAAGATCCATTTAAAAAAAATTACTCCCGTATGTAGGAACTGTAAGTGGCATTGATTTGTGAAACAGTCCATGTTTATTCTTAAGAATACAACTTTTGCCAGTAAAATACAACTTTTGGGATTAAAGAATTAATTATAAAGAATACAGTTTTCAGAGGTTGGCAGGTCTGCAATGAGCTACACAGTCTGGTAATGTCTCTCCTCCTTTCTGTTTGTGTTCCTCAGATGCGTACATCCAACGAGGCTAACATGAGGGCGGTAAGGAGTCTGGAACAAAAGGCTACTCTGCTCCAGGAGGACCTAGACCTAGCCAACAGAGAACTCACTGGCTGCCAGGCTGAGTTTGAGAGCTATAAGGTATCAGTTGATATGGAAAACATGTGCATACTAGACAGTTATCAAATTCATTCTTAAATTATCTGTGCATTCATGCACTTTACCCCGATGAGGGCAAGAGATCAAGCTTCAGTATGTCTGCATGTAGGTCTTCCACGGAACCAGTATTTAACTACTGATGGAGCCAGCCTACTAAAAAAAGACTAATAAATAAATGTAAACTAGACAGAGAAGCCTACAGAATCACATTTGTTTTTCAACACTCCTACCACTCATCCCCTCCAATCGGAGCTTTAGTTCTCCTTAGGACTATAAGCTAAGAAAGATAACCAACAGTCTTTGTCAAGACTACACCAACAGTCCAGACTACACACCCTTAAGAAAGATTACAAAGAGTCTTTTTCAGGACTCCTCAATCCTCCCTCTCTCTCACATGGTGCATCCACAAGCCTACCGTATATCTAAATTACCATGCAAGCCGATACTTACAAGCAGCATCTAACATTCTCTCCCTCCCCTCCCCTTCCTCCCTTTCTTTCTCCCACCTCAGGTCAGAGTTCACAGCGTCCTCAAGCAACAGAAGACAAGGGAGACCAATCCCGTTGCCATGGCAATGGATGCAAGGGAGAGGGAGGAGTCTGAGGCGATGCTGCAAGCCTTGAGGAGCAAACTGAATGAGACAGGAGATAAGATGGTTGCTCTGATGACAGAGCATGAGTTGTTACAAGGAGAGCATGATCGTTTGTCAGCGAGACACAGTGAGGTCATTCAAGATATGGAGGCTAAGGAAGCACTAGCAAGAGAAAGGTATCTTAACTATCAGATACTGTTCAATAGACCATTTCGTAATTAGCACATGGGTCAAATATCCACATCTTTTACTCATGGAGAAGTCCCACTTTGTGTATTTTAGAATAATCAATGCCAAATTCATGTATGTGCTTCATGAATACCGTAGCTTTTGTTTGCCCTCTTGTATCATAGAATGTACTGTATGTGCACAAATGAATAATGATTACATAACATGAGCACGTATTCATCTTGTTTGGTTTTACAATTTTATCACAAATGACCTTTATCGGCTCATGCGCAGATTGTATTCACGAACTGGTCTATCCAGTCATAGGCCTGTAATGTTAACTCATTGCCTATGGGATCCAAGTTGCCCCTGTATTACGCCTATCTGAGTTAGAGAATCCAGTAGTCAAATGGGTGCACATGCCCATAAGAATCACGATAATATCCAGATATTTCCAAAGATAGAGTCTGTCGCAACCAAAAGCAGAACTCTACTTTATCTTTACGATATTCTATGTTATTATCTTTCTCAGGTTGGAAAAGCTTCGTATAGAGAGCCACAGCAGGAACATAGAGCATACTGAATCCATCAAAGAATTAACAGCACAGAATGAGGCCTTGACGTCCTCATTCAAGGTAAGCCGTTGTGACTTCAGGGTCCCCTCCCCCTGGAACTATGCACTAGACGATTAACCCTAGCCTTGAACAACCTTGTCCAAAACTAACAAGGGTTAATAAATATATAATAACATCTTTTTTTAAATTTTTTTATTAATTCATTTATTAATTCATGGTATAATCAGGCCTGATAATTACCCGATTTCTATTGGTTTCCCGATTTATTTATTTTCCTGATTTATTTTTTTTAAATAATTTTGTTTACACCCAATTTTTTTTTTTCTTCCTGATTTTTCCCTTATGTTCTCTCTTCCTCTCTATTCGTTCCTATTTTTCCCAATTGTCTTACTCAAAAGGGGGGAATGTTGTTCGATGCCATTTTGTTCCCCCCCCCCCCCCCCCCCCCCGAGTCCTCTTTTTTTTACTCAAAGGGGGCAAGGTTGGGGGGGGGGAAGAAACTTTTGTTTTTAGTGCTCACTATTACCCCTGTATATTCCGAAATGTGATTAGCAGCCAATAGCGGAATTGTTTACATTCTACAAGCAAGTTTTAAAAATACATAGACTACAATATTTCAAATGGTAAAATTATACAAAGACCAGATGATAATCAGGGTAAATAGACCACAGTGGTTTAAAAATTCAAGAATAACAAAAATAGAACAAACATGTCATAAAACAAAATTAATCTATTTTCTTTTTTGTGTGTTTCTTTAAAACCAGATACCTTTGCAACATGAAACTTAAGTGAATTATAAATTGGCTATAATTTCAGTGTCGTTTCTGTGAAAAAAGCTTATTTTTCAGTCCTTGTTTTAGCTAGCTTTTGATAATGAAGTTTAGCGAAAGCAATGAATGAATTTCAGGAAATGGAGATGGTTTTTCTAGTCATTATCAATTTCTAGAAATCTAATTTGAGTGTTTTTATTTTTGTGATTAGATTCAAATGAGGCAACTGCAGGATGATCATCACCGAACAATGGACAGCTTACAGCGCCAGCTAGAGTCGACCGAGAACCAGCTTTACCGTGCCCAGCAGGAGATACAAAGGAACAACAGCATGGTCGTCATCCCAACACGCACTCCAGTGGAGTCTAGTAAAGAGAGCCCTCTAGAGTCGGCCATTAGGACAGTGCCAGGGGAGAGAGAACAGGCTGAAGTAAGTGGATATAAGACTGTCCTATGCCCCATCGGAGATGCCAACCAATACAATTAAATCGTATTTAGTACAATTTAATAGTAGAATACGATAATACGATGTCACCTCTTAAAATACGATTTTTAATCTTTGAAAAAAATGAAAAAATGAAAAATGAAAATGAAAAAGATAATAAAAAATCTTTTTTATTTGTTAAAACCATGAAAAACGCGGAATCACATGTACAAGTAAACCCCTGCAACCCCAACAAAAACTTTGCTTTACAATTTTCTCATTAAATTTTAATGGAATAGCAAACATTTTACTTGACCGTACTTACCAGTAAAGCATTTTTCTGAAATTGAACTGGCCCGGGGCCAGTGGTAGTGTCAAGTTTTTGTGAAAATCTGATTTTTTAGGATACTCAGTCTGTTTTTTGTGTCAGGAGGTTGTCATCTCTGGGAAGCCAGTTTTCATTCTGTTGAGTGCTTTCAGGCCCTGACACTCCCCAATACAGGCTTTACCGTATATAGTAAAGCACATATGGGACGTCGGAGTCTTTATGCAAGCTCATTTGGTTAAACTAACTGGTATCCCTGAACATGGTGCGTCATTCAATGTAGGTTGTCCTAGATACCAGATTGTAACCCCTCCCCCTTGCCCCCCCCCCCCCCCCCAAAAAAAAAAAAAAAAATTAGCTTAATGATGAAGTTGAGTTCTGGTCATGCGATTGCATTGTGAAAGAAACGGTGTGGAATCAACCAGAAAAGGTTGATCATCTAGCATATAAGAATTTGTTTGTATTGCAAGGTTCTTGAATCATCAAAATGATAAGTAATTTGGCCAAGTCTTGGTAAAGTAACAAGCACTGTACACACAAAGATGTATATGGGACTACACAAACACGTGGCGTAAAAATCCTACCCTGGATTTTTACGATGTTACATGACATATTTAGAATATGAAGGCATTTGAAGAGCCATGCTTTTCAGGGAACATGTCTTATCAGATGTTCTTTCACACTTGCATAATACGAATGATAATGCTTACAAATTATTTTTCACCTCTTCCCAGAACTCAACCTTCTCTTTATTTTATGTACACATCTAGTATAAAAAGCAAGAGAGTCCTGAAAATGAGGTGTTTTTTGTTTGTTTGTTTTAGACCAAGGGTAAATTTTTCTGACATGGGTACTGAAAGGAGTTACACACACAGTTCAAAATACTTTCAACCTGCAAAAATGTTGAGTACTCCCAAAGCATCCCCTGGAATGCTGCAAGGACATCTTTCACTCAATATAGATCATGGGTAAACAATTTCTGCCGAGTGGTTTAAGGCGCTTGACCGGAGATGCAAAGGTCGAGGGTTCAAATCCTGACACGGCACTAATATCCTTTGGCAAGATATTGACCTACACTTGCTACTCTCCACCCAAGTGTTAAATGGGTACCTGGTAGGATGCGACCGTCATTGTTGGTCAAACAGTTTTTGAGCCTCAAGTAAGGCCTGGCTGGAATGCTCCCCAGGGAGTGGAGATCGTGCACACAGTGTGTGCGGCCAAGCACTGAATCCAATGACCGGGGTAATAGTATATCTGTAAAGCACTTAGAGACATTTGTATTAAGCGCTATATAAGCAGAATATTATTATTATTATTATTATTACTCTAACCAATAATCGATGTATGTTATTATACAATAACACTCTCACATGTTGATCATCTGTATAGGGTATGGAGCATACAGATACAGAGATACCCAAAAGCAAGCTCCGCCCCACCCTTCCACCAATCAGCACACAGAGCCCCACCCAAGCCCTGCAGTCTGTACCCTTCGCACAGCTCCTCTCCTCACCGACCGATGACAGACAGAGCATCTTCAGCGCAGTCAGCTCTACAGCCGAAGAGGAGCAGCTTAAAAGCCAGTTGACTGCTGCCCAACATAGAATTGACCATTTCACAGAGGTATGTTTATCTTCTGGTTGACTTGTTCACATATAAGAGAAGGTCGAGTTCTGGGAAGAGGTGAAAAATAATTTGTGAGCGTTATCATTATTATTATGCAAGGGTGGAAGAACATCAGATAAATGCCTCTTTTCTGCTTAACCGTAGATCACTGGAGAGAATGAAGCAGCTATCCTGAGGTTGACGGAGCAAGCAAAGGTCTTAAAGGAAGAGATCAGACGATTAGAGAGAAACCAAGCCAGGGAAAATGCAATCTCAAACATGGAATACTTGAAAAATGTTGTACTCAAGGTGAGAACTTGTGGCGTGAGGCTGATTTGTCTCTGAGATTCCAATATTTAACAGAGTGTGTGACTTTGAAGATAAACTTGAGTTCTGGTAAAAAAATATTTAAAAAATTCTCACAGAATCAAACGAAACTGACACTGAATGTTCAAGATTACAAATAAATGTCATTTGCCAAACAATTTTTGTAGAAAATGTATACTGGCTGAGTAATGAGCATAGAAAGATAAGGAAATCAAGATAAGTAGGCCCGACACCATTTGTGTCGTCCTATATACATCTTTCTGTGTACAGTGCTTGTTATTTTACCAAGACTCGGCCAAATTTATTATGATTTTGATGACTCCAGAACCTTGCAGTACACACCAATACCTACAGTACATGCTACATGATCAACTTTTTCTGATCCATTCCACACCTTTTCTTTCACAATGCAATCGCATGACCAGAACTCAACTTAATTTTTAAAAAGAGCAGGCAAGTTGACTCAGACATTAGCGTGTTCTGTCTTGAAAATCAAAGATATTGGCTTCAAATCCAAGCCAGGCATCCTGTGTTAACATGCACTTCTCCTGTTCCGTAAACACATGTTAGGTTACAGTTGGAGAAAAAAAAACTCATCCCTTCGATAGGGTGTTAAATTAAGATTACTACGTGCTACCAGTGTCTGTGATATGGTGTAATATTGAAGCCCTGAAAAAAACCTGATCTAGAAGTGCCTCAAAAAGTAAAAATCTTTGAGTGACCGGTTTTACCATACTTGTTTTCCCCAATAGACTGTAGTGATATGAAAACTGTTAGGCAAACGCAAAATTTGGTTTCGATTTCCAATTATAAATATCTTATAATCAGACAGGCGATCGGCTTGTAAAAGTCATGGAGTTCCTGACTGACCTAAAGGTTTAATTATAATGCAGCATGAGCTAAATCCAGGATTTTGTTTCAGAGTCCGAGACAAAGTTACCGGATCCCTTCAAATACGCACATACAGGAAGAAGGAGAAGGAAAAAAAGAGAGAAAATTAAATATCACATGATTTATTTATATATTACTTTCTTATTGTCTTTCCATCAGTTTGTATCTCTTCCTCAAGGAGATGAGAAAGGACGTCTTCTACCAGTGCTGAAGACCATGTTGAAACTCAGCGATACAGAGATCAAGCATTTAGCTACTATTGCCCAAGGTATATATTCAAATCTCATCATCTCAATATGACAGTTCATGGTTGCAGTCTGAGCATGAGCAGATAAAGGTCATTGCAGAACAAATTGTGATATACACAGAGACAAAATACTGGATACGTGCTCACACTATGAACATGACTGACAAAGAAAGCGGACAAAATATACAGTTCCTCAAGTAGACAAAGGAACATCCCTTCACTGCTATTATGTAAAAAGGTGAATATGCATGTGACACCTGTCACATTTTTACATAATAGCAGTGAAGGGATGTTCCTTTGTCTACCTGAGGAACTGTATATTTTGTCCGCTTTCTTTGTCAGTCATGTTCATAGTGTCATGAAGGTTATGTAATCATTATTCATTTATGCACAAGCAATGCACTCCATGATACACAGGTGGAAGTATTCTTTGAAAAGAGGAAACAAAGGCTATTTATGTAGCACCTCCATCGCTGTAGGAGTCATTATTTCAAAATGTACAAAGTGGGACCTCTTCATGTTTTGAAGATCTGTGGATATTCGTGGTAATTTCAGTAATGTGCTAACCGTGAACTGGTCTATTATGTGTTGTCTGTTTGGAGCCAGGAGGGCATTAACTCACACACAGTCAAACCTGTCTATGGAGGCTACCCTTGGGAAACAGAGATAGTGGCCACTGTAGACAGATGGCCTTTCTAGACAGGTCCTACAACACACATTTCTTTCCAGAGGGAGACGGAATACATGGCCACTATAAACAGGTGGCCTTTATAGAGAGGTGGCCACTAAGACAGGTTTGACTGTACCTTAACCGAGAATAAGCCAGTTCATAAATAGCTTTGGAACGCATGACCCCAAAATATCCACAGATCTTTAAACAATAGATACGTCCCACTCGTGCATTTTAGAATAATCACTGCCAAAGGGATGGTGGTGCTTCGTGAATACCTTTTGTTTGCCCTCTTGAGAAGAATACTTCCACCTGTGTATCAGATAAATGTACTGTCAGTACATAAATGAATACTGATTACATAACGTTCATGAGCTCGATACCAGTATTCGTCTCAATGGTTTTACAATTTAGGAACGAATGACCTTTATCTGCCCATGCGCAAATCCTAATTACGAACTCGCTTATTAATGCCCTTCTAGCTCTGAAGAGATGATATTCTCATCTCATCATGTCAATTGTATGTAGAGTCAGCGTTTCATTAAAATGTACTCATTTTTGTGAGCTTATGCAAATCTGCTTTTTAAGTGAATTCTTATAACTATGTGAATAGTTTGACTGAAATATTGACCTTTTTGTAAAAGGTGTATGGTACTCATTTTCTGTGAGCTAATTGCAAACATGTTGTAAAATTGATACATAGCACTATGTGAAAAGTATGATTGACATATGTACCACTTTGTAAAAGGGGTACATTATACAGATTCAGAGAGCTTTTATATATTTACATTTTCCGTTTGAGTGTGTCATTAGCCTAAGGTTGTATTTTGTGTTTGTTTATTTACATTAAGCACATAAAGAGACTATAGTTTGATATGCACTATATAAATTAATCTGTACTATATCTGCCTATTTAATTTGTCTCTCTCATTTTCATGTTCAGGTGACGATGCTACACAGAAGTCTGGATCCCCAGCTGGCTCCTATCTTCATCGGTGGTCAGGTGGTCTCTTATAGGCACACATGAACACCATTAATCTTAAGAAGGGGGCAAATCTGCCCCCCTCCTTGAAGTCTGGATCCCCAGCTGGCTCATATCTTCATCGATGGTCTGATGGTCTCTTATAGGCACACATGAACACCATTAACCTTAAGAAGGGGGCAAATCTGTCCTCCTCCTTTCCTATTATAGACATGTTTGACTGTTGAATCTCGATTTTAAAGTGCATTAGAAAATATATCCACCAAGATGAATACCTTTTATTTCACTTTGTGTCACATGAATTTGTATACTGTAATGATACGTGTTGAGATTTTATGATTGTGCAACTGGGCCTTCTGCTTTCAAATTTCATAGAAAGGTAAATAGTTGTCTTTTTTATACCTCGAGGAAAAAATTACATGTATAGTTCTTCTGCGTATCATCAAACTTCATTTGAATTATACATAATTTGTGTACATAGTGATAGTAATGGGGAATGATTTAATAAACAGAAGAAAAAACCTTCAGGTTTGTATTTTATATATAGAGGTGTCGTGGTCGAGTGGATATGTCACCGGACTGTCGATCACAAGGTCCGCGGTTCGAGTCCCACCGCGGCACTGTCCTTTGGCAAGACATTGATCTACATTTGCCACGCTCAACCCAGGTGATGTAAATGGGTACCTGGTAGGAATTTATTCCTTGAAATGCTAGAGGGCCATAATGAAAGCCGTGCTTAAGCCAGGGCAATAATCGGGAGCGCCAGAAGTGTCAAGTCTGACAGATAGGAGCGCTATACAAGAACTCAATATAATTTATTATTATCATACAGAAAAATGTGTCTATGGATGTTAGCAATGAATTTTAAAATGCATTCTCATATGAAGCTAATGTTCATGTAGCTAGATCTACTCTACTAGTTCCGATGATCATGTGACATGTGAAGGGATAGATTGTAGACTTCTGATTTTTGTTTTATATCACATATTTATTTATTTTTTGCATTAAGTTATGCTTAATTGTGGTGTTTGTACATGTTGACTGTCCTGGGTCCCGTTTCATAAAACTTTTTATTTATAACAAATGCTTAATTTCTATGATAAATTTGCTCTCAGCCAATCAGATGCCATGATTTCAGTAGCTTATAACAGTAGCTTGTAACTTGTTATTGATATCAAGTTTGCTCTCAGCCACTCAGATGCCTTGATTTCAGTAGCTTATAACAGTAGCTTGTCACTTGTTATTGATATCAAGTTTGCTCTCAGCCACTCAGATGTCATGATTTCAGTAGCTTATAACAGTAGCTTGTAACTTGTTATTGATATCAAGTTTGCTCTCAGCCAATCAGATGCCATGATTTCAGTAGCTTATAACAGTAGCTTGTAACTTGTTATTGATATCAAGTTTGCTCTCAGCCACTCAGATGCCTTGATTTCAGTAGCTTATAACAGTAGCTTGTCACTTGTTATTGATATCAAGTTTGCTCTCAGCCACTCAGATGCCTTGATTTCAGTAGCTTATAACAGTAGCTTGTCACTTGTTATTGATATCAAGTTTGCTCTCAGCCACTCAGATGTCATGATTTCAGTAGCTTATAACAGTAGCTTGTAACTTGTTATTGATATCAAGTTTGCTCTCAGCCAATCAGATGCCATGATTTCAGTAGCTTATAACAGTAGCTTGTAACTTGTTATTGATATCAAGTTTGCTCTCAGCCACTCAGATGCCTTGATTTCAGTAGCTTATAACAGTAGCTTGTCACTTGTTATTGATATCAAGTTTGCTCTCAGCCACTCAGATGTCATGATTTCAGTAGCTTATAACAGTAGCTTGTAACTTGTTATTGATATCAAGTATATGAAACAGGGTCCTGGTGCTTCTTACTGTAAGAACCCAAGAATATTCAAATGAGCCAAAGTTGCTTTAGGCCACCACAAACAAACCTTACAACATGTCTAAGACTACATGGACAGACAAAGATATTGAAATAAATGTAGAAAGAAAAACAAATCTTCAGAACTGCAAATTTTTCCCAATTAACATCCCAAACTGTCATTTATATTACAGCCAAACCTGCTTTAGTGACCACCTGTCTACAAAGGCCACATTTGTTTTTGCCCTTGAAAATGGTTTCTCATTAAATCGTGTACTAAAGGAACCTGTCTACAAAGACCACCTGTCTACAAAGGCCACTTTTTGTGTTTCCCTGGGGCGGTCGCTATAGACGGGCTTGACTTTAATATCAAAATTTCAGTAAATTGTGAGTCTTCCAGTCAGAGATGATAAGAGTCACAAGACTGCTCACTGACTGTCAGTAGATCTGCTATTTTCTCTGAATGGAAACGCTTACTGGTACATTTGCTTTTTTAACTTTAAAGTTATGTTCAGTATCCTATGACACCCGGTAACATATTGAATGCAAGATTACCAGATATCTTTGACTTGCCCAAATGTCCTTAACAACCATGAATTTCAACATAAATAGCCTGCCTCCATATCATAGGGGTGTTGGTTAGTTCATGTTTCAGGGCTTAAATTAATCCAAGGCCACCAAGGCCTTGGATGCCCCTTTGATTGGCCTCAATGCCCCTCTCATTGGCCTTGGAGATTTTTTGTGCCCTTTCCAATTCTTCCTATTTGTGCTGTAATATAGGAATGTGCCCTACAGAAAAGTGGCCTTGCCCTAAAAATATTGAGATTTAAGGCCTGATGTTTGTATCAAATTTATAAAAAATAATGACTTTGACATTCCAATACCAATTCCTAAGTTGAGATTTTTTGGGTTACATTAAATTTTAAATTACAGGTTGTAGATTTGTTCTCGAAAGCAGGTGTTCTCTTTGACCGATTGTGAAGCATGTGTTCTAGGGTTGAACCAGTGACCCATGTTTAATATTAGTAGACGGTCAATTAGGGCTCAGTCTATTTTAATGGACCCCATTTACAAGCTCTGCTTCTCAGGGGTCCATAGCCTGTCATCATGTTATAATTATTGTTCCAGTACCAGTGTCATTGTAAATAGTTTTTAATGATTTGCTGAATTAATCGAAAAAAATTATGATTTATTATAGAAGACTTATCAATATGTACCTATATGTTCTCATGTGTTAAATTATACCTTGGAAGCAGCTAATATTTCACATTTTGTTAGTAGGTATTTCTTTACAATAGATTTATCATGAAAACATAATATAATGTGTTTGGTGAGAGTGATGAGGTCATTAACTGATATCCTTTTACACAGAGTTAATGCCCTTCTGGCTCTCAACAGATGATGTATGTTGCATGGTTGAGTGGTTTAAGGCGCTTGACTGGAGATGCGAAGGTCGAGGGTTCGAATCCAGACACGGCACTAATAACCTTTTGCAAGATACTAACCTGCCCTTGCTACTCTCCACCCAGGTGTCAAATGGGTACCCGGTAGGATGCGACCGTCATTGTTGGTCAAACAGTTTTTGAGCGTCAAGTTACGTCTGGCTGGAATGCTCACCAGGGAGTGGAGATTGTGCACACATTGTGTGCGGGCAAGCACTGAATCCAATGACCGGGGTAATATTATATTTGTAAAGCGCTTAGAGACATTTGTATTAAGCGCTATATAAAAGCTGAATATTATTATTAACATTCCACATTTTGAATTCTGTATCCTCCTCCCTCATAGAATATTCACAACTTTTGATAAAGAGTTTTAGATATTTATCATTTCTTAAACAAGATTGCCATTGATTCTCAAATTTATTTGTCAGGTTTGCCTTACATTTTTCTAACTTGCATTGCAGAAGTTGGACTTAACTATGGCAGGCCATTCATGCCACTGTTTTGGTGTCTCATCATTTACTGGCATTGGTCTCTCAAGGGACGTACAAATCGTGGTCGCAAATCTACAGAATTTAACTTTTTTGATATCAAAATTGAGAGACCTATGGTGAGAGCAACCAGGGGCATGAACGGCCTGCCATATTTAAGTCCAACTTAAAGTCCAACTTAGTCTTTGTGAAACACCCCCATGGTCTTAAAGTGACTCAGTAACATTGTTGAGGGTTGATGAAAAAACTGCGTGATTTTTGATGAAATGTTACTTAATATATTCCTTCTACTGTACTTGCCCTCTAACATGCAAAAAATCCTGAGAAAAGTCTCAAACCACAAAGCTATTTATTATTTTATTTGAAGGCGTCGATGTGTACCACCCTTGCACATTAAATTCTCCCAGTCACTTTTTGAATTTTCCCAACCTTGTTTCCTTGAAAATAAGACATAAGACAGCCTTTTAAAAAAAATTCAACACTTGAATGTCTGGAATGATATATAGAGGCAAAATTCATTACTTTGTGACAATTTAAATTCACCTAAAATGTAATTGAATTGTAATAATATAGTTGGGAGAATTAAGGAATTGATCAGATCAGTTTTTCCCAATTTGATCATTAATAATGGTCAGTTTTCATTCAAACTTTCAGATTATTGCTTTCTTAGCTGTCACGTAAAATAACCACCACTATAACTATCACTATTATCTTTAATTGTACTTCTAGCATTGAAGTCACTACCTTAGCACCATTTTCTCTCATCTGAACAATGTTACCAAGTCCCTTTAAGGCTTGTTCAGATATGAAGTGGTAAACCACATCAGGTTTCTTTCATAATGTCAACATGCATGGCGATTGCTCGCAACAAGAATCCTATGCTTATGTCATCCATACATACACACTATCCCCCAAAAAAGACGCAGGTTGACGCATCATATCTAAACAAGTTTTACTCTGTGTACATGTAAACGCATTACAAAAAATATTTCAAATGACTCGTTCTAATTTCTCTAGATTTAAGAAACTTTCCCAGTGAAAAGGAGAATTATTTTTCTATCAATTTCTTTCTACTGAAATAAAAGACTCAAGTGGAATGCTCTTGTTGATGTAGTTTTTGTTGTCTGTATTGTGTGTTAGGGAGTGAACAATAGAAAAGCATTAAAAGGAATGAACAAAATATAAATTGTAATCTAGCAAAATGAGATCTCGTCAAAACAAAAATTGTATTTGACAATAACTTGGATTTGAAATTTTCAATAGTTTAATCTTTTCAGTAAAAATTAACCATCAACGTTCAACTTAAATTTACTTGGCAATCAAAAATTGGGAGGTATTACAATTAAAATATAATATTGCAAAAGATGGTTTCAATCAGAAAGGAGAAGTCTTTAATGGCTTTTCTTTCATGTGTATCTTTATTAATTCTTTGTAATGCTTTCTTTAAAATGCCCAAATTACCTCCAAGTTTAGTATTGAATGTTTGTTTTCATTGGTCATATGGAATAGAAATTCCATTGTAATTCTAAATAGGTAGGTTAAATAGTAATTTATAAGAGAACCAAGCACAAGGAATAAAGTGACACAATGGCAGTGATTTTCAAGATTTTATTAGAAAAATATTCTCTGAACAAAATGAACTTATCAGCCAGGGACAGGATGATCTAATCTACATGGGATGGGGCATAGTGGTTAAAAGAGGGGACTTGAAACTGTAAGGTTCAGGGTTTGAACCGAGTAGCATTCCATACACTTTGGGGCTTCAATCTCCAGCATTGCATGACATATTATGACAATAGACCAGTTCACGGTTAGCACATGGCTGCAATGACCTTGAATATCCACAGATCTTCAAAACATGAAGAGGTCTCACTTTTTACATTTTGAAATAATCACTCCTACAGCGATGGAAATACTTCATACTTAGCCTTTGTTTCCCCTTTTCAAAGAATACTTCCACCTGTGTATCATGGAGTGCTCTGCTTGTGCATAAATGAATAATGATTACATAACTTTCATGAGCACGTATCCAGTATTCCGTCTCTGTGTATTTCACAATTTGTTCTGCAATGACCTTTATCTGCTCATGCTGCAACCGTGAACTGGCTTATTGCTCCCCAGCCATTTTCTATCATTAGTACCGGTATTATAAACTTCAATTCTGGACTCAACCTTAATCCTAGCCCAAACCATAAACAATCTAAAAATATATCGCAACTCTGGCCTATATCTCTTACAGAATAAGAAATGAAATTTTGGAACACAAGGCAAAACTTAATCTTCACTTTTAACCCATTGCCTACTGGAGCTGAGTGGTGCCTGTATTAAGTCTATGGGAATGAGAGAGTTCAGTAGTCAATGGTTTAATAATAGGGACTTTTAGATTCTGCACAACAAGAACGTGGACTGCCCTTTTAAGGCAATGTGACGTCACTGCCAGTGCCTTTAAAGGACGTCACATTGCCTTAAAAGGGCAGTCCACGTTCTCGTCGTGCAGAATCTAAAAGTCCATAATGTCCAGCTGCAGGACTTCCTTGGCAAGGGAGCAATGATTGACACGCCCATCTTCCTTACTCATTTATTTGTAACGGTAGAAGCCTGGAGCTTCACTGTTGCAACGTTGGATCACTCTCTCAGATTCTTAACCTTCTCTTTAAATACACTGTAGATGTAGTAACATACAGGTGCTGTCTGACTTCTAATCTTTCATAAGGGTGCAATGATTTGTTTTAGCTTTGTAGAAGCAAGTCTAACGCCCCTTCTAGAGTTCTCCCATGATCTGAGGGTAGTAGGTTCCATCTTGGAAGTTGCTTCCTGGTCTCATATACATTGAAGATAATCTGTATCAAGTATCACTCCACCCTTCAATGTTCTCTGCCTAACATAGCAGTGGGAGGACCATATCCAAACAATGAGGGCAGCTTATCTGTTCATATCTTGCTTTTGCACGCCTGAGCAGACATGATCCTTGCAATCAACCTCAGTTAGATGTCATCAAAGTATGATTCTGTTTGCTTACATCATGCAGTCCACTTCAGACACCTGCAGTGATATAAAAGAGAGCACAGACAAAATGTATTATGAAGCAAGGTGAGCACATATATTAGGGATATCAGCAATAAGAGTTGAGGGGCGGGGAATGCAAGAATGAAATCATCAGTACCCTAACTCAACAACCTGAATTGATATTTCAGCTGCATGTTGATAATTATGAATACATTTAAATCTGTCTTCACAAAGTTAGCGTGGATGTGTCCTGAACACACATTTTGCTGACCTAACAATACAAATACAGAAATCTGTATTTGAGTATGACAATGTAAATTAGTCAGAGCCTTTCAAATTCACGTAAGTTAATCTTTAATATTTTAAATAAGTTCTGCTTTATTGGAATTATCTTGTAATACAACGATTTTGATGCCGAATACGCCTCAGCTTTATGAAACAATCATACAGGTACGTGTCCAAGTAACTTAAAAATTTGGTTTAGACATACAATATACCAACATTACTTCTAAAAATTCAAGGCCATAATTTTATCAAAATTATAATCAATTCATATGGAATAAATTTATCCACTCCTTCTATCTCAAGTAAGTGAATTCCTGCGTCTTCCCATGTCAACTGGAAGAGCCAATGTTTTTGTATACAAACAGAATCATATTGCTTTTACATTTGCAGCTAGACAGTGAGCTTACCTGGTGTCCAAATGAGTCCCTAGGCACTTAGTACAACAGTATCGAGCTCCACAAGCCACACAAGTATAGCTGGATGGGAACGTGTGAAAAGTTAAGGTGAAATGCATCACAAATACACAAATACAGGAAGTAAAATACAATGCATTAATACTTGAAACCTTTTCACCAATATTTCTACACAGCAGATACTGGTATGTCTCTTAAGCATTCTTTTGCAAGAACATTATATGTACTGATTGCACTTTACTTACATGTTTAATCTTGTTGTCACTTGTGTGATAGCCTTTACATTAGTAGCAGATTACTGCTTTCTTTCGTTTATTTTCATCTTACTTACACAAAAACATATTCTGATCCCCACCCCCCTCCCCACCAAGTTTTATTATTTTGTATTGCATTATGCAGGTGAATCAAGTACATAACCCCCCCCCAAAAAAAAAAAAAAATATATATATATATATATATATATAAAAATAAAAATGAATGAATGAATGAATGAATGAATGAATGAATAACTAAATAACTAAATAACTAAATAAATATAAAAATAGTAATAAAAATAATAATAATAAATAAATAAATAAACAAATAAATAGAAAAAATACCCCAAAACAAAACAAAAAATCCAACTGATATGATTATCTAGGTCACATAATGGATATAGCTTTCAAATGCCTAAAATGCACTGATTTAAATGACATGAATTAAAGGATATCCACAGACAGCACAGAACTTCCTCTGCGGAGCGGGTGAGTGTGGCATACAGCAGGTCAAGTAGTTTGGAGGTTCATTCGTACTCAGCTGCTCTTCCTCTACCAACATATGAAATGTCTTTCTAAACCTCTGCTTGAAATGATCTCCTCTCTTCTTTCTCTTCTTAGTGGTAGGGGCTTCATGAGGACAAAAAGAGAAAAAAAGGTTGAACGAGTTTGTAGCATCACATTATAAGTAGATTGAATGAATATGTTTACTTGGAAAATCTTGCACTGACTGGAAGAATCGAGGGTAGAAGGAGGATTATGTGGATGAGTAGCGTAAGGAGTGGGATTTCTGAAAGTGAAATTGATCTCGGGGAGAATGAATTTCTTCATAGAATATGGGACAGAGAGTTGTGGCACTCCATGGTCGCCAACGTCTCAGGATATGGCACGTAGAGAGATATTTACTAGATAGACAGCCCTGCACAATTACAACATTTCATGAGTATTTTGGAAACAATTCCTTGATTGGTCCCAAATATTACCTTGATGGAAGTTCATAATCCCAAGGGTCACAAAAGGAGTCATTTTACTCATTGATTGATTTAAATGACATTTCTCATTTCCCTGACAATGTTGTCGGATGAAGCTGCTGTTTGTTTGTTGATTTCGCTTGTTTTTAATGATATGTACCTGTTGTCTATTTTAGAATTGTATTTCTTTGTTATTTGTATGATGTAATCGTAGACACATGCACAGCCAAATTGAGTTAACTTTCTCTTTATAAGTGAACATGCCTTCCTATATTTAATTCTCTTCTCATTTTTTTTCTTCTTCCATTGACTATTTTTTCTTTCCTATATCAACGTTCTGTTATACAATACGTAATTTTCCTAATAATATCTATAATGTTCTCTCAGTAACTGTGTTAACTTATTATGGGCGTTCCAAACTCAAGCTTTGCTTTTCGGGTTTTTGCCTCCTTCTGTATCTGAATTATTTACTGTATACTCTTTGTTGAAATCATTGTTGCATATATAATTTATATATACATTGTGTTTCATATTGTACTGTTGAGAAGGCAATAAATATTAATAAATACAAAATACAAAGCCATACTCACTGTCTTCATTGGAATCAAACTGAGGAAGTTTCTTCTTGAGAAGGACGAGGTTTGCATGAGGGTCTTCTTGAAAGTTGTCCTGTTCAAGAGCTTCTAGCTGTCGTCTTAATCGCTTGGCTCGCGTGAAGGAGTCTAGAACTCTCCTCTGAGCTAGCTCCTTCTGTCGGCCTGTTGATAACAAAAGACAGCGATTATACTTCACATTAATGTGCAATATATTTTTCACATGTACATTTAAAAGTTAAAACATATCCACTGTTTATAATGAATATTGCAAGTTACATTTTAGCACTTGTTCAACAGATTATCTACAAGCATGACAGGCGTGAGGTAATTATTCTGTCAAGTGTCACGAGTGTCAGTTCCAGAGATGCCAACTGTTCCCGTTTTTGCCGTTTTTGTTCCGTCATTTTGCTATGAATACAGCAATACGTTTTCTGTATGTTTTGTTATGGCTTTGGGGGGTTTGATTTTTTTTTTTTTTAAATTGAATTGATGTTTTTCTTAATTTGTTATCATGGGCTTTGTGTCGTACATATTATTAATGCAGCTATGTCTTCAAACGATGCATGCAGGACAGTGATACGGGCCCCAAACTGTTGCGAAGAACCAACGTGTACTGTTTTTTTTAAGCTGCTCGATTGGGCAATATGTTCAGGTGTGACATCTTTTTCAAATATACTGTTTTTTCCCTTTAAGAATACTTTTTTGTTGTCGATGACAGTTGGCATCTCTGCAGTTCCCCTCTCTCACTCATACACACATGTACATCTTCTGATACTAATTACTATAGACCGCTGTCAGGGGCGGATCCAGCCGGCAACAAGGGAGGCCCAAGCAATTTGCAATAAAAATATTTAGCGATAACTAGATTCATGTAATATCAACGTTTATCCGAAAAATACTCCAAAAATAACAAGAAAATTGACACAAGAGAGACAATATACATAACAAATTTTAACTCATGATCTTTATTTGGACATTTAATGAATATTTACTTCATGTTGGGTATGTTTTAGTAGGGTATCTCCACGCCGGAGTTACGGGTCAAATGTTAGATAGGCTTCTGAACAAACGCCGAAGAATCACCCTTTTTCCCTTCAAAGATTTCTTCAAATTATAATTTCAAGTGGTTGGAAAGATGCCCAGACGAGTTGAAACATTGTAAGTCAAATTGTAATTACTAGCTCTTTACATTGCGAAACAAATATGACTCAACACGCTTTTTGAATCGTTTTCATAAACGGGCTCTGAGCTCTGGAGATCAGCTCCAACAGGCAACAGTTGTCCAACGCGTACGCCTTCTGCATCGGCGTCGGAGCTCAGAGCTCGGAGCTCCCTGGAGTTTGGCCTGTACACATAGCCTAAATACTTATCGTAAAAAAAAATCCCAACATATTCAGTTTTATTCAGACTATTAGGCCGGTTTTCTCTCGAGCCAAAAATAATTTATTGGTTTGATTCTTACCAGATTCCCTCGTTTGCTCTTTCGCCGGCATTTTCATGATTTTAGACCAGTACCAGCGCAGCCACACAACGATCAAGATCAACACAATGCTTATAACTTGTCGAGAGAGGGCAGTTTACCATAATTCATTTGTATCTGATACGATATCTGATAAAGAGCCAACTCGACGAGTTTTCATGGACCAGTGGAGGAAGTATCCGGGGGGAAAGAAGGAGAAAAAGAAAAAAGTAGACCTATTATCAAAAACTAGGGAATGATGAAAAGTATGAATTTACAAATAGTAAACAAAAAGAAATTAAAAAAAGTAAAAAGCGTAAATATTCTTTAAAAGAATGAAACGCGCCGATAACCAACAACACAACAACTAACTTGCCCTCTTTTTTAACAATCGGTGCATATTACGCGCCCCCTCTGATCCCCTCCAGAGCTACCTTTACTTTTTTCCAGCAAAACCCATTATCACATATTTCGAGTGCACCAAAAGATATTATGGAGCCCCCTCCCCTCGACGAAAACATGCCGAAAGGCATATGTCCTGAAATGTTTGTTGTTGTTTGGTATGGTTTTGTTCTAACTTTCTAACTTTCAATTATTATTTTGTTATTCTCTCTCTCCGACTCTATCTCTCTCTATCTCTCTCCCTCTCTCCCTCTCTCTCCCTCCCGTTCTCTCTCTCTCTCTCTCTCTCTCTCTCTCTCTCTCTCTCTCTCTCAGTCTCTCTCACTGTATCACTTGAGTGGAAACAATATTAACCTGTTCCAGCAATGCAATCGAAACAAAAAACAAAACACTAACAAACAAAATGGCTACGTGTTAACCGCCCTTCTGATGGGAGCATATCTTTTAATAATTTGACTTTTCTGCCATGATCACAAGATGATGGGGCGTTAATAAATTAGACTGGGGAATTATGTGGGTCTATATGGGCATTGACATTGGCATTGACAGCATCACTCGTTATTTCCTGGATGAGTAGGACTATACCCTATTCGGTTAGTTTAAATCATTTGTCAATACACGATACATTTTGTTACACTTCACCTAAGTGTGGTACCGTTAATAGTGATCCAATAAATTAATATCAATGGTTGATAATTTAATCCCTTGTTTTATCGACTTCATAGCCAACAATAATGATCAAAATCCTGGGCCAAAAGTCTGATTAGTGGGCATACTTCAGTGAAATAAAATGTCCAACCTGTAGGCTCCAGTGGGGAAGGGGCCAGGCCGGGGGCCTCGGTATACTCTCTTTAAAAAAAAGAGTGAATTTTCACTCTATTTTCACTTTCTTGGGAGTGACGTCCGTGATCACTTGTTTAGGAGTGAAAATCGATTGATTTTAGAGTGCTCAGCTCTAAGAAGAAAAGAGTTAATGTTCACTCTATTTTAACTCTAGTTTCACTCTCCAGAGGAGTGCCGTCCGTGATCACTCGATTTTTTTTAGAGAGTACCGTCACCTCGCTTTGTCAAACTGTCCCTAATTACATATAGGAAATGTACCTCTTTTACTTCAGATAAGGGAAACTTTTTATTACAATAGGTGCCCGTTCCACATTTGTATAGGCCTAAGTGCATGCCCTCCTTTTACTTTGACAAGAGCCCCATTTCCTTTGTAATAATTATAATAAATGTCCCCTTTCACCTCCGAGTGATGATTACCTGTTTTTATTTTACCTCGTGCCCCCATTTCCTTTTTAATAAGTGCCCCGTTTTACCTTTGATAAATCTCCTCATTAAAAATTTGATGCGGCTCCTTTTTGAAAATGATGTCCCCTTTCCATCTCTAATGAGTCCCCTTTTACAGAAACGAGAGGTGCATTCCATCTCGGATAGTTGCCCTTTTAACTTTGATACGGATTATTTTTATTTTCTTATAAATGTCCTTTTCCCCTGGGATAAGCGCCCCCTTTTCTTTTCCATCGGATGTGTGCCCCTAATTTAAAGCGACTATCATAAGAACAAGTTTTTTTTTTTTAATTTCCCCAAAGCTCGCCTGCCCACATTATAGTTGATGTTATTTTGTAACTTATTAAAGGTCTTTTCGGTATTTCATGATGAGATTCATCAGGATTGCGACCACGCAAATATCCTTTTTTGTATTATTAAAGATAAAATTGATTTTTCGTAAAATTTGTAGAAATCAAGTTCTCACAAAACTGCGGAAACGAAACTTACACTGATAGTTCAAGATTACAAGTAAATGACATGTGCCAAACAATTTTGGTAAAAAATGTATAGGCCTAGTGGCTGATTAGTGACCATAGAAAGATAAGGAAATCCGGGTAAGTAGGCCCGACACCATAATGTGCAAATGGGAGTTGTGGTTTTTATCGAAGATGATGCCCAGTAAGTTTTTGTGAGTTCAGGGCTCAAGAGAAGCTTGTCATTGGTGTGATTTTTAAGGCTTTTGGTCTAAGTTTGAAAGAGATTGGGGTGCCGGAGCTGAGGGGATTAAGTAAAATAGAAAATGGTACAGAAAAATCAGAAGTAAACAAGATATCATTATACTAACAGCTGAGAGAACAAACGAGAGAATTACATATTAGTATGAACAGATGAGAGAATAAAACACAGAGGAAGAGATCAATAACATAAATAAAAAGAGAAGAAGAAGAAGAAGAAGAAGAAGAAGAAGAAGAAGAAGAAGAAGAAGAGAAAAAGAAGAAGAAGAAGAGAAAAAGAAGAAGAAGCCTGGGAGTAGGAGTAAGAGGACTAGGAGGAGGAGGAGAAGGAGAAGGAGAGAGAAGGAGAAGAAGAAGGGGAAGGAGAAGGGGAAGGAGAAGGAGAAGGAGAAGTGGAGATGTGATCACTGATGCCAAAAATGGAGAAAAAAATGATAAAAATTTGGAAATAAAGTAATAGGACCTAAAAGAAAAAGCGGCGAAAGAGAGAAAGCAACAACAAAAGATGCTAAGTAATAGATACAAGAAAAGCCTAGAGAAAAAGAACCAAAGAACACTAGAATAGCTATTTCTAGGCGTCGATGTTTTGAGTCACTCCACGACCTTTATCCAGCCTTTGCTCAAAGAGGGAACTCCCTCCCTATATACCGCACCACGGCCACCATTGCATCGTGATGGTCTGCGGAAATCATTCTACCATTTCAGCTTCAATTTGGCAACGATTTAGTGCATCCCATGAAAATGGCGGATGATATCGCATCGACGATCCGGAGAAAGCAGGTAACAAATCAAACTGGAAGACCAATACTCTCTTAGAAGCTGTTGGTATTTTACCTCTGAACTTGTATACGAGATTGTGAGGTGCTATTCTGGATAAATACCTGCCATCAATAAGGAAATTTTGTGAGATAAACCTAACGACAAAGGATCCACGTCGAACATTTTTTGACTATTTTGTGCAGCCAATGAAGCAGCAGGACCAGTGACGCGTTGTGCAATCATTTCCTACGCTCATCCTCTGGCGCGCTGCGCTGGTGGTGCGGCCTGCGGTGGTGGTAGTACGGCACTGGTATTATTACATGTAGTCTATGTCTGAACCGTGTATCACTATCAGACATAAAATCTAACTAAATAACAAAGTCGAAGACTTTATTGTCACATGGAATATATAGAGCATCTTTATAGTTGTATTAATGTCTGGCAGCTACTACATGTACCTCCACAACTCAAAGTAAACATTGAGATTCTGACTTTCTGAGTCCTTGACTCCGATTGATTTGTCTGCAAGTGCTGCTAAGCCTGAGGTCAATTAAAAAAATTCTTCAATTTTGGATTTTTAAGTCTCTCATTGCACTGTTCTTGTTTGCATATTGTGGAGAATATAGACTGCATTTCAATCAATCGTTTACCAACCAGTCCTCTGGAATATATTTGTGGATCTTATTCAAATCGAAGATAGTGACAATTTTAAGAGGTGCTTTGTGGACATCAGGGATGAAGGATATTTTGGACATCATTTGGTAGCAAAACATCAAGACATCAAAATGAGTAGCAGAAATGCCCATCAAGGTTTAACGAAGGTTAGTATATCATTACTAATTTACTATCTAACTTTTATAAACAAAACGTTAACATACATGATGTACATAAATACATTATGAGGGTTAGAGGAAATTCTCAAATTTTAGAACATTATTTTCAAGAAAGTAAAGACGAAGTAAAATGTAAATTTGTATTTTTAGAAAGTTTGCATAGGTCTAGATTAGATTTAGAAATTATTGACATGAGCTTGTAAAACAGCTGATTTATTTGAAAAGCCTGCCTAAGAGTAAGAGTAATTGTAAGAGGGGATCATAATTTATAAATTTGATTTATATCTAGAAGAAGATCTAGATCTGAATCTAGTACATAGCCTAGATCTACTACATTATAAATTTACATTTTATGCCAAGTTTCAATATTTCCGTATTATTTCATTGACAAAAAAAACTATTGACAATTTTGATTAATTATACAATAAATTAAGAGTTTTTTTTATTTAAAAAAAAAAAAAAGGTTTTCATGATGAATGTTATGCACCTGTCAATTGTATGACCCACCCCATGAACCCCGGGGATGGTGCGTCACTTGTCTAATGTGCGTCGGATTTTACTATACCATGACACACATATGCGGCAAAACTATGACGAACTTCAGGCTACCAATGACGGTACCTCGGTCAAAATTATGACGCACCTATGTAGCGGCCGTGAATACACTGTACTTTATTCAGTGACGCACCTATGTAAAGTGACTGACATCGACACACCCCACCGTCAATATTGTGACTGACCATAGGAGTAAAATGACGGTACCCTGAGTCACACCTTGATGGTAAATGACCCAACCATGACGCACCTTCCCCGGGGTCCATGGGGTGGGTCATACAATTGACAGGTGCATTATACAGTATATTGAATTGAGAGTTTGCACTTGTAATCAAGTCAAAGGGATACACATGTACATGTACAGTATATTTCAATGTGTGAGAAGAATTATTTGGATTTTCATAAAACTTAATGGGTGGTATTCTTGAAAGCGGACTAACTTTAGTCCATGGTTTAATCCTCCGACTAAGTATGGAATGCCAAGTGTCCATATGAATATATTTTTGAATAATTTAATCTGTCACTAAATTGAAATAAAAAGTAATAACATCATGGTAATTTAGGGACATATCAAATCATTCAAAAATATATTCATATGGACACTTGGCATTCCATACGGTACTGTACTTAGTCGATGGATTAAACCATCGACTAAAGTGTAGTCCGCTTTTGAGAATACTACCCATTGTTTTTAATTTCAATGAACATTGTGTCTTGCACAGACACACACTGTCTGTATGAATCTTTCAATTGAGTCAGGCAGGTGTACCCCCCCCCCCATGAAAAAGGGAAGAGGAATTATTTAACAACATAGGCTGAATTAATTCTTTTTTTTTTGTTTTTGTTTGTTTGTATTACTGCCTATCATTAACTGACAGCAGTATTGATGTAAAGAAAGTAATGTTGACAACACATTGTACACCATGTACTGTACATTTACAGTACTGCACTCCAGCAAAGCATAGAGTCAATGCTAATGCGTATCTTAGACCTCTAATGCTGTATATGTGCTGAGGGGCATCAATTTTGTACATACGTGTACAAAACAAATAGGAGTAAATTGAAATTATTGTTGAAATATACTGTTGATGAATGCAATGCTCCAAAATCATACTATTATTACCGTAAATGACCGTAATAATTCAGTTATAATTTCCAGCTGATTCACAGCTCAAAATTATGTAGAAAAAGAAACCGCCGCTGATTTTCCTCGTGTCGTGTCACGCTACGCATTACGACCAAATTTGTGTACCGATATGCAATTTTACATGGAGATTCAGCATGCTCGCGCACATGCGTGGCGACAAAAAAAATGCAAGTTTGCCAGTAGACTTACGATTTGAATTTTCGAAGAATTTTTTCTAACATCAGTAAGTTTAAAAGATTGTATTTTACTGCTTTTTAGGAGTCATCAATTGTCACTAAAGTACTGGTACCGATTTTTAGTGAATTCAGTTGAGTTTTGTACAGTAGTGTTTAAAATGTTGAGAACCAATAGAGGTCGTCTAAAAAGTTTTGAATACACAAGGTACAGTATACTAATGCAGATTGTACATGTATGTGTGCATGTACAATAAAAGACTATTTAAATATTTGAATACCCTTCTGTTTTCAGGAAAATGATAATGATTTCAAGAAAGAATAACATATAGATAATGTAAGAACGCTTAAAGGACTCACTAAACATATTTGACCTATAGAAATTAACACACTTGTTTTGTCTCTTAAATATACATGTACATGTAGGCCCCTGCATTTAGAAAAGTACATGTTTCAATAGCTCTAGATTATGGTTCATGACCAATATCCTGATGTGTCTGAAATTATTTTGGATTATTTCCCCTTCTAGCAGTCCATAATTGTATGGGTTTAATCAGTATCAGATGTGCATACATACAGTACAGTACATGTACATGTACAGTACATAGTTTAATTATGTTATCATTTGTTTCCTACTCTGTTTGATAAGGCATCCCATAATGACTCGGACTGAGTATTTTGGATTTTCTCTCATGACAGAGAATTAAGGAAAATATCAGTGTTTTGGCAAGGATTCATATACCTTGCAGAGATCCCTATTTCCTATTTATAATGAGATTGTAAGCTTGTTTACATGTACAGTGTACATGTATGTAAATGTACCGGTATGTAATTATATTCAGCATATCCACAAATTAAATTATTTACATGTCATTTAAAGCAGTACTGTAGTTGGTGCTTAGAATCAGAATGAACATGTACATGTAGTTTTGTACACAAAGGTAAAATAGGTGACAATTTTTGTATATATACCGTAAGAGGAACTGCCATCATAATATGGCCTGCTTTGATGCTTTCTGTTTAAATCTAAAGAAATTTATTCTATTTGACAGTATTTAGACTGCGTACCATGCCTTTGTTATCAAAGAATGCCATGCACAAAGAATGTGCTAAATAGCAGAAACCCAGTGAACCATGTGCACACTGTATACAACTCTACAAGTAGTCAGGTACTGTTCAAGTGTACATAGTTACAATGTTTTAAAAAAAAAGACACACAATAACTTTTGGATATTTAATTAAGCTACACTAAAAAATGTGTACCGGTACTGTACATGTACATGTACATGTAGTTGTACATATTGTAAGGCCTACGTTTACATGCATTAGGCCTACTGCATTGTGCTTACCGGTACATGTTTGTACATGTACCATAATTAACGGTGTATAAACCGCACCTTTTTGCCGCCGAAAAAAAATCAAAGTCGGGGGGTGCGGTATATACACGGTACACCCCAAAAAAGATTTTTTTTGTTTTTTGTTTGTTTTGTTTTAAAGGGCGAAAAAGAGGGGTGCGGTTAATACACGAGGGCGGTTTATACACCGTTAATTACAACATACCGGTATATAAATGTATCACATGAAAGGAAAACAACTATAATCAAGGGGACAAGGAGTTGTTATTTCTTGCCAAAACACCAGAAAATTTAATAATTTTTGCTCGTTTTACATAGACAAATGTAAAAACAATATGTCCAACTAATTCAATCTACACAATATTTGATAATAATAACTGTTCCTTGTTCACAGTCACTCTATTTGGATTTTGATTTTAAGAGGCAACCTTCATGCTGTACAATACATGTACATTGTAGGCATAAAGGCAAAGCCCTATTTAGTAGTTCATTTTAGCTTCCCAGAGCTGCACTGTACTCTTCCTTCCCTTGTACTTTTGTCCCCCCAAAAAATAAATGTCTACTGACTCTACTGACAATTATACTTGTTTTTAATGATGTCTGGTCAAAATGGTTGTTTTATTGAATGAGGAATCACCTGATGTTGTTGATTGAGATTTAATGTCATTCACTGGGCGTTAACAGGTCTCATTAAGCTTCTGAATTATGCTAGTCTTGTGCCAGACATTCATATGTCAATATAAATGCATTTTCAGAAATAAAATTTGAGGCAAAAAAAGGTGTGTTGTTCCCTGATTAACTGGACTTGATATATCGACTGTTGAAGTGGCCTTCTTTAGAGAGGGGAGACATCTTCTTTTCCCAGCACATTCTTCAACACTTGGATTCTGCCATTTTGTGGTGAAATTGCCAGTTTTGCCACCCATGGCACAAAAAAACTGTTAAGCAGTTGAGAAAACTCAGGCTTCTTTATAGCAGGGAATGGGTTTACCACTGGTCAAAATATACATGGTCTCACAAGTGACATGGGAAAACCAAAGCAATTTGCAGACCTGTCTAAAAGTCTAATGTACTGCAAGGCCCTCGCGTACACAGATAACGCGTGGCGCGCGCGCCACGCGTTCTTGATTGGCCCGACCTAGCGCCACGCGTTCTTTAAAAAAAAAAAAAAAAAAAAAAAAAAAAAAAAAAAAAAAAAAAATCGAAATTTTGAAAAATCAGAATATTCCGGATTTTCTGGTCCTAGAAATCCTAAAAAACTGAATATACTGAATTATTCGTAAGGGTTGGCAGGTATGGTATTAAAAATTCATTAAATTACTTCTAATACTTGTAAAAAAAAAAAATATTAAAAAAAAAAAAAAAATCAAAAAAAAAAAAAAAATCAAATTTTTACTTGTTTGTTTTGTTTGTTTTTTTGTTTTTTTTGGGGGGGGGTCAAATTTTCCCTCGGGTCGCGCCACGCGTTTTTAATTTCTTGGCGAGAGGCCTGATGTACAGTGTACTTTACAGTACACTACATGTATGCTGTACAATGTATGTACATTGTAAAGGTGTTATAATTACAAGTTGAGGCGTACCTGGCAGGAATTAATTACACATACATGTGTATGCTTGAGTGCCATAATGGCAGCCGAGCTAAAGCTGAGGTAATTGTGGACAGCCAGGAGTGTGTAAACCGCCATCTCCAAGATTATGATTTTCATGCATACATGTACATTGTACATGTATACATTTGTGGAGAATAACTGGAACTTTATGATCACTCATGCTTGGTTGGAATGCCAGCGTTAGACTAGTTGGCATGAATTCATCACAACTATTTTACGCTGTGTATTTGTGTAGTGATAATGACGCGCTAAATAGGGCCAGTACTGGTTACCTCCTAGGTCCAAAGTCCAAGTCTATAGTACAAGCACCTAACAATGAATAGTCTGCCATTGAGACCACTGGACAGGCACCCCGCCCCCAAAACAAGCAAACAATCAAGTTTGTGGTACCTGTACTGTATGTTACATCCACAACGTTCATAAGCCTCATATCACAGTTCCCTGGTTACATACATGTACATTGTACACTACTACACGTACATATAAATGTACAAATTTGAACATGATTGTTTTATCTACCTGCTATTAGAAAGCATGTGCTGAAAGTTAAAGCAGTCAGGGGACTGATGGCTTTAAGTCCTCTCCTAGGGACTTGGTAATGAGGATTTAATGCCTTAATACCAAAGGGCATGAGTTACAAGACCACTGCTCTACCACTGAACCATCTTGAGCCACCTACACCTGTATACAATGTGCAAAATCACTCTCAAACGACAGTGGAGTATATTTTGAGCAATGGACAAAAACAACAACAGTTTCATGTACATGTATATACTAGAGTCTGTTTTAATAGGCTAATGTGTTACATCACAGATGCCCAGTCTGATATTTGATTGTATTTGTTTTTTGCCCCTCGCTGAACTATTCACAAACAATGATGTTATTTTACATTCATTGTCATTTTTCTCTTGGCGAGGTCTCCCAAATGGGGTCGTCTGATACCGAATTCATTCACTCCCAAATTCAGAACTCTAATTCTTATTTTTTGCTTCATAGTGAGAGGCTCTGTCTACTAATGATGTTTTCGGGTACAAAAAGTCAAATACTGTATTTAGGTCAATTTACACAGTTCAAACACCATTTTGGAAATCATTGATTTTTGGAATGCCATTTATATTACTGGAAAAACCCATTCAAAACAACAATGTTTGCTCATTCCAGTTGTTGAGTAGTGCGTGTACAGTGTACAGGACTTGTCGCTGCTCTGCATACGATCTCACGGAAGCGAGAAAAGTCACATGACTAGATACCGGAATCGTACTGAAGTTTTTAGAGCAGCATTTACATGTAGATGTAAACTGCCAAAATCTGTGAAATTTTGGCAGGTGTTTTTAACAAAGTTCACAGATTTTGGCAGACTGTGTTATACTGTTTCCAACAAAAACACTTACAGTAGGAGACCTGTGTATTTTTGCGATTTCAGTTTTTTGTCCTGTTTGCAGTTACCGGTAGTTTTTTTGCAAAAATGAAACACCAGAATATGAGAAAAATCAACAATTTTTGCTTGCAATGTAAATGCAGCCACAAAAAAATAACCTGGTAGAAACATTAGTTCTTAACATGTACATGTACATGTAGGTACATGTATTTGTTTTATCAACAGGGCAACAAACGATAGGCCTACACTGTACTGTACATAGACTGTAAACTACAAGTAACCTTGTTGTCATCATGAGCGTCTGTGTTTTCAAGAAAATATACAGAATTAGACATTGTTTAAACTTATTTTTATTAGCATGGTTAAAGGTATACGTACTGTATGGCCTATCTCCAACCTGTTTATAACAGACACAATGCATTTGTTATTGATTCAGTTATGTAACTTACATGTACATTTATAAACATTGGGCGTACATTCAAAATAGAAGAGGAAGACTATTTATAGAGAGGGGTGAAGAAAGAACTAATAAAGAACTCAAGAGGGCTCTGTTATCTGGACCTGCCCTTGGCAGAACACCTGAGATAGAAACAATGGGGCTTTATGTAAAAACAGAAAGCTGTTTGCCCCAAAACTACGGTAATACAGTTTGTTTTGAGGAATAAGCTTGTTAACATTTTTTTTTAACACTGTACATGTAAATATTATTTTTTACCTTCCAAGGTATCATTTTTTGTTGAAAGTTGACAACAAGAAAGATAAGGCCATTTAAAAAAAAAATATGTTTAGTGTCTCCGCCCGCTTCCTTTTAGGGGGCCGCCTTTTTCTATTTCTGATTTTACCAAAAAAAGTTTTTTAAATGCCGGTGGAATTCTTGAGAAATAGCCAGACTGTCAGGAAAAATGTACCGAGCGGCCATTTTGAGCAGCCATTTTGAAAGAAAAAAAGGGCCTCCTCCTTCCTACATTGTATTTCTCAAAAAGGCAGGACGCTAAACATGCTTTTTGTTTTATTTGGCCTAATTGATTAGTATCATACCCTTCGGCCTGTGCTATTATTATCTTTCAAATAAGAGGAAAACTGAATTGTTTCACTCACCCTCAAGCAGCCTGTGAATGTCAGCTTGTTATGATCCCATGTTTACTGCACTTTCTATTACGTGATGATCGGTAACATGGGAAGCCTGCAATTAGGACCTTGTCTCTTTCACCTCAATGAAGTCGAAACACCTCTTTCTCCCCCTCTCTGAAATTCGCAAGGTTTTTTCTCTCTTCGTCTAGTGTCTCTACAAGGCCTCATTTCTCATGCTGTAAAATCATGTATCCTGTTATTCACAGATCAAGTTCATGTACACAAAATTTGTTTTGAAACAAGTTTGTGTTCAGCCTTCTTATATGAAGGCTGTTTGTCGAGACCTACTATACGTGGAAGGTGGTATCGTCAATCTACCCGGGTCTATTCGTTCGTGTCATGTTAGGGAAAGTTCAGCCGGCCTTTACCTGTCATGAACTGTGCGAGGGGAGGGGAAAGAGACCTGGCTACAGGAGATAATGACAAAAGCTATTGGGAGGGGGACATGCGCAAAGTGATCCTGACTTAGTCATCGTCACACAACCGCTTAAGATATAGGATAGAGTCAGTTAAACTAATGAGAGACTTAGCCAAGGGAGTAGCAATTTTATGTTAATGAGATCATGAGGATCGTGAACGAGCAAGGGGGATCAACCTTTTTTTCTCTCTGATAGATCATCGTCGTGCAAATAGTTGAGTTTGTTTGGACCATTCATTCTGAGCCATGATTGAAAGTCAGGAATAGACAGGGCTGCTCTGTCTCTCGGTTGACTGATTTGCTGCTGATTTTTTGACAGATTTACCCAGTGTGTGCTTGTATATTCTTGGCCTTTGTCGACTTGGCCAGGAATAAATCCACTGTGTTTGTGTATAGGTTTTGGAAGCCACTTGTAGCAAGTTACTATAGTTAGGGTTAGCAGTGAGCAGCAAGGATTTGAAAAGGAATAATATACACTGTATGAAAAGAGTGATTGTTTGGGACTATTGATTGTTGACGACCGGGATTTTGTCTCTCAACTCCCCCTTTCCAAAGTTTTCTTGAAAGTGTTATAGAGAAGAGGGATTTTCTCATACACTGTAGTTCTGCCCTAGATAAGCACCAAACTCCTTGCATAAACTTGCAGAGCTTCATTACAGGGTGGATCCTACTAGCTGACTCTACATGTACCGGTACATGCTTTTGACGTTGATAGTTTAATTGTTGACAGTGCATCAAAATTGTGATTCTTGTTGCTCTGAATCACTGGCGCACGGAGTTTTACTCTTGATCTTGGATTTAATATTCTTTGGATATACTCAAAACCTTGGATTTAATGTGAATCTACATTGCCTTAAAGGAGTGTTTTTGTATTTACAGTAGATGCATTTTGTTGTAATGAGGATAGTGCAGCTTAACAGACAACTGTATTCAGGATCAGTTTGATAGTTTTGTGCAATATACTTTGTACATGTATGTAGATCTGTACATGTACAGTACATGTCACGTACATGTCTATGGATTTCACTTGTTCTCCGCAAGTTTATGATATGAAGGATGTCAAACTTTTTATAGCAGTTTGATAGACCTTACTTTGAGTTCACTTCTCTGTGGTCGTGGTTAAATTTGTGAATTTCGATGCACAAGCGTTACAGCGCCCTCTGTTGTTCAGTGGGCATTGATTCGTTGCGGATCAAGGAGAATGAGAAACCATCTAATACACTGCCGTGGGATCGCAATGGCCATTCAAAATCAAGGCAACAGGTAACAGCATGTGTCAGGCCTGATAATTACCCGATTTAAATCAGTTTTCCAATTATTTTTTTATTTTTATTTTTTTTCCAGATTTTTTTCCAGATTTTTTTCCAGATTTTTGATTTTCACCTTATTTTCTTTATTTTTCTCTATTTTTCCTATTTTCCCCAATTTTCTCATTCAGAAGGGAGGAATATTGTTAGATGCCTTTACCCCCCCCCCCCAAAAAAAAAAATTCTCTTCTATTTTGTACTCCATCCAGGGGGGGGGGGGGGTGTAGCCAGAAGTCAAAGTTCTTTAAAAACTTTACTTTGTATATCAGTGAGGAAAAAAGAAGACGGCATAAAGCTCTTCAAAAACTATGATAAAATAACAGATGCATGAAGGTGATTTCGGTCAGTGTTTTGTAGAGAACAATTTGTCCAGTACAATTTGGTTTTAAAGTAGACCTTTTACCACATAGAACCTTGTCTAGAAAATATTACAGTTCTCGCTTGTATTTACATGTGTATGAGTGCTTTAACAGAGAAAGTCCATGAAATTGTGTTCATTTACATAATTATTTGTCAAGTTTTATTAATTTTATCCTTTTTCATTTGCACCGTTCCTCTTAGAATATGAAGGCGGACCCAGAGAAGCTCTACACCAAGCTAGAGCGTATCGGCAAGGGTTCCTTCGGCGAGGTGTACAAGGGCATAGACAACATCTGCAAGGAGATCGTAGCCATCAAGATCATTGATCTAGAGGAGGCTGAAGATGAGATTGAAGACATTCAGCAAGAGATCACCGTCCTCAGTCAATGTGATTCAATCTATGTCACAAAGTACCATGGCTCATACCTCAAGGTAAGTCCAACACATTTTGGTGATACATGTATATGTTTTTGAATGCTTTTTTATATGATTGTATGTTTGATGCAAAGTTACATTTTTAGTCTTTGGACTTTTTGACAAATCTTCAATATAACCTCATTTGAATTGAATTGAATTCGCTCCTGCAACAATTGCTTCAGGTGTAATTTCATCATTACAAACTGTATAGTACATGTACTGTTCATGTAGGTTAAGAGTTGTAAATTGGCTTTGGTTTATGTTTAGGGTTAGTGTTAGGGTTAGTGTTAGGGTTATTAATACCATTGATCTTGATTGTGACTATCAGGATAATCTAAATCTAATTGATTTAGAGGAAGCTGAAGATAAGATTGAAGACATTTAGCAAGAGATAACTATCCTGACTCAATGGGATTCTTTTGTACAAAGATAATGTAAGCCCAGCTGATTCCACTGTTGACACAGGTCTACACATGAACATGTGTAGTGTACCAATTATTGATAATGATATGATAGTATAATACCTGAGTCATAACACATTTGATAAAGCTTTAGCTGGACTGCCTTGCACCAATCAAATTGCGATTCACCAAACAATAATACTTGTTGTAAAAACATAACGCCATTTTATAGACTTTGCAAAATATTTTGTCCATTTCTAAACAAATAAAATCTCCCTCTTGACACTACTTGTAGGTGAATAGAAATCTCATGCCACTATTTATTCACTGACGAAGGATATTAGTCATTTTCATACATGTAGTTCAATAAATCTATAATATATTGATAAGTTCCTGTTTTTAAGAGTCTATTTTAACTTTTAAATCACATCAGTGAATACTTGTGGACATTTTTCTTCTCAAATGAAACATGGTCACGTTTAAGATTGCGATACATGGGCGAATGTCAGGGAATCATTTCTTTGTCTGCCAAACGCTTGTAACAGATCTATATACAAATATGTTCATGTAATGAAATATGAATGCACAAAGTACAGGTACATCAATGAAATGGGCTTACTTTGAAACATCGGATTATCGCATCAGGTCAGGTGGTCGCGTTATCCAACCTTTTGTGAAAACATGCTCACAAAATGTCAGGGGAATGTTTGTGAAATAACTCCTCCCATCTACTAATGGTCCGGTCCAGTTTACCCTACACTTTGTGAAAACCCTACGGCAAATCTACGAAAGGTTGTATGATCTTCCGTTTCCGCTTCATGAAAGGTCGTTTACATGTATGTCGACCACCCGACCGGACGGGATTATTTGAAGTAAGCCATGAAATGTCATCCACCAACCCTGCTGGGCCTATCCATGTACATGTACCGGTATGTCCATGATTGGAACTCCTATGATGTGATGTAGAGCAACAGATACATGATAGTCTCTCAATACTCTTCTTCTTCTTCCATTTTGAGTACATTACCTCTTTACAAAGTATTATCGTAGTACTAGACTGGGGTGTGTGCAGGTAGACTACTACACCAGGGTTTTCCCTACTCTTATACGAATAGTGCAGTGGGTTCTTAACGTGTGAAGGTAGTGAATCTTCTCTACACGGGGCCTCCATTTAATCTTCTATCCGAGGGACGGAGTATTTTCCACTTAACATAGTCTGCGTCTATGAACAAGGGGAGGGGCACGTTAACTCACAACGCAGGCTTCAGTCATCCGCCTAGGTGGCATTCGAACCCGGGATCTTTTTTTTGTTCGACAGGCAGTCGCTTTGTAAACCGACTGAGCCAACCTTAGCCACCTAGCTTCTGCCTCTGAGTGACCCAATCTTCAGCACAATTCAATGCTTTTATTTGTTCACCTAATATGCATGTGATTGATTGAGGATTCATTCATTTTTGCAGGTGTCCTATAATAAACTAAGACTTATTGAGTCTACAGTCAAAGCTCAAGATTGCCAAATATCCCGCTATTTTCAGACTCTGGATATTATCCCTATGCTCGAAATCACGTCTTCACCAAACCGATACGCTCAATCACTAACTAGCTCGAAAAATAATCTTGAGATCAACGCATGCGACCAGCATGCGGATTTAAGAGTTTACCCGCGCTGTAAAACGTATTACCGGTAAACAAGTATCGGCTGTGCATGCATGCAGCGCAGGTACAGGTTAGAGCATGTGCTACAAGCTAGTTTATTTACAAACACAGAAAAAAGGAAATCGTTGTGCATGATGGGATCGGGATATTTGTCTCTCGCAAACTATCCCGCTATTTGGGAAAAAGCGGGATATTTTGCAAACTAGACCGATATTTCTTGGGATATTATCCTGACCAAATATCCTGCTAATTGCTATTTCGGGCTGATGAAGACGCAAATTAGCTGAATAATTTGGTTGCGATCAGGATAGTTCAAATAGCGGGATATTTGGCAATCTGGAGCTGTTGAGGACCAGGGAAAAAATTATTTAAAGAATTTTGGGGGCTACTTTTCAACCTTGCTTGCATGAAAATAGCACTCTTTAATTTGTTTTGCATTGAACTCAATGCAAATTTTGGGGGGCTCTTTTTGGCATTTCGGGGGCTAATTCGCCCCGAGCCCCCATGTACTTCTTTCACTGATGAGGACAGGCTAATAAAGAGTCTGTGTTTTGAGACTATCCTATGAGTCTGATTGTGGAAGTCATATATGCCTCAGACAGGAAGAGTCTCAGCAGACTTGAGAGAATTTGTCAAGTCCATTCAGATCTATACTTGATTGAAACTCATCCCAGACCAGACCCAGCCAGACAACCAGCTGTGCCCATTTCTAGAATCAGTATAGTTTGCCCCTTGATACATACTGTACAGTAGAGTACAATGTTATGTGTTGCAGAGTAGTTTGTCCAGGCAGGCTAGTCTGTAGATTCATACTTGATATTTACACTTGAACGTCATTCCATGAATTCTTGAGGCTAACCTAACTTGACAGTCTCTGGCAGTGTCAAATGAGGGTACAAAGCCTATGGTGTACTGTCTATGTATAGTCTCACAGTTCAGCATCTGTTATGCATAACAACTGACAAGGGTGTATGTTCAGGTTGCAAACTGGACATAACCCACACCAAGGAGTGACTAGACTCTCCAAGGAAAAAATATACACGGGGGCTCAGGGCGAATTAGCCCCCAAAAGTGATAAAAGAGCCCCCCCCCCCCCCCCTCCCCAAACAAATTGAATAGATTTCAATGCAAAACAAATTAAAGAGTGTTATTTTCTTGTAAGCAAGCTTGAATAGTAGCCCCTCCAATTTTTTAAATAATTTTTTCCTGAGACTCTGTGACGAATGGGACCATGCATGTGCCAATTTTTAGTTCAGGAGTATTGGGAACATGTACATTATGCATGGTATGCTCTATGTAGCTTCGATTTACATGTACTCTATTAATTGATGAAAACACTTACATGTTTAAATCACTATCTCAGCATATTTGTAATTTATGATAAAAAATACATGTCTGTTGCAACAAATTTCTTTAGTTTACCTCAGTAATGGTTGACGATCTTTGTACAAAAAGATAAGGGTGGGGGGGTTAAAATTTAGTTTTGCGATCTCAATTTTAGTGTCAAGTGCTGCTTTCTTCAAATTTCTAATCTAATTTCTGATGTCTTTCCTGTTTTGATCAATATTAGTTGCAACTCTTCATGGTTCCTGCAGCGTTTTTAGAAATATTATCCCCATTACTTACAGGAATATGTACGATGCAATAAACCACCTTTGTACTACATCTACAGTATGTCCCATTTGCAGGCCAAAAATTTGAAAGGGTTAAATTCCAATGGCATTTACAAGAGTTAATAGTTTCTATTTTCCCTGCTGTGGTTTACTGCAACATGTGTAAACAAACCTTTGATGAATTCATTAATAACGTTAGTGCCATTATCCATCAGTATGATAGTTATTGTTAACAAAGAGCATGCAGTCTTTAATGTCTGGCTAGCCAGGAATAATTGAATTTGTATTTGAATTTTGATACCGGCGGCCTTCACGTTTCTGAAACCTTGCACGATACGAGAGGGGTTGCTGATTTGATGACTCACGAAGCACTCACAGATTTAAGGATGGGCAGTCTTGACATCTTGCCAGAGGAGTGAGAAGAAAAAAAAGGGCTAGAAATAAAATCTTACTTTTACTTGTAGTTTTAAAAATAGAACCATTTTGGTTAGCAATTTCACATTATTAGATCAGTCGGGGGTGCCCTTCAATTATGTGTTTGAGATCTCTTTCTCTGCATTCATGAGTCACCAAGCTTTAAAGGGCCCATGACATCAAAATACAAGTGTATTCCTGTTGGTGTGCAGTCCTGCATACACTGTACATCTCATATTTTGATCTTCTAAATTTGTATCATAGATTTTTAATTATTTTTTGAAATATTTGTCTTTCAAACTTGCTATGATGATGTCACAAGGGGAATGAGATCTGGAGGTTTTTTTGGTGGAGCTTAGCAAGTTTGAAAAACAAGTACCGTAAATCTCAGTGTATAAGGCGCACTCGTTTTTTGTTTTGTTGTTGTTGTTGTTTTGTTGCCGAAAACCCACGCGGGGAAGGACCTTCATTTTACATCGAGGTGCAGTTGAAGTTGTGAACTTGTCACAAATAATAGTAACAACAGTCTAAGGCTTCATGATACCAAGTGTCCCCCACCAGCCTCATCACATCACCTAGCAGAAGCACTGTGTTCTATGCCAAACATCAATAGTCATGCATGGTATGAATAGCATCCTCTAAATTTCTGATAATGGAGTACCTACATTGTAGGATAGAACCTTGCAGTACACCATTTGTTATAGAAAAAAAAGTTGAGGAATTATTATAAACTACATATTGAGATCTATTAGAAAGATTACTTTCAAACCAAGATTAAAGAAAAATTTGAGTGTTGTTGTAGTTTCCAAGTGGTGAGTCAACACACTGATTACTGAGCTAGGAGACATTGCCAGGCATAGCGCCATAATTCGAAACTAAAAAAAAAAAAAATTCTGTACCTGTGTATAAGACGCACCCCCGACTTTCAAATTTTTCGGCGGCAAAAAAGTGCGCCTTATACACAGAGATTTACGGTATTTCAAAAAATATTAAAAAATCTATGAAACAAATTCAGAAGTTTACATATAATATGAGATGTACATTATGCAAGACTGCACATCAACAGGAATACACTTGTATTTCGATGTCATGGGCCCTTTAATAGTGCTCCAGATGAAAGTCAAGGATTGCTTATGGTGCATAGATCTGTGGGTGTTTGTATACAGACACAGTGGGTTTAATAGCAGGCAGAATAGAATCTGTTAAAGGGAGTGTAGCTTGGCAAATACTGGTTAACGCCATCTATGTCTTCTTTTGGACAACTGCACATAAACGAATGGACCTGATTAACGGTAGTCGGTGACTTTATCTCTACATGGTCAGCTTACGCGAAACAGACCAAATTTTCCTCACGCTTCGGTGTTATGTATGTTGCACGCACGCGATTGCTGCGGTCCCGTCGTCCACAGTCACATTATACCCGATTGTCCCTGAGTCAGGCCACGGGAAAGACACGTAGACTCGTAGACTCGTCAGGCTACATTACCTTAAACAATACGTCACTGGTCCTATCAATATATCAAAAATTCATTTCTGGTTTACAGCTTGTAAGCAAATTCAAGTTCATCAAGTCTTCATATAGGCCTGTGCCCCAGCTGCCCCCCCCCCCCCTCTCTCTCTCTCTCTCTTTTCAGCTTTCCTAGTGCCGTGCTAAATTGCTATCCGTGTGTCTATTTACATTTGTTCACAGATGTCTGACTTTGATCATGGTGAAATTTTAGTGAGAACCCCCCCCCCCCCCCAAAAAAAAAAAAAAAAAAAATGACTGAAGTTACTTGTCAAAATGCATTTAAAGGTAAAGACCAGTATTGGCAACGCCCCAATTTCAAAAAATGAAATGGAAGCTCTCATTACCAATCATGTGAAAGAATATGTTTTGACTAATATTTGATGATAACAAATTTGCCGGGAAACCGCCTACTAATTCATATATTTGGTAAATTTATTTCTCTCATGGTCTGGTGAGAGAGATAGGGTAGTCCCATATACATCTTTCTGTGTATAGTGCTTGTAACTTTACGAAGAATGGGCCAAATTTCTTATCATTTTGATGATTCCAGAACCTTGCAGATGCTAGATGCTAGATGATCAACCTTTTCTGATCGATTCCACAACGTTTCTTTCACAATGCAATCGCATGACCATTACTGGTCTTTACCTTTAAAGGCCTAGGTGTTTACATCACTGTCATTTTCATTGCCACTTTCATTGCCACTCCAGCCTAGCAAGATGGATGTCCAGTATGTACATCTGCTTTGGGATTTGATTGGACTACTTGGGTTTTTTTAATGGCTTTTAGTGTAGAATAAGTCACTGTTATGGTCTACGACATGTTCGTCTACATGTAAACAAAATCCATTTATTTTGATCAAAAAAATTGTACTTGATAAGCGATATGTATGAGTATGTTTATAGAAAATTGTTTGAAAATACATACTATGGAATGCTTCTGTGTAAAATACATATAAGAACCCTTAGTCTGTTACTCTGTACAAAGGTCCTGGGAAATGTAGGCGATGCTTCGATATCCTGTTGTTCTATTTCATGTAGCAACCAACCAAACATTAAAAAGAGCATGATATGGGTTATTGTTGTTCTGCTTGCCTTACTTCAGCCCAAAATGGACGTAAACCTGTGATTACTTTGCACTTGATTGAATCTTGCACTTGCTGCTAGCTTGAAAAGAAATCAATCAGTGGTTAATAATTGATGTTTGCATTTCAAATAATTGCCCATTTGTGGTGAAAGTTCCTTATGAAAAGAGATTTGTATTTTAATGCCATATGATTGCCTGGAGGTATTATTGTAAGAAACAAATCTCAGTGCCATATCAGCGCTACACTACAAGTCTGAAAATTAGCTCTTGTATGATAGTTTACATGTATACAGCAATATTTGTTTAAATATACTTTTCATGTATACATGTACCGTCTTTACATGCCTGTAATTTCACAAGGTGCCTAGGTCCATTGTAGGTCCATTGAAAAGTGTCCATTGCTATTACTTGTGTTGGAAAATGATAAGAAAATCTGCATGGACGTTTGCAAGACTGTGTAATGTACAACAGTACAAGTAACATTTTCTTTTTCTCTTTTTTGTTGTTGTCTTCTTCCAAACTACACCCCCCCCCCCCTGTACCTGTACATGTACATATACATGTACAGTATAATATTGTGTCATATAACACTGGCTTTATTGATACAATGTCATGGCTTGCATGCATACATGTACATGTGCAGGGTAGCATGTCAGTCATTCACATTGATGCATTGATGATGAAACTGATTAGGCTCGTCAGTATGTATAAAGCCTCTCTCTACTAAGATGGGTGTGGTCATCTCTAGACAACACAAACAGGTCTTATTCACTACTCACCAAGTCATATGTGACTAGTCTCAATTACTACACCTGTTACACCCATCTTCACTTGTACATGTATGTGGTAAATCAACAACAACAAAGAAAAGGAAAACAAGGTTTTGCTAATAAAAACTTTGTACATTTTACATCTGAATGAATGGCAAGTTTGGGAGGAAAAGGGTATAGTTGCATGCAAAAATAAAATAAAATGCCCCTATCCCAGTGTAATTAAAGTGACTCGGTAACATTGCCTCAGATCCTGAATCCTGGATCTACATGTAGCTCATGCTGCAATCTGATTATAAACCTTTAGGTCAGTCTTGAATCCCATGACCTTTACAGGCTGATCGCATGTCTGATTATCAATATAATTATGATTGGAAATTGAAATCAAATGTTGTGTTTTCAACGGTTTTTATAACACTACAGTCTATTGGGGAAATGAGTATGGTAAAACCGGTCACTCTAAGATTTTTTACTTTTTTGAGGCACTTCATGATCATTTTGAAGCACAATTTTTTTAGGGCTTCAATATTACACCATATCACAGACCCTGATAACACGTAGGGCCATGCATCTCAGATTTAACATTGTTAAACGATGCCTTTAAAGTGTGCTTACTCAACTATGTGAATGTGAACTGCGCAAAAAAATGTTATTCTTTCCCATGGTGGTATCTTTGAGGTGACAAGTAGATGTATGAACAAGGCGTCATGGTTGTTAGCCACATCATTATCCTGGCTTTAGCTTCATGTACGTCAGGCACCACGCTCAAGCACTCTTAAAGGAAGTTTTGTTCTTACCGGATATTCCTTCACTTCTCCTAGGTAGAGAACATCAAATCTAGGACAAGAAACCTGTTTTTCAGACAGAGCATTTCCTTGCACAATCACCATACATGTACATGCTTGTTGGCTTTGTAACTTTCTAAAGTGGGATGTGTTTTTTGAGAATATTCCTTACAAAACAAAACAACTATGCAAGGTGTTTTGAATAGAAGCAACTGATGTCTTAATAGGTGGTGACCGTGGTGTGTCATAGTGCAGTTATTTAGAGGCAGTTCAGATAATGATCAATAAGGGATTCTCATAGAAAATGTAAAGTGAATATTAAAGATTGCAAACAAAAGAGAAATGACTTAAAAATGATTTTGATAGAAACTATATTAGCTCTATATGATAAAAAGAGATATTGAAATTAAGCTTCATATATATTATACATGGCATAATCCATTCACTTTCAACGTGCATAATTACAAATACATGTTTTACTGAATGGAATTTTCAACATGAAGAATTTCGGAACACTTTCAGACAGATTCTTTAAAATTGCATATACATGTACATGTATGAGGACCCAAACGAGCTTAGTAAATAGAATATCACTCAGACAGACCTATTTTAGCCGATTACTGCCCTGTGATTTTTACGATCACAATGAGTAAATATCATGTGAGTAGTTTTAAAGTGGTGATTTTTTGGGCGGAACATAAGCGACAGATTGACAAGGGTTTGTGAATGCATACAGTGTTTGCACACAATGTACATTGCACGGTAGGGCAGTGAGTGAGAGAGATCAATTCACTGATGTGTATTGTAATGTGTAAAGTCCTACATGTACACTGCTGACTCATGCATCAGAGGCTTCTCTCTCTCTGTCTCTCTCTGTCTCTCTCTTTCTCTTTCTCCCCTCAGCTCTTTTGAATGACAATTGTCTGTGCTTATTTATTATCAACCCTTCTACTCTATTCGATCCTATTGTATTCATTCATTGGGGTTGGGAAGGGGTGGGGTTGAATGCTTGAGGCTTGAGGGAAGGGATGTTTGTCTCTCTCCCTGCAGACTTTGCTAGCGTACAGTCACAAACCCTTCTCAGTTATAAACGGTAGCAACTAGTGCTGGGCTGTACAGACTTACACTTATATACAGGTCGTTTATTGGCAAAGAATTATATACCTTTTAAACACACATGTACATGTAGCGATTAAATTTGTTGGAGTTCAAACCATAATAAATGTGTAAATATCAAATAAAAGTCTGGACTTGCAGACTACATGTAGCTTGTATTTGAATACTTGAGGATACACAATAGTAGGCCTACAATGTAGTACATAAATGTATCTTCTGTTTGGAGCCAGAAGGGTGTTCACTTGTATGCTATAAAACGTTTAACACAAAGTTAAAGCCCTTAAAATAAATAAATAAATAAAAACGTTACTTAAAAGTCCAAACATATGATGTAGTGTAAAAATATGTAATATCCATACGCTTTTAGTTGTACTGTAGTTGCTCACAGTTCACATTTACAATAATAACAAAACAAAACAGTCTATGCATGGTTTCTGTTGTATGCATGTACTCCTGCAAGTACAGGTATGGGTGAACTATGGATATGAACACTGCTATTTAATAATGAACATGTTTCTCATTATCCATAGGAATGAGCCTGAGGAACACAACATTAGGCTTCAGTTTACATTTTTGAGCTCGTTTCTATTTGAAATCTGTATTTATAATGCACAAACTCCACATGACTAATGTGCTCAAGAAACAAAAGAAAAGTGAAAGCATGAAAATACACAAGAATAAGTCTTTCCTTTTCAGTTGAAAATCTAACTGATCTAGTTACAATGTTGTAGTTACAATGTCAACAAGACAGCTTTTTGGCCATTTACTCTATAATGAGTTTTTTTTAAAGGCAATCACCGTTTGATTTGAATTGAATTGAATTGAATTGATCTTTATTTCATTGTTGTATTGTTATTTTTGTTATATTGTTGTTTGAAAAGGTGATTTAAAATAATTATTATAAAAAAAAAGAAGCCTAAATAGAGAGGGGGAAACAAAAACCAAACAAAAACCAGACCGTGTACAGAATCAATCTTTATTTATTTTGTTGGATTAAAAATGATTTATATCTCCTTTTAAAAATGTTGATAATTGATGTTGATGATGTTAGTACATGTACATGTACAACTGTTGATTAATTATAGAATATGATGAATTGAGGTCAAGCAGGGTTTTCAGAAATAATAGATCATTGAAAAACCACCCATAAACAGGGTTTCTGATTTTTTTTGGGGGAAACTCAATTGAATTGAATTGAAATTTATTGTCCCTTTCAGGAAATTCTTTTTTCAGTGGTTTTACAATCATTGTACATACATAATACCAGAAGTAAGGCTGTGCACAACAGTGTAATGAGGTACCCGAGTACACTCCCAGGCTTACAGGCGAATACTCGAGTATTCGGACGCCATGTTTTTTTATAATTTTTTTGAATTTTTTTGATTTTTTTTGATTTTTTTGAATTTTTTTTGAATTTTTTGATTTTTTGATTTTTTTTTCTTTTTTGACTTTTTTTGCCACTACCATACCACTCGGCAGTTTCTCAGATCCCTCGCCCAAAACGCATGCAATTTTACTTTGAGTTGCAGTTGAAGGCGCCGATTTAATAAGAACTATAACAGTAAACAATGCTGTTTTAAAAACCAAAGATGGCAGAATAATCCATTTTCCTTCAAGTCAAAACAGAAATCTGGACATTTGGTCCCAGTTTCTGAAAGGTGAGTTTGACAGTGCTTGAGTTGGGAAACATTTTTACCGACGGTACCATGCCAGCGGCTGCCGCTCTCCCTGGCACGGGTAAGCGTGGGCCTGGACATTTTTTTTTTTTTTTTTTATTTTTTTTTTATTTTTTTTTTTTTGCGGCCGAATATTCGGGTACGAGAAATCGTACCCGAGTAGTTGTCAACCGTGCGGGTACTCGAGCATTCGACTACCCGTCGCAGCCTTAACCAGAAGATATACAATAATAGGAAATGTACATCGTCACAAACATAATAACATTCTGAAAATGATTGTTACCTTGGAAACGGAACAATATATATACATTGATTGTAGTATAAATGAGGAAATACATTGTACATTTGGAGGACAGTAGAAGGCAAAAGAATTTTGCAAAACATTTCAATGGATGTGATTGCTTGATTTACAACCTGCAATGGCTGCTGTAAAGAGAAGGTTGAGTTCTGGGAACAGGTGAAAAAATATTATGTGAGCGTTATCACTGTTATTATGCAAGTGGAAGAACATCTGAGAAAAAATGTTCCCTGAAAAGCATGGCTCTTTAAATGCTTTCATATTCTAAATATGGCATGTAACGACATAAAAATCAGGTCAGATTTTTATGGCACATATTTATGTAGCCCCATATACATATTTCTGTGTACAGTGCTTGTAACTTTACCAAGACTAGGCCAAGTTTCTTATCATTTTGATGATTCCAGAACCTTGCAGTACACATGCATCAACATTTTCTGATCCATTCTGCACCGTTTCTTTCACAAAACAATTGCATGACCAGAACTCGACTTTATCTTTAATTTGCAGCAAATATGCAAGCTAACTACATGTACAAATTACTCTCTACACATTTACCACCTCTGTAATTGAAAATAAATTGTGTAAAAACCAAATGAAATAAGGAAATGATGCACTTCAGATAATTGAAGAGACATCAATCATATGACAATAAATAAATAGCTCATATGATGGGATAGTTTGCTAATGGTTTCAGTTTCAATTTCGGTTATAATTGTTCATACTGCATGCGACGTGTTCAGACCGGTACAGACTACAATGGAGGTTCAATTGGTGCTTGGTTCTTGGTTTGTAATCCTCCCAAATACTCCAAAATGAAGTTTTAACTGGAGGTGAAATTGGTTCAATTCATTCTTTTTTTCAATCATAATACAACAATAACAACGACAATAATGTATACAGCGTAAAATAAGGTGTGATTAAAGCGAAACGGAAACTACTAAAAAGGTTTGCATTAAAATTGTAACGCATACCGGTAGTCCCGAAAGTATACACAAAAAGCGCAACAAATACGTTACAGAATAACAACACAACAAAACAAATGAATTCTACACTCAGTTAAAGATAAACTCCAGTACTGGTAAAAAAAATAAAAAATTCTCACAGAATCAAACGAAACTTACACTGAATGTTCAAGATTACAAATAAATGACATGTGCCAAACAATTTTGGAAGAAAATGTATACTGACTGAGTAATGAGCATAGAAAGACAAGGAAATCAAGGTAGTACTAGCCCCGACACCATGTGTGTTGTCCCATATATAGCTTTCTATGTGAGTGCTTGTTACTTTACCAAGACTCTGTCAAATTTATTATGATTTTGATGACTCCAGAACCTTGCAGTGCACACCAATACTTACATGCTACATGATCAACTGTTTCTGATCCTTTCCACACCTTTTCTTTCACAATGCAATCGCATTACCAGTACTAAAGTTTATCTTTAAGTTAAGTCTAGATGTATTTCAAGACAGACAGCAGGTTGCCTGCTATGATGAGCAGATATAGTTGATGTTTGAGGCTGGTTGGTTCCTAATGGAACATTTTGCCTGGAGGCCTTCTTTAGAATCATCTTCCATGCATCTTAGCTTGCATAAGGACTACCGGTACATGATACATGATACTCTGGCCTTTCCAGCGCATCAATATGTCAGATTATTCATAGAATTACTTACATGTAGCATTCAGTCTGTCATGCCAACAAAAAAATATAATATCATTGTAATAGTTGGGAAGTTGGATGGCTCCAAAAATATAGGAATGGGTACCGTAAATCTCTGTGTATAAGACGCACCTTTTTCCTGCCGAAAAAATTCGAAAGTCGGGGGTGCGCAGTATACACAGGAACCATATTTTTAATAAAAAAATTAAATAATAATTGTTAATATTTTATTTACGCCCCTCCACCTGGCGCTGTGCCTGGCAATGTCTCCCAGCTCAGTCATACACGGGGTGTTGACTCACCACTCGGGTACTAGAACAACACTCTGTCCAGATTTCTGTTTGGACTATGAGGAAAATTTGTCTGTCATCTTATAGTTTTAAAATTAACATTGTTACTATTATTTGTGACAAGTTCACAAGCACAACTCAGCGCCTTCAACTTTTCATATTTTGAATATGAGGGCATTTGAAGAGGCATTTTCACAGGGGACAGTATTTCTATAATATTCTTCCATACCGTACTTACAATGTAGATAGAAAAATAAAAAAATTGAAACATTCTTATTCACCTCTCCCAGAATTGAACCTTCCCTTTAAAAGGCTTCATACAGGAAACTGTTCTGGGTAGCTTGTGTGAATCCGGACTTCCCCTTTTCATGTCAATTGGGAGGGACGTGGTACGGGGTATGACCACACCCATAAGGGAGATCATATTATGAGCATGTTATGAGCAATTCAGTCTCAAGGTTCAGCCCTAAAACCCTATTAGTTTACACTGCTTGGAATACGTACTGCACATCATACGTCTCAGTTGTAGGCAATGTTGATGCTCGTTTAATTATATTTACATTGTTATATTTTTTGTGAATTGCCGAATAAATAATAAATGAATAAACCTCTATAGAAAGATTGCCTATAGGAGACATACACATACATGTACACAAGGTAGTCATGACGGGCGGGTGGTCTCTATGTAAAGGTTCTCTTTCACATCATGTTTCAAGAACTGCTATGTCAAGGGAAACAATTGAAATGCATGGTCTTTCTAGACAGGCAACCTTTCTATACAGGCGGCGTTATAAACATGAAATAAATCATATATACATTGATTTGAATATATACATTGGAAAAACAACTAAAAGATGACACACGCACACAACAAAATGAAGAGAGAAAGCTACAGTTGTAATATTTTTTTATAAATACAAACATAACATACATGTATATGATATAACATGTGTCATATATGAATGTGTAAGGAGCTACAGAATTAAATTAAAAAGCTAATATCATGGAAATAACAAACACATTGATATATGATATGAGAAGTGTCGTTTGAATGAATAAAGATAGGGGAAATATAGTCATTGTAGACGGGTTGCTTTAGTACATGTTTCTATGAGAAACTATTTTCTAGGGAAACAACAAATGTGGTCTTTGTAGACAGGTGGTCACTAAAGTAGGTATGACTGTAGATGGTACTGTAACGGATATGTGTGGGAACTAGGAAGAAACAAAGAAAGAGGAAGGAGGTGAAAAATATGATTGCACTTGGCAGAACATGTGTACATTACTCAGGTACGAAACAAAACAAATCAACGCCATTAACAGTAATGGGTTGACATGTACTGTACATGTATATAGGGAGCTTGTGTGTTTCACTGATTTATACTGAGAGAGATAGCTCTGTAAAACAGAGAGATTGCTTATTTATTAAAAGCATAAAAATGATCGGAATTGAAATATGATAAAGTTAGTGTTAAAAGAATGTGTGCAATTACTTGCTTATAAATTCAAATCAGTAGTTTTTATTGAACAGACTTTATTTTAAATTGAGAGCAGGTGTTGTATAACTTTCTGTTTTTAATAAAGTCTGTCTTTGGAGACTACTCATTATTCAAAGGCGGAATACAAACAATGTCTGTTTAGAATGACCCAACAGTTCTATATACATGTACAGGCCAAACGTTTGACAAGTATTTTGTTTGTTTGAATACCTTTATCATTCGATTTACATTTTTGTTCAAGATGATGACTGGACACAAAAGAATAAATACAATTTCCATGCTTGAATTTCATTCATTTTAGCATTAATATTCTGTTATTATGGGTTTGATTTGTGGATATGCACAATTAAAGCTCTAGGAAACTATTGTTTTGCAGAAGTCATTCCAATACCAGAATATATATCATGTTCAGGTACCGGTATGCAGTACATGATTTTATTTTAACCAGGAAGGGGACTTAAAGCCACCTGGTTGCTTGCTTGCTTACATGCTTTCTTAGCAGTCAAACAAACAAACCAATTGTTGTTGCTACAAAATGTGAACAAACTTTTTACAAAAATTGCAGTGATGTTTCCTTTCACTGCAAAATAACATGCAATTGTGGTCTATCACTAGGCCCTATAAGTGTTATAATTCAGACATCAAACTGTTTTTCTTGTTTTGTATTTCACTTCATTTTTGAAGTGTTACATATTTTGTTATCAAAACTGTAGGGCATATATTCATGGCTTAGAAATGAATTATCAATTTGTTGCATATTTCAGAGAAATTCATCATCCCTGAAATTAAGACTATCTTCAAAAGCATCTATTGAATGAAAACTGAAATGAAGAGCCCCAATCTTTGACTAGTTTTCGAAACATCAAGTCATAAAACCGTCATAATACAATGAAGAGGATTTCAGTTGGAAATGATAAATACAGACCTAATTGAATATGTTTGGATGTGACCTAAATTCCACAGCTAGAGTATATTGTTCTCATTGTGTATGAAATCAGAAGGAGATACGTGCATAGGATAATATTCAGAATGGTCGTGTAAGGATGGATGGATGAGCATTTTATAATACAGAAATGAATGCTCTGATTAAATGGGGTTAAAGTTCAATCTGCAATACCAGAAGAAGTTGCTTTGTTTACTATTTAATTACTCAGCATTTTTCATTTTCTTTTCCTACAGTGTTGAATTCCAGTATGTGTAGCTGTATTCTATGTATGGTATTCAAATGACAATGGGTGTCTGGAAAACAGTAAAAACAAAATCCAAACTGAAAAGAAGTTCTGAGATTAGCAAATACATCTTGTAGCTTAAAGTGACTCGGTAACATTGCCTCAAATTCTGAAACAAAATCCTGGATTTAGCTCATGCTGCAATCATAATTATAAACCTTTAGGTCAGTCAGGAATCCCATGACTTTTACAGGCCGATCGCCTGTCTGATTATCAAGATATTTATGATTGGAAATGAAAATCAAATTTTGCGTTTTCTTAACGTTTTTTTTAACATTACGAGTTATACGAAAAACAGAAAACGAGTACCGGTATGGTATGGTAAAACCGGTCACTCAAAGGTTTTTACTTTTTTGAGGCACTTCATGATCATTTTGAAGTGCAATTTTTGTAGGGCTTCAATATTACACCATATCACAGACACTGATGACACGTAGGGCCGTGCATCTCAACATTGTTAAACGATGCCTTTAATGCCTTGAGAGCCCTTGAGACTCTGAAGTGTTCATGTTGTACATGTAGGCCTACATGATCTACTTTCTGTTTTGTGCAATCTGATGTGATGAATAAACCCTCTCTGTTGTCATCATTACAGTACAGTAATACAAAACTTGTGTTTGATTGATTACAGGTTTATACATTGTAAAACTTTATTTACCTTATTTAATTTGATTTTTCCTCACTCTTTTGCTGATAGATCTGTTTTAATAATTCACTTTTATGCTTTTATTGAAGCCACTGTACACGTTTTAAAATTCCCTTCTGGCTCTTCACAGAAAACATGCCTAGCTCCCATTCTGAGCTAGAATGCAATCTCCCGTGCTCTAATGTGCATGTGTAGTTATAGCCTTATGGCCATGACATTGGGGCAAATATGCGGATGATTTGAACATGCAGCCATGATTCACTGGTCGTTGATTGTTTTTCTCATTGTATGTTAGTACATGTACATAGCATGCATTATTAATTTTTACTACTGGCTTACAAATTTTGATATTCCAATATTTGAGTCAAGTTGTGATTGTACCACTATAAATGGATGTATATTGCCCTTGAGAAAATGAACATTTGTATGGCTTCAAAGCAAATTCATAAGTTCATGGACATACATGTATGTGATCGTGGAATTTTTTTGTTATTTGAAAAGCATTCTGGCATGAAGATGTTGACAATTACATTACAGGCATTGATTGCAGTGTCAAAGCAGTAAAAAAAAAATGTAGCAAAAACAAAAATGTCTTTTCTTTTGAATAGTAGGCCTACATACATCTGTGAGGGTATAGAACATTGGTTGCATTATTCAACAATCTGTCTTGAAAATCAATCAATCAATCAAGGAGGAAAAATCGATTATTAGTGAAAATATCAAAACAAAACAAAATAATACATACCACATAATAGATTTGATAAATGTATTTTCTTATGTGTTTGTACAATTCATTACATAAAGGCTTTCATGCAAACGCAAAATGTATGTGGTACATATACATGGTACGATTGCTACTCCAATAAGGTCTTTTCAGCAAAACAGTGATCTACATTTGCCACTCTTGACCCATGTGAAGCACATCAGTAGTAGGGATGTTAGACTAAAAATTGAAGTCCATTAAATCATGAAAATTTTGCACTGTATTTGGAGAACACAATTTATCATTCAATATGGAAAAAAAATGGAGTCAAAATATAAATCGATTCTCGAGATATTAATTTTTTAATGTTTTTATTTAGGGGTATTTCCTGAAGTGTTTGCATAGGAAATTACAATGTAAGCATGGCACCGAGTGTAATTTAAGTACATAGTAAAGAGTACATACCTCAACATTGCAAGCATTGTTTGATGTGCCATATCTCAAAAAATATATCTTGTTTCTCATTGAAATTTCAACAGAACTTTTCTTCATTATATTCTTTTTATCAACATTTTTAAGAGAAACCTTGAAATTAAATATATTGTTGCCATGGAAACAAAACAAAGAAAATAAGAAAATATTAAAAAATTAATATACCGGTATTTACTTTCCAGATCAAATTGCTACTCAAAACACTTTGCATTCCAAGATAATGGCAGGGACATCTTTCCACAACATTTTTAAAATTAAAATATAAGGTTGCCATGGCAACAAACAAAGAAAAACAAAGAAAAACGAAGATTTAAAATTAAAAAAAATTTCACAGGAAAAATGTTTCCTGATAAAATTTGAGGATCGATTTGAGGATCTGGAGGATCGCTGATTTTCAAGTAAAGATTTTCAAATAATCAGCGATACAAATATAAGATGATATTTCAATGTAAACTTGGATTAAAATTCTGGCAGTCATGGTGGAAAAATATATCAATTCCAAGTTCATGTAAAATTGCTTTTTGATAAAGGAAAACAAATATGGTAAATGTCCAGAAAACCTCTTGTAATGTTACAAATGTATCAGGAGAATAACACCTGTATATTTACAATTACAGCTGAGTCACTAGAATTGCTCATTTCTACGTAATTTCCCTCGAAACAGTGTTTAGTTTCCCTTGAAACATTGTTTTAATAATTTCTTGCATTTTATCTTGTTTAAAGAGGGAGTTTGTGCACTTAGAAGAAGAGCCACATGCCGGCGCTTACAATGGAAATTTCCACGTGCGCGCACGTGGCCATTGCGGCTTGATGATAACATCACGCTTTTCTTTCATTTATACTTCCTCCCGGCATTTCACTCGTACACACATTCAACATTTCAACTTCTTTTCTATAATAAATACTCTGAGTTATTGCTTTAATAATGGAGTCTTTAATTATGAAAAACTTATATTCAACGTTTGTAGTCGATCAAAATTCTCAATTTATCCATGGAAAGTAGTTTCTAGCTGCAAATATTTCGTTCGGTCCGTACGTGTTCAGCACAGAATCACCAGGGGTTGAGGGCGAGTGTCAAGACTTACGGTTGTTCAGTCTTGGGTAGTATACATCGGAAGTTTGTGATTATCTGTAGATGATCCTGAATGAATTTCCCTTAGATTTTTGGCTCAAAGATAGCTTGAATATCACTTATAAATATACTAACATTGACTTTTGCAAAAAAGTCATTTTTATAAGAAAAAGATCGCTATAAATTGGAACTTTTTTTTACTGCTCAAATATATTAAAAGTATGGGGTAGGCAAAAAAGTCAATGCGCATGGATTATTTTCTTAAGTTTCATGAATGGCATGTCCAAATTTGGGCATTGTGTGACCCCAGGATCACCTCCAGATTTTGATGTAAACATGCGCAGTTTTTCAGAGAGTCACAGAAAAGCAGTGCCATGGGTGCCACAATGCCTTTCAAACGCTTGCAAAGGGCCAATGGGCGAATTAGAGCTCATCTTTACTGCCATATTTTGATTGATTCTACGATTCTACTTGTGAAGAAAATGCTTCCAATATTGGAATACAACTTTAATCTACGGTAATTCTTAATCAATTAGTTCTTTCCTGCTAATTTTGATTTTTAATGAATTTTTAAAGATTGCATGTTTTTATTTCGACTACAATCACCGTTGGCTCGTACGCACATTGATGGCTCGATTTCAGGATTGCAGCGCGAGCGTCTGACATCCCTATCAGTAGGAAGAAATTCTTGAATCCATGAAAATCTTATCATGGAAGTTTGGCTAGTGGTGGATGAATATTTATGCTTATTTGCAGTACAGTGTAATGTGATTAGTATTCCCACTTTATAAATTCATCTATCATAATTAACACCGGTGTGTTGGCTCAGTCAGTAGAGCGTCCGCCTCACAACCGGGAGGTCGTGGGTTCGAACCCCGGCCGCGTCATACCAAAAGACGTTAAAAGACGGGAGTTACTGCTACCTTGTTTGGCGTTCAACAATAAGGGATATAGCAACGTCGATCTGGCGCTGCTCAGTGGTTGCTGGGCTCACGATCAATTGGGCAAAAAGAATTTCCATTTTCGAGGTAACTTCATAAAATTTGGAGTGGACTTTAAAAGATTATTATTAATATTATTATTATTATTTTTCTATTGTTGATGTTTTGCAGGGCACCAAGTTATGGATCATCATGGAGTACCTGGGAGGAGGGTCCGCCTTAGATCTTCTCAAGTCCGGCGCGATGGATGAGATCTACATTGCAACCATCCTACGTGAAGTCATCAAGGGATTGGATTATCTGCACTGTGAGAGGAAGATTCATAGAGATATCAAAGGTAATCTCAACTCATCATCATCATCATCATTTATTAAAGTCAGCATTTTCCCTCTAAGAAGGAGTTACTGACTTTCACACCATAATAACACTCACTTCCTCTTAAAGTTGATACTCTAAGACAATCCCAAATACTGAGATAATTACATAAATAGAAAGCTTTTAACCCCCATAATAACACCAAATGGTGTCCACCCGACAAAACAAGTTTAGAATAATTAATTTATTCGAGTAAACTCTACCAAAATATCTAAGTCTGAAACCCGGAAGTGCACGTAGAGTCGGGCCTCTATCCGTGACGTCACGAACGGGAGTCATGGGCTCAGTGAGAGTGAATGCCAGTGATATCCCTACGTAAATGCTATCCTGTCAGAGCTTATATTTGTTGTTGTTAAGGAGTATATTTGATGGATTTTCTGTTTTCATTTGAATGAAGAATAACGAAGCAACATTTTCCAGTCGCTGATTTCTTTTTATATCCTCATATTCACCTATTTGGTAGAGATTTAAGACGAGTTTACTGCTTAGGAATTAAAGTTAAATCGTGCACTTATGAATAGGCGGATGCATTATATTGTCATCAGATGTACATGAGCAGTTTTGTAAAACGAATAGGTCTAGAACTATGATAGTACTTATCATAGATGTGTGTGACTGCCTCAAAAAAGGATACAGTACCAGTTAAACATTTTATGTTGTAAAATATCAAACTTGAACGAGATCATGCAAGAGCGCTTCCTCTATAATATTTTGGCGAGTGATGCGGCTAGCTCTTGCATGAACGTTCGTGGAGCGAGCAGAATCGGGAGGTAAGACAAAGCCGCTGCTCTAGGCGCTGTTTGCGAATGTGATGGAACGTACGTGCGCTAGTTATATGTTTATCAGCAATTGCAAGAGAATGAAAGCGACGTTGCCAGCTAAGAAAAACAACTAACAAAGACTTGCTCCTGAATACCGGTGTCAGAATTGGTAGATGAAGGATGTTCAGGGCCAAGGAAGGCGAAAGACATGGGAAAAAGGAAGAAGAAACCATCGGGAGATCGCTGTAGTGTATGGTAATGAACTGTGCATGGGTAGACTGTTCACTCCGTGCCTGCATGGGCCGATTTCAACACCAAAACAAAAATTACATGGTGAAAATATCGACTAATAGCACATCGTTGGCATGTATATGTCATAATTTTTAAAAGGGGAATTGATATTAATACTATGAAGTACTAGGGGAAGGTAAAGAATTGTACATAGAATTATGATTTATTAGACTTTTCAGCCTTTGAAACAAAAATATGCAGAAAATCGTATCACTCTACACATGTTTGCTATGGAACATCCGGGTACGTGAATATAGTCTCTCCCGGACGTGAGGTCATATTATAGTAGACCAGCGTCGTGACTGATTTTCTATGCAAAGAGAGGCGGATATTTTAGACATTTCAATTGAAGATTTCGAGTAGACAGAACTTTTGTGTGATATACTAAGTAATTGAAAAACTTAAAAATAACATATACTTGCCATAGGTAACAAATTAAGGGACATTTATTTGCTTAGAGTATCAACTTTAATAGCTATGCATTTTCAAAGGTAGTACTAGTAACAACATTCTTATCGCCAACCAACATATATATAATAAATATATACATTTTTTTTTCTTTCTTTAATTTAAGATTTCTACAGGCCTCCTCGTACCATCTAGAAGATGAAAAGAAATTCAGAGCAAAAGATCAAAAACATTTCAGTGTGCTCCAATGACAAACATTCTGTGGTCAATTTCTATCTTTTCTTGAGTTCCTAACTCAATGGCCCAGGCAATGATATTGTCAAAAGATCTTACAGCCAGAGGGTCATTCCATGTCAAATCACCCAAAAAATCTGAAAATCTGAACCCGACCATTTTTTATTTTGATGAAACTTAGTGTACTTGTTGAGTGTGATCTCACAGCACCAAATCCCAAATTTTAGGTCAATTGGGTGAGGGGTTTGGGAGATACGACCAACCAAATTTTGAGATTTTTTCAAAAATGGGGGTGGCGGGCCTACCTTTGAACCCTTGTATCTCGGGACCTAATGGGTCAATCTTCACAAAATTTGTATTGTTGGAAAGGGTATTCAATAAGGATATCAAATCTGCCGCCATTTTGAAAATTTGTACATGTTTCGGTACTTTGACCTCTTGACCTAAGATTTGACCTTGAAATTGACCTTGTGGATCGCGTGACCTTGACAACATTTTTCATGAAATGTAATCTCTGATATGTTCACTTAAACATATAAAAGTTTCAGAGATATAATATTTTTTGTTTAGGAGCAATAAGGATTGAAAGTATCCATACTTACAGATATTCACAATAAACCATATTATAATGTATACAATACATGCAATATGCACAGTATAACATACATCTTCCACATGCTTTTTTGTTCTAGTCATATCCATTCTAAATGTCAGCAGTACTTGAATAGAAATAATATGACAAGTTCATATAGGCCTAAAGGGTTAACACGATGTATGGCTTTAGGCCTCTGAGTCGGATCTAGGATAATTACCCCCCCTGGAAAATTAACCCCCAGTAAATGTTTCCCCCCCCCCCCCCGAGGACAATTACCCCCGAGGACTATCACACCAAGAGGACAATTAACCCCAGAAAATTACCTCCTAGGACAATCTGTCCCCCCCCCCCCCAGGACAATTACCCCTGGACAATTACCCCCCCCCCCCTGGAAAATTACCCCTCAAAGATAATTACCTCCCAAAAAAAAATCTGCCTTGATTAAAACCAACTTATTATCAGGATGGACTTCCCCTTTAACGAATAGGGGGGGGGGGGGGGTAATTGTCCTAGGGGGTAATTGTCCGGGGGGTAATTGCCCTCGGGGGACAGATTGTCCTAGGAGGTAATTGTCCTCTGGGTGTGATAGTCCTCGGGAGGTAATTGTCCACGGCGGGGGGGGGGGGGGGGACATTTCCTGGGGGTTAATTTTCCAGGGGGGGTAATTATCCTAGTTCCGACTCAGAGGCCTAAAGCCATACATCGTGTTAACCCTTTAGGCCTATATGAACTTGTCATATTATTTCTATTCAAGTACTGCTGACATTTAGAATGGATATGCCTATAACAAAAAAGCATGTGGAAGATGTATGTTATACTGTGCATATTGCATGTATTGTATACATTATAATAGGGTTTATTGTGAATATCTGTAAGTATGGATACTTTCAATCCTTATTGCTCCTAAACAAAAAATATTATATCTCTGAAACTTTTATATGTTTTAGAGAACATGTCAGAGATTACATTTCATGAAAAATGTTGTCAAGGTCACGCGATCCACAAGGTCAATTTCAAGGTCAAATCTTAGTTCAAGAGGTCAAAGTACCCCAACATGTATGAATTTTCAAAATGGCCACAGATTTGGAATCCTTATTGAATACCCTTTCCAACAATACAAATTTTGTGAAGATTGACCCATTAGGTCCCGAAATACAAGGGTTCAAAGGTAGGCCTGCCACCCCCATTTTTGAAAAAATCTCAAAATTTGGTGGGCCGTATCTCCCAAACCCCTCTCCCGATTGACCTAAAATTTGGGATTTGGTGCTGTGAGATCACACTCAACAAGTACACTAAGTTTCATCAAAATAAAAAATGGTCGGGTTAAAACCATTGGGTGATTTGACATGGAATGACCCCAGACTCTTCTTACGAGAACGTAAATGTCAATGTCTTGAAATCTAACATTAAAAAACTTGTACTTACAAACAAGGAATGATTGAAATTGATTTTCTGTCTGTCTCTCTTTCTATTCCGATCAGCTGCAAATGTATTACTGTCTGAGAATGGCGATGTCAAACTGGCTGACTTTGGTGTAGCCGGTCAACTCACAGAGACACAGATTAAGAGAAATACATTCGTTGGTACACCGTTCTGGATGGCTCCTGAAGTCATTAAACAGTCAGCTTACGACTCAAAGGTAAGATAGTGATGTAGGGGCAAGGCTATGGGGAGGAGGGGGTGGTTGGAGGGGGTCTGGATTGTACTTGTAAGCAGGGAAAAAATACATGGGGGCTCGGGCGAACTAGCCCCCGAAATGCCCAAAAGAGCCCCCGAAAGTCATAAAAGAGCCCGCTAAAATTTGTATACCGTGTGTCTCAAAAAAAACGTAACACTTTTGAAATGGTTGCCAAATTGAGCATATATAATTTTATGAAAAAATGTTGATATGTATGGAAAGCTAAAGGACCAACCTTTCATATGATATGAAAAAATTAAAAAAAAAATCATGCTTCGATGGACAGTGTTCACTTAAGTTAGAGGTATGAAAATGGGCCTGCGCAGGATTTTTCCTTCCAATTTTGGACAGGTAAATTACTTGTAACTTACAAAATAAGGTCGATATGAGATATTCATGATCGATGGATCAAAAGGATATTTTGAATCAAAAGGATATTTTGAATACCTCGAATACCATTCCTTTTTCAGTGTTATTTATCAATCCCGAAACACCACCGCCCACCCCCCCCCCCCACACACACACACACACACACATACACACACGTGCACACACACACACACACACATTAGGGCAGACATGACAAAAAACAAGTTAAATCTTTTTTTAAAAGATTTTCATGTTTCTTTTATTTCTTTCTTATTTAAAACTGCTTTGTTCATCCAAAATTGGAAGGAAAAATCCTGCGCAGGCCCATTTTCATACCTCTAACTTAAGTGAACACTGTCCATCGAAGCATGATTTTTTTTTTAATTTTTTCATATCATATGAAAGGTTGGTCCTTTAGCTTTCCATACATATAGACATTTTTTCATAAAATTATATATGCTCAATTTGGCAACCATTTCAAAAGTGTTACGTTTTTTTTGAGACACACGGTAGAGTGCAATGCAAAACAAATTAAAGAGTGTTATTTTTAATGAAGCAAGCTTGGAAAGTAGCCCCCGAAATGATTTAAATATTTTTTTCCCTGAGAGTAAGGGTCTGTATGCATGCACCCCTGCTCCCCAGGGAGCTAAGTTGTGTGGCTCATGTGCACTGGATATTAGACCCCTGTTAGTGCCACACCCTTAATGTATCTACCCAGGGTGAGATGGACGCAAGGGATAAGGGTTTTGAAGTCCTCATTCAAAATTCAAAATGATAATCTGTCAATTGATGTCAAACATCAATCTGTCAATTGATTATCAGGAGACCTGACAATTACCCCTTTAACAAGTGCCCAAGATCAGATATACCCCCCCCCCCACAAACACACACAACACCCACAGACTACTACATGTACCTTGGAGTAATTTTGATTAGGGAGGCAGTTGAAGAAGGTGTGTGTGTGTGGGGGGGGGGGTGTCTCTTAAGAGGTAGTATCCCAGGGGGCTTGTCTAGGGGGTAGTTGTTCACAAATCCTTCAAAGCATTGAACTTTACCTCTGTCCAGTACCACTCTAACTTCCTTCATCAAACACATGTGCAGATCAGTGGCCTCATGATTATTTGGCTAGGCTAGTTCATGTTTATACTGGATCTCCTGTTGCAGTGGTAGGCCCTCACAAATGCATCCGTTTGTTTACCATCCTATTAATTTTAATATCAGCAAAGATTAATATGGCTGCGTGATCTGGCATGGCGTCAAATATTCTTCTAACCTTTGATTTGTAAGTTGTTTGAGCTCTATAAAATAGCTTAATAAATGAGATAAGGGTTCATGTGTATGTTTGTTGTGTCAAATTCCTTGATAAGTAGTAAATGTTTGGGAAGGGATGTTATAAAATATTTATGCAATCATCTCTTTTTCATAAGGCCTTACTATTAGGAATTATATCTTTTACTTGTTTGTAGTTTTCTTTGAAAATATATTCAACAGGTTACAGTATCAGAATTTAATGCAAGCATAAAGTGTTTTTTATTCTTGAAGAATATCAAATATTCTAACAAGTATCTTTAAAGGCACACTGTCCTACTTGTAGCTACTTGCTCCCTCTATATAGAAAACTTCCACAATCGGTGCCTGTTGATCCCCCATGATCCTCTTTTTCTTATGTTAAATGAGAGCTGAGTTAATGAGATAGCCACCTGTCACAGTGACCTCGCTGGCTTGCTGGGTGGTCTAATCCCTTCTAGCTGCAGTAGTAAAGCCTGCCTTTAATGCCCTTCTGGCTCCAAACAGACAAATATTAGGTGATGAGTACGGTATGATGTATCTTGTATGAATTTGTCTTTGATCATATTCATCACTATATAAATCCAAAGATATCTTTAAAGCCCCTCTGCACTAGTTTGGCATGGAGGGATTAGACCTCCCTGCAGGGTCACTGGCAGGTAGTTATCCCATCAAATCAGCTCTCAAGCTCTCAATTAACATAAGAAAAAGGGCATCATGGGGGATTAATGGGTACCACTTAGGCATTGTTGGCTGTATAAAGGACGCAAGTAGCTATATGTAGTGCAGTGGGTCTTTAAAAGAGGATGTATAGAGAGAACGGTAGGAAAGAGGTATAGGAGGGCATCCCAGGCTAGGGATGCTGATCTAGAAATAGCCTTGTTTATATTGAGCCATGCATGCTTGAGATTCATACCAGTCCATCAGGTGTGGCCAGGCAGGATGGCTGGGGATGGGGGTGAGCCTAGATTACAAGCCAATCTCATTACCAGCTGTCTATCAAGGAGATTGAATGTCTGGGTGCGAGGGGGTGTAAGAATATATCACACCTCATAGATGGAAAACCCATATGCCTCCATCATCTTCAGAAGATGATGTATTGATTACAAGCACAGATGAATGTGTAATGTTGTTGTTGTTGTTGTTGTTGTTGTTACATGTACAAACAGCCTAAACTATATATACCAAGAGTAACTTCTTGGATATACAGTGTGTACTGAATATTTCTATCATATCAGAGCCTTCATAAACATCTCCCGTGTCTTCACACTGCATACCGTTACACATTACCTCCTTGGTTAATATGTTAAGATTCAAGATCAAACTTAAAACACTTGTAGTGATATTTACATGTACATTGACCAGTAGATGAGTACATCAGATTGTAGACTTATGGTCAAGCTAGAGGCCATACATTAAATACTGACACAGCTGCCAACCAGTTCTATTGTTTGAGGAAATATTCCTGTTTTTAGCCTTTAAACTAATTCTATGGACCCTAGATTTCTCTCTTTTTCTGTAAACTTTTTTTCTGTGTAAAAACAAATTGAATAGATTCCCCCCCTAAATTTGCCTTGGGGATTCCCAATTTTTCTGTTAAAGGTTGGCTTTTATCACAATACCAGACTACATGCAAATGGTATCTCACATGCAGTTTACTTGCACTTTTTCTCTCAAAATCTTAGCCATTTGGCCTTAAATCTTACAATTTCATAGATAACATGTGACAAGAATTTTGTGTTTGTATAATCTGAGTACCGGTACTTTTGAATCCATGTACATCTAAACTGAACTCCACAAAACCTTATAGTATGATTGAAACCTTATTATTGTGGGTGTGTCATGTAGTAAAGTGCATTGCACTCTCTGATAACCTTGCATATATGTCATCTGCTCTTGTCCTTGTCATTTTCAAAGGGTAAGATCCTCCTTTCCTTGAGGAAGAACACATGCATCAGTGATATGCACCTGATACATGAATCTAGATTGAAGGGCTGAGAAAATTGCACCTTCGTGGAGCGTCCTGTTATCTTTGGTTGCTGAAGGGTACTGGCGATAGTAGAAAATACACGGGGGCGGTGGGCGAATACGCCCCAGAAATAGCAAAAGGAGCCCCCGAAACAGGCCAAAAATCAGATTACGGGGGCGACTTCAAAAAAGGAAATGGTCTAAAATCGCCTGCGTAACAATTTCTGCACGAGCTACGATTTTGTTTTGATGGATTAGCTGAACCTAAGGGATTCGCTAAACCATAGCAAAAAATCGCAAAACTGCAATCTATTTCGATCATGATTTTCCGCGATTGTTATATAGTTTTCATGAATAGAGGTATGAAATCAAAGCTTATTTTGTGATTTTATTCTGGCCATGTTTACTGAATTTTGATAATCATTTTTCAAAGTAAAGTTTTCACAAGAAAATCAGAGTCGTTTAAAAACAGTACATGTATAGACAGTATAGTAATACTATGATAATAGATACAGTTCTTGCATCAAATCAATGCACTAAAACTTAGTTATTCAATTGGATAAATGCTTTCTTTTTTAATGGGTAAAAATGAAGCAGGAAGCCCGAAACCCTAATTAAAGATATATAAGCCAGTAAGCCTACTAAATGAACTCAACAAACTGTATCTTTTTATGAAAAATGAAATAGTAGCCCCTGAAAAAGTAGCCCCCGAAAATTGGTTATGGAGCCCCCGAAATTATATTTTTCTAAATTCATACAGACCCTAAAATCGCAATTTGTACCCCTTGTGAAAAAAGGTATCACCTACAAGTAATCCCGCCCTCCGTTTATACTGAAGTTAACAATGATATTGTTATTAATCATCGTTCCTGTCAAGTTTCTAGGCCGTGTAATTCAACGAAAACATTACTGGTAAAATTGTCATCTTTTCCCCCTCTCTATTTATCTCTTTTGTTTGTGTGTGTTTTTATTGTTGTGATTGCTTCATATTGAAAGAGAAATGACCTCCTAGCTTTAGATTCTTTGGTGAGAGTAGGCTAGGCTGACAGTTCTGTGTGGACGATTACTCATGTGTGTATTTGCATTGTGCTCAGGTGTTCCAAAACAAATGTATTTTTAAAGAAAACGCCTGTAAAGTAAACAAAGTTCATGACAGAAGTACCTTCATGAAATTTGTATTGAAGGCATTGTTTAACAATGTTTCCGGTTATACAAATTTGAGATGCACGGCCCTATGTGTATCAGTGTCTGTGCTATGGTGTATTATTGAAGCCCTACAAAAAATGCGCTTCAAAATGATCGTGAAGTGCTTCAAAAAAGTAAAAATCTTTGAGTGACCGGTTTTTCATACTCCTTTCCTTTTCCCTAATAGACTGTAGTGTTATAAAAACCGTTGGGGAAAATGGTTTTTGAAATTTCTAATTCCAATCATAAATATCTTAATAATCAGACAGGCTTGTAAAAGTCATGTGATTCCTGACTGACCTAAAGGTTTATAATTATGATTTAGATTACAGCCTGAGCTAAATCCAGGATTTTTTTAAGAATCTGAGGCAAAGATACACAATCCCTTTAATACAAGTACAAGGTGCAGACTGCAGCCATAGAAATCATAGAATGTACATGTACATGTAGTTACTGTATTGTTGTTTACATGAATATCACAACTGGATAATTAATGTCCAGACTTGCTTCCTGTATTGGTTTTAGAATAATAATAACATCCATACAAATATTGGCACAGTGGTTAATGAAGGTTATTGTTTTAGAATAATTGCAGTTAGTGAGTACCGGTAGAGCATATCCACTGTGCATATGACGTACTGTACCTGACAATATAGGCCTATGGGCTGGCTGGCTGCATGTAATGTTATTGTTCACCAGTCACACACTTGTAAATTATTACATATTCACAAGGTACCTGCACCTTTCTTGAGATTTATTCATATAATTTTTGTTGGTAATTGAATGATCAAAGAAGACCTTGTTAACACAAACAATATTCATGCATACCTGTATGTACCCAAGTATTTTAAGATAAATTTACGTGATCATATACATGTAATTCTGTTTAAAATCTGAACCTGGTGGACATGAAATGCAGGCCAGTACATGTGTACATGAGCTGTGGTTTGCTATTCAGAGCCTAGACAATTGAAACTGAAAGCATTCACAATTTAGTCATTAAAGAGATAATGTGAACATTATTTTTATGTTGACACCCGAAAGTCAATAGATAAAATGTTGCTACGTATCCTCTAGTGAGAGCTAGAGAGGCATTGATTCATATAACATAGAGCAAAGGTCCTTCTGGATGTGAGCAGATCATGTACAAGGACATGTACATGTAGGTGTAAATCTTGTTGAGTCATGGCCATTAGGCCTTTAAAAAAAAAGATGTTGTATTGCCCTTTAGGTGCCAAAACATGGGTCAAAAATCTACTTTTTTTTAAAAAGCTTTTTTTTTTCTCTCCCTCTTTGGGCTAATATTTTTCAGTTTTTAATGCTTTAACATTTTTTTTCTCTAAAAAACGGTAACAAAAAACTTTTTTTAAAAGCCGACCGTACATTTCAAGATTTTGGGGTCGGTCGCAAAGGGCAATAATACAACATCTTTTATTTTTAGGCCTCATCATGATGTAACTTGTGTCATACGGAGACTGTGGAAAATATGTAATAAAGACTGAAATAGAGCTCTTGACAAATCAATTGTGCAAATAATCGACAAGGGAAAAACAGCCATTCATATCATCATCATTTATGAAAGTCAGCATTTTCCCTCTTGCAAGGGGTTACTGACTTTGGTGCCATGATGTCACTCCCTCCCTCCCGTCACTTCTTCTTCCACATCCTAATGGTGGAATTTTCATGTTGGTTACTAGAATTAGAAGAAATCTGAGAAAAATTTAATGTTGGAATCATACCAATATATATATGTACAATTGTACCTTTTACGAGGTACAATGAATGCTCATATTAATATTCTTATGTAATTTATGGTGTGCCGCTAAAGCTTCGAAACCCCTATCCATTATTAGGGGTCATTTGGGGGGATTTTTCTCGAAAAAAGATCCATTATTCACAATTTTCGGGTGTTTGCCATTTTACAAATTTTGGATTTTTGTGTGAAAAAGTGACCCATTATTTAGAGCGACAGACCCTGTATGTCTTAATATGTGAGTACACCCCCCCCCCCCCTCCGGATTTACGTGCTTGTCTTCCGATACAGATTTTGTACTGTACATGCATATATCGTTGAGGCAATCAGTGTATTTACAAATGGGCATCCAGTACATACAGATATCCAGTGATCTGTAGCAGCTTTTGTCTCCTTTCTCATTTACAAACTGGGAAGATTTATAATTGTATGGAATGTCAATTCCGTGAAAAAAGGGGAAAATCCCTTTTTGAAATGGCGTAAAAAATCTCAACATATTCTATAATTAAGCTTTCTATCTTGGAGATTATTGTTATAGTTTATTCAATCTACATCCTGGTGTATGATCTGACAAATGAAGGGATCATTGTCTGTCACGCATAAATAGGTGTTTGGGAGGTGTACAAGTTTGTGTATGTTTAAAGAGAAGGTTGAGTTCTGGGAAGAGGTGAAAAATAATTTGTGAGCGTTATCATTCCTATTATGCAAGTGTGAAAGAACATCAGATGAAACATGTCACCTGAAAAGCATGGCTCTTCAAATGCCTTCATATTCAAAATATGGCATGTATCATCGTAAAAATCAGGACAGACTTTTAAGCCACGTGTTCGTGTAGTCCCATATACATCTTTCTTTGTACTGTGCTTGTAACTTCACCCAGACTTGGCCAGATTTCTTATCATTTTGATGATTCCAAAACCCTGCAATACACACAATACTTATATGCTAGATGATCAACCTTTACTGGTCGATTCCAAACCGTTTCTTTCACAATGCAATCACATGACCGGGGAGGTGTTTCACAAAGATCCTAAGTTGAACTTATCTCTAAGTTGGACTTAAAAATTATGGACAGCCATTGGAGTCTTAAAATGAAATATATTCAGAAGCAGAAATTCAAGTATTTTAGACTTTTTATAAATTCCACATCAAGAACATGAAATCTCCCATGATAATAGAAAATATAAATGATTTGAATCAACATTTTATGCCTTTTAAAATACCTTTAACAATATATTTTCAATGATGCTAATGGCTTTCCATAATTGTTAAGTCCAACTTAGAGTTAAGTTCTACTTAGGATCTTTGTGAAACACCCCCCAGAACTCAACTTCATCTTTAAACATGATTGTACAAACAACAAGCAGAGGGCTCTGTCAAAACACAACATAAATATTCACTAGCTAGCAAGTGGATGGAGTTAGAAAAAGGGGAACTGGAAGAAAACATTGTAAAAAGTATAACTTTTCATATATGTAAAAACCCAGAATCAAAAACAAAATGTTTCATCTTTTTTGAATGTTTCTCTCTTAGTGTGACATGTAGGGGTAATAGTATATTTGTAATAAGCGCTATATAAAAATTAAACATTATTATTGTTATTATGTATTCATAAGGTTGGCTAGGCTTGGCCTTATAAAATAGGCACCCAGTGCATACAGACCTTCAGACCACTTAGATTTTGGAGAGTAATGAGAGGCCCTGTGCACACTCCTGACTGCCACTGAACAGAGTCTGTGACTGTGGAGCTCTGCCTTAACCCATTGCCCACGGGAACCGGGTGACTCATGTATTAAGTCTATGGGAATGAGAGAATTTAGGAGTCAACGAGTTAATATGCCTCTCTTCCAGTTAGCCATCAAGCTGACTAAGGGGGAACCCCCTACTCAGAGCTTCACTCTAAGAGGGTTCTTTTTTTAATTAATATAATAATAGTGATGATATTGATATATATGCCATTCTTGTATAGTGCATATCACATTATGATATAATGTCTTACACATACATGTCTATTTGTTTCTCTTTCAGGCTGACATGTGGTCCTTAGGTATCACAGCCATCGAGCTGGCTAAAGGGGAACCTCCTAACTCTGACCTTCACCCCATGAGAGTCCTCTTCCTCATCCCAAAGAACAACCCACCCAAGCTAGAAGGCAGCTATACCAAGAACTTCAAGGACTTTGTAGAAGTCTGCTTAAACAAAGACCCACGGCATGTAAGTTCAACATCTTTCCAACATCAAATTCCATGTAATAATTGGCGCTATATTTCTCCTTAGAACTATAGAACTATATGCTATGAAAGATAACTAACAGTCTTTTTCAAGACTACACCAACAGTCCTTTTCAAGACTACACACCCTCAAGAAAGATTACCGAGAGTCCTTTTCAGGACTCCTCAATCCTTCCTCTCTCTCTCACATGGTGCATCCGCAAACCTACTGTATATTACTGTATATAATAATAATAATTAATATTTCTAAAGCACACTTTTCTAATTACTTACTCAAGGTGCTATGTATCACTATAAAGTAGGTCCACGGTATCACATAACCCCAATTTTTGTTTTAAATTGTGTATGAAGTCTGTGAATTCTATATGACATGTGTTTCCACAGTCTGAATCTATTGCAAGTCTAGAACATTTCTAACTTCCACAGTGAGTTTAACCTCCAAAAAGCTTATGGTTTTATATCAAGTTTAATCTGTTCAGTTGGATGCGTAATGCTCCACAAGATCAAGTGTAAACCATGTTTGACCTTAGAGCAACTTACTTAATGGAAACAATTCTTATAACCACTGCATTTATTCATGAAATGGTAGAATTCTAGAAGAGTCATGCAAAATATTTTGAACACAAAGAAATCCCAATTTCCATCTCCAAAATAAAATATATTTCATACTATTAAATACCAGTTTTATTACAAGTAAAAAAAGTATACCGATATTATCATCATTAACAAACTTTTAATAATGAGGTTACACAATACACAATCAGTTATTTGTCACTAACATCTCATCTGATTCCAAATGCATAAATTGTGACTGTTGTATAGGTATTTGTACTTTCTAATCCTTGTGTTATCTTGTATCTTCCAGCGGCCGACAGCCAAGGAGCTACTAAAACATCGCTTCATCAAGCAAGCAAAGAGAACCTCCTACCTGACAGAGCTTATTGAGCGTTATAAGAGGTGGAAGGCAGAGGGTAACGACTCACCGGACTCAGACCCAGAGGATAATGAATTGTAAGTTTTTGTCTAGGAGCTCTCCTCCAGGGGCTCAAAATACCTTCATTGAAATATTTTGTCTGTAAAAGTTAAGGAATTGAAGCTATGTAGGAGCATACATTGTATATTGGCTGTTTTAAACGGAGTGTTTGGTCACAGCTGCCATCTCAATATATGTGAAGCAACCACACACACAAAATCGCTATTTTGTGTCAAATTTTTTTCTTGGGTTGGGGAGGGGGGCTATGAAATACTGATAATATGAACTTCTGATTTCTTTTTTGGATGAATCTCAGATGAAGAATGAAGAAACTGAAGATAATGGCAAGGTCTCTCCTCTTTAAATGTGGTTATTTCCAGTTATTACTTTATTGTGTAGCTGTAAATCTCAATTGACAGATAACGAGCAGTTCTGTTTCCCTCATACTTTCATGTTTGTTGTCGCGTGGGAAACTGTATTAAAGTAATGATAATTAGCCACAAGTAGAATGATACATTGGAAAGCGAAACCAAAGAAGAATTGTTAAGAGTGGGTGTAGCTAGTTTTGCCTCCATTGTCTTGTGTTTTTTTATATTTTGTAATATTGAGATGGGGGTTCTTGGTCCTTAGGAAGGAAGCAAAAACATGGTTTTGTAGAAAGTGATTCACAAACTTCCTTTTAACTATTTTTAGCAGTGATTACATGAATCACAGCAAACTGTCTTTCTTAGAACTTAATTAAACATGAAATCGATTGCAAATAGAAAATATACCTACTTTGTTTTAAAGTGATATAAAGATATGGCATGGGTAAGAGATGAAATTCAAAGTCTTACAATCATAACATAGCCAGCCTATCTGTGTATTAACTTAATTGCCCCCCCCCCTTTTTTACAGCCCTAAAAAGACCATTTAGAATAACATGCCTGATTTTTACTACAAAAACACTATCAAACATTCAATTGTGTCTGTTTACTAAGAGAAAGACAGAAATTATCAAGAATTCTCTTGATAGAAGCCAATTTTTCATGGGAAACTGCTGTGTTGTGATGACTAGAAAATCAATATTCAGCAACGTTGTGTAAGTAAAATCACCCCCCCCCCCAAAAAAAAAGGCTAGGTATTAGTTAATTTGAACAAAAAACAAAAAACGTGGCGGTCGTATACACGTGTATCCAATGATCCGATCGTATGTCTGGACGTGTACACAACTACCTAATTTCATATTTCATATTTTATATTCATATTTATTTCATTTCCAACAGAAAAGTAAACAAAGATATTACATTTTTTTCTTTTTCCATACACGCTTATGCACAGCCTTAGTAGCTTGTTTGCTAAAGCTAGGGTAATAAAACCTTGTACAGGTCAGGGCTTACTGGTAGAACTGTAATTATTAAGTTGTATTTACCAGTAGATGTAACTCTTATTTATTTGTATTTGTTTTTGCAGCCCTAATGAGTCGCTTCAGAATAACTTGCCTGATTTTGACTACGGGAACACAATCAGGGGAAATCAGTACATTCCTGAGCCTCCTCCTCCTGAACCGCTGGTTGAATCTATCCCTAGAAGACAACCTAAATCAGAGTGCATTCAGTCCCTCCTCGGTCCTATACTCAGAGATGTAAGTAGGAGGTGGTGGTGGTGGTAGGTGGTGGTGGCAGTGGTGGTGGCGGTGGTAGTTCCATGACAAGAAAACTATCTATTTTTTTAGAACTTAATTGTCAGTAAATTATTTTCACAAAGGAATGAAAGTCTTTAGTCCAATCAGTACCTCCTTGTTACTATTCTCAGAGATGTAAACTTTATGAGCGCTATTCTTTTGATTGATATTCTTATTGAAATACTATGTTAAGTGGAAAGTTTTACAGTCTCTTGACCTCCACTGAATTGTCCCCTTTAATAAGTTTTCCAAGTTCTATCAGCCACTCGTCAATATATATTTTTTTAGATGTGCTGTATTTATCTTACGATTTTAAAAGAAAGTAAGAACCCTATTTGATTTGATTTGATTTCCGCATTTTTCCAAATACAATAACTGAATAACAAAGAGCACATAATATACGAAAGATTTAGTAGAAATATACAAACAATAATAACTTCAGTTCAAAATGTTATTTACATGTATACATATGATAACAAACTTAGTATTTCTATAACATTATTATAAATTTAAAGATTATCCAAACTATCTGTGGATATTACATATTTGTGGATATTACAGCTTTGAAACGCTCTCCCAGTGTCGCTAAAGCTATGGTCACAAATCAGAGCAGCGACCGACCGATCAGTAGCCTGCTCGGTCGCTGCTGGAATTAGGCATCGCCCAGCGATTAGGTCGGTGACCGGGCGGCGACCGCCCAGGCACCGAGCGTATTTTGGGCGGCGAGTGAAAAGTGAGCAGGCGCCGCCCAAATTTTAAATCCGCGCTAAAACTTCAGCGGCGACCCGGAGCGATGCCCTAAAAACGAGCGGTGCCTGGGCGGCCGCCGCCGGGCAGAATTGGTTAAAAATTCGCCGCTCGGTCGCCGAGCAGCCTACTTTTGGGTAATGTGACCATAGCATAAGCTCCATGACTGATGTTGAAGTTTTTAAGCGAGTGCTGAAAACTCACGGTTTTGATGAATGCTTTGAGTAATTATTATGTAAACATATATTGTAAAGTGCTTTGAAAGGGCCTTCGGTCCTGAAATGCGCTATAAAAGAATAAACTATTATTATTATTATTTCAAATAATGTCTTGTTTGTTTTCACTACAGCTCAAGCGCAAGAATGAGGGTTTATCCGGTGCCATCGATGAGCTACAGAACAGCTTTGATATGGCAGAAGAGTCGAGTCCAGGAATCTGTGATAGATTAGTCAGTCAGGTTGTCTCTAGAGTAGAAAGGTAAACAAAACTAGTGTTATACAGTAGGCTTGCGGATGCACCATGTGAGAGAGAAGGAGGATTGAGGAGTCCTCTCTCTCTCACATGATGCATCCGCAAGTCTACTATATATCTACATCACCATGCAAGCCTATACTTACAAGCAGCATCAAAACCAGCGTTATAGGGGTGTTATAAAGTGTTACTTTGTTAGATAGAAGAAAATTGATGATACTTGTTGCCTTTATTAGGGATCCAGTCTACAAAATAATCAAATCTGGATTGTTTCATAGGCAAGTTTGCTAGTTATTCTCCTGAAGATGGTTGGATCATACCGATCAATGGCCATGAAACAAAAAGGCTAAGAACCCAAAATATACTGTGAATGCAGCTCTTAATATATCTCTTCAGTTTTGAAAGTTTTGTCAATCATTTAAAACACTATCAACTTTGTCCTAGCTTATCATTTGATGTATACATACAGTTAAAGATAAACTTGAGTTGTAGTAAATATAGAAAATAAAGTCTCACAGAATCCATCGAAACTTACACTGAATGTTAGAGATTAAAAATAAATGACATGTGCCAAACAATTTATGTAGAAAATGTTTAGTGGCTGAGAAATGAGCTTAGAAAGATAAGGAAATCCGGGTAAGTAGGCCATGTGCTTAACACAGGTCACTATGTGCAAATGGAAGTTTTATCAAAGATGATGCCCAGTAAGTTTTTATTTCACTGGTTTAAACAACCCATTTACGGCAGGATAAACAATCCAGATTAAATCATAGAAATTTCTCTCAAAATACGATTCCCATACCAGAGCTCAAGTTAAGCTTTAACAACTGCATGATTCATACCCATTGTAAATTTGATGTTTTTTGTGTTTTTCATATCTTAAGAATGAAAGTTGGACTGGCTGAATTAGGGCCTTTGTTGAAGAAATGAAGATGTAAGCTTTGATGTGTCACATTCTTGAGAAACATCAATCGGGACAACATCAGTTTTGCACATAATTAAACATTATAAAACTTGGTAAGGGTATGAATAATTCAATTATTAATTGCATATCTTCTCATTTTTCCCCCCAGTCCTCCAAGACCATCAGTGTCAAGATCTGGTCAACATTAACCAATCATTACCCCCCCCCCCCCCACCCAGCAGCCATCGTCTCATGCTCGTGAACAGAACTGTACCAGCAGCCAAGCATGAGCAAGCCAAGCCAAGACTGTATGAACAATAATGAGCAGTCAATGATGCCTGCACAAGACACTATTGTGTCCTCATTGGAGGTGACTTCTTTGCAGAAAATGCAGAAAATGTAAAGATGGAGGTGAATTCTTTGCTGCAGGTTCAAATGGTAGATGGCAAGGAATGATGGAATAGAGGAAGAGATTATGATGTCATTGGTGATATCAACAGAGAAGGGCATTTTTCCAGAAAGGGCGTATCATTGATATCAAGCTGTAAACAAGGACGTGTGATTATCAAGCGGTAGAGAGTGTGCTTTGTTAATGGCTAATCTTTTCAGGATTTGTCAGCATTGGAGAGAAAGTAGTTTCTTGTTTAAAGGAGACAGAAGTGATTGATTGATGTGTCCATTCGCTTTCATAGAAGAGTTACAGCCAGAGTGACGGATGATTAGTAGAAATGCCTTACTTCAATTCTAGTTCAGCATGTAGACGTGTCTCCATTGGTACTGCTAAAAACGGTGTCACAAGAAATAGCCCTCAGACATTATTAACATCATAACACCCTCTTGTTCCAGTCTACAGTAATGACAGTAGAAATAGTATATGTATCTGGCTGGATTTTCATTACATTTGATGCTTGTAGACTCAGCTTCATGGAGAGTCGTTATGACAAACACTTGCGGAAAAACCCTTATGCGAATTTGTGCATGTTCATGAAAGAAAGGATCTTCCCGCAACCTTTGCTTTTGCGAGGAACCCTTATCTTCATTTTCGGGTTGTATGCTATAAGATCGTAATTTCCGTGTTACAATGCAACTTTACTGCTTAGCTCTGTCTCGCTACAATTTAATATGATAAGGTGTTGCTGAGTAACCATATATTTAGCTCTTGTGTAGGCTAATATATCCATTAATTCTTCTTTTTTCCTCAGTGTAACACAGACCCTAGTTTGATCTTCAACATAATCTTACTTACACTAATACATCTGATAGATAATCATCAGTGTAATATACTCATTTTGACATATAAATATATATATATTTTTGCATACTATTTCTATCTCTCCTATAACCCCTATGGCCATAGGAAGATGCCCTAACAGTGTTTAAATGAAAGCAAGTTTCTATTTACAGAAAGAACTCATCATTTTCCAGGCTTATTTTTAAACAGAATATTCTGAATTTACAGCATAATATACACTATTAACTATTATAAAGGGTGTTAACAAAAACAAAAGACAATTCTGCTTTCCTTGATGTACAATGGCATCAACATACTCAAGGTATTTGACACCAGGGGGGCGTTTCACAAAACTTGTCATCAGTGACAAATGACAATTTTTGTTATAAGCAACTGAAATCCTTGCTTCTGATTGGTTATCAGCAAATTTGTCACTGATTTTCGTAATTTTTCATTGAAAAAAGGCTTTGTGAAACGGGGCCCAGGATTCAACTTTGTTGTACCATCTAAAATTAGTAAAACCTAGTGATCAGACAGCCTGAATTCAAAATTATTTGGTCTTTGTTTTATGAGTATTGGGCAACGATTAGACAGAAGATCTGCGGATGGGTAGGGGGAATTCCCTTCCTTAGAAATGAACACACACACACACACACAGAGACAGACACAGACAAACATAGACAATCACTGTTGGGGTAAACCTGTGGCCAGGTTTGTTGAGGATGATAGTAATATTTGAGATGTGCTTATGATGTACATGTAGATTTAGGCTTCCATGTTGTCACTGGTAGTTTCCAGTCCTCTCTTTCGTCAATTTGATAATGAGTTTGAAATGTTCTGTCATCGTATTATGATTTATTTTTTCCTTCTCCATGTATGTGTGTTGTAAAGAAGGAACAGATGTTGTATATGGTTGTATTTATTCCTTATGTCAATCAGATTTTGGTATTATAGACTGAATATAATTTCATATTAGATGAATTTCATTGATGTAGGTTTATCGTTTGCATATTGACCTCTGACCTCTCAGATGCAATAAGTTATTTGTCCTTGATGGAAACATGTCAGAGGTTCGTAACCCAACGTCAAGATGCTTTTATTCTAATTTGTTTCTTCTCAAAGTTAATCTCAAGCAGAGAATGTGCATACATTGTGTGCGGGTAAGCCTGAATCCGATGACCGGGGTAATAATATATATATATCTGTAAAGCGCTTTGAGAGGGCCTTCGGTCCTGAAAAGCGCTAGATAAGAACTAGCTATTATTATTATTATTATACCATATTTTCACTTCTGTGCTATTGATATCATTTCAGAATCATAAATGGCCTGTTTCATCTTCATTTCCAATCTGTGTATTTATGAATCATTTGAGGGCTAGATAATAATAATCTTTTAAAGTCCACTCCAAATTTTATGAAGTTAAACCGAAAATGGAAATTCTTTTTGCCCGATTGATCGTGAGCCCGGCAGCCACTGAGCACCGCCAGATCGACGTTGCTCTATCCCTTATAGTTGAACGCCAAACAAGGTAGCAGCAACTCCCGTCTTTTAACGTTTTTTCTTTATGACGCGGCCGGGGTTCGAACCCACGACCTCCCGGTTGTAAGGCGGACGCTCTACTGACTGAGCCAACACACTGGTAGATTGTTTTGTGATTATGTGCTCTAGCGTTTCTGATACCCCAGAAGCAATTCCATCATTGTTATAATTTAAAACAATTGTTGAAGTAATATGCTTGACAATATGAACTAAAAAAGGATGGCTGTTTTTTTATAAAATCAAGTGTGATGATAAAAGCTGTCCTGAAGAGCTTGGTTAGGCCATTAAAAAAAATATATACATGTTTAAGGGAATAAAACATGAAAAACACTGCTAAAATTCTGATTTAAAAAAAATATTTAAAAAATGTCAGCGGCCATCTTGAAAAATAGCCCGACTGTCAGGAAAAATGTACTGATTGGCCATTTTGAGCGGCCATTTTGAAGAAAAAAAAGGGCCTCCTCCTTCCTATTTTTCAAAAAAGCAGGACGCTTAACATATTTTAATTTAATTTGGCGTTATCAGGATTTTGTCATTTCAAGTGCACATTTCACAATATGCAATAATCAGTGGTGTGCGATACAATTCTGAATCAACTTCCATGATCTTTACTACGTAATGATACCAAATGAATGCACAGCAATGAAATAATGGGCTACAGAATCACACTCTCCATGTATATATATTTTATTCTGTTTGGGACTGTTACGAACTACTGTAAGATGAGAGCATGTTACTTCTCTACCTGTTAAGGTCAAAGGTCAAAGAGACTTGACCTCTTCCAATTCACTACTTCTCATCAGAAACCTGCAATCATACAAGTCATGTGATTCATGTCTTTCATCACATTGGCTTTGAAACAAGGACACACTCATGCCCACATGGCCATACAATGAAGCATTCTTCTTAATGATACAAAGTGATGAATATTACCTAATAATAAAAATAATATACTGGTATCACATTTTATTATATATATAAATCACTTGTAATACCGGTACAATGTTTCTAAGAACTCAACAAAAATACAAAGTAACGTTAACCTACAACAATATTATACAGGATACATAACTCTAATAACAATTATATAATGATAATTATAATAATTAATCTTTACATAGCGCTTTATAAATTAACAAACAAAATATAATTTGATGATGAATCTTGCAAATTATCTGCATTTTAGGTACAAAGTTAACACCCCTTTGGCTCTCAACATTCTTCATGTGATTTAGTCAAGCAGTATAATGCCTTATTGAAGTGAGAGAAGTAGTGAATTGTAAAAGGCTTCATCTGAATTTACTTTGCATGAAGCTGTGTTGCAGCGGAATAGAGTAACCAAATTTGAAGCAGCATTATCTTGAAGATAGGATTAAAATTATATGGTTGTGTTTTTCTGATTCGCTCAGAAGTAGTAGGCTCCTTGAAGGCTTGATTTGTTAAATTATGTGAGAGTATATGTACATTCTTTGAATCATTGCTATTATTTTTGTGTTTGAAATTCAGTTTGTATTCTTTTCTTTGCACAAATTGTTCTGAGTGCTGCAACAGGTTTGAATTTAGTAACAATTTCTGAGAAGGTTGAGTCCTGGGAAGAGGTGAACAATAATTTGTGAGTGTTATCATTCTTATTATGCAAGGGTGGAAGAACATCAGATAGAAAATGTTCCCTGTAAAGCATGGCTCTTCAAATGCCTTGATTTTCTAAATATGACATGTAACATCATAAAATTGGGGAGGGATTTTTATGCCACATGTTCGTGTAGTCCCATATACATCTTTCTGTGTACAGTGCTTGTAACTTTATCAAGACTGAGCCAAATTTCGTATCATTTTGATGATTCCAGAACCTTGCAGTACACACCAATACTTATATTCTAGATGATCAACCTTTTCTGATCGATTCCACACCGTTTCTTTCACAATGCAATCGCATGACCAGAACTCGACCTTCTCTTTAAGTGTCTAATCTACAGAGCTCTCTGAATGTTCATCATTCTTAAGATATATTTGTTCTTTATTTCTGTGTGCAAAATATCTCCTTCCAATGGTCATTAATATTCATCTTCTTATTGGAGTATGAATTAATAATACTTTTATGTAACGTATTTGATGTGATGTTGCATGTCATTTATTACCATGTGTTAAATTCTCTTGTTTTTAAAAACTTACAATGAAGAACATAAGGAAATGTCCCTTCAATGTTTGACTAATTATCTGATATTCTATAACATGATATGTAACTTGTATGCAAATGAGTTTGTACATTTTCTAATTCGACTGACAGAAATCTGGTCCAAATGAAGCCTATTTTGTACCGAGTAATTTTGATGGTATTTATCTCTAGGTCATTAGATATTTTGATATGTATTTCAGCTTATGTGATTGACTCTATTTTGTATTTCTAGGACCATGAGGATTTTCCATGCCACATTTAACATTGTTTGCATGGTATTTATAGTTGTACCAGAAAATGGGTTCCTCATACAGATCTCATTGTACAGTTGAGAGAAGGAAATATTTTTGTCTTGTTATAGTCTGACTTTTGTTTTACATGTAGGTTGGTCCTTTTTTTTAAAATTAATAATATTTACTAGTTATATACTTGCTTGCATGGTTGCAGATTTATCAATTTTTTGTATTTTTCTCTTACTTCATAGTGATTAGTCTTTGTATGTTTGGAATGTTTAACTTGGAAAAACAACCTTTTTTTCAATGAGATTTAAGAGCATTGATACAACAAATGTTGTCTCTTATAAATAGATAATTATCTGTCAAGTAAGACATATTCTTGTTTAACTGGGATTTCTTTCTTAAAATGTAAAGCTTTTAAAATACTCTTTATTTATTTGTTTCCATTATAGCAAGATGATATACAATTGTGAATAAGGGTGGTGGTAAAACTTGTAGATTTGTAGAGTATTACTTTTTTTTTTATTGAAAGGAAGCATATTTCCCATGATTAGGGAAGTATGATTTTTTTAAACATGAAAAATTATTGATTTGTAACATGCACACATGTACAAGTACCGGTTTGTCCTCATGAGAGAGAGTTTTTATTTGCAGTTTAGATGTGGATGTGAAACGAATATGATCCTTCTTGTGGATGGCGGCTCTCCTAATGGACTTTACTTGAACTTGCTATGAAAGTGAGCAAATAATCATGCAAATTCTGTCACACAATGAACAATACAGGTCTAATACAGTCAAGTACAATTACAAAGATTGTGATTGTTCTTATAAAAGTAAATAAAGAGTTATGTTTCTTTTTTGAGTGCATTTCATAAATGCTCCCTGGGAAAATATAATCCATGATATTGTTGGCTCAAAATTCAACAAAAAAATATTTTTGGCTCAAAATATTACACAAATAAAGTTGACTCAAAGCCAAGAGGGTGTTTGATAATCAGTGTGAGGACATGAGTTACTGTAACACCCTCCTGGCTTTCAATAGACTGTCCTCAGTCTGTGTGTATCAAAGGGTAACATGGTTAGCATGGGGACCTAATACTGTGCTGTCTTTTCTTTCCAACGGACACCCTTTTATGGTATACCATAGATATTTAGCCCAGGGTTGAAATAATCTTGGAACTTCTGATGAACATGTGGAGGTGGAGCCCCAAATTTCATGATGGGATTTAAAAAGAGCAAAAGTTTATATTAACCTAGAAGAAAATGGAACAAATGTTTTGCACATGATACTTTTCCTGGTGTAGTTTATGCCAAATATCAACCAATAGACAACCATTTATATTTACTTAGTGTGACTAATACCTGTCATCTTGACTTTGTAATATTATAGAAAGAAACAAAACTTCTCTTTTTTAAATCAGTATTTGTTTTTTGCTTTGCTCAATGATTCTGTTTTCTTTCTTCTGTCTTGTTTTCATACAAATCAAAACGTAGTTGAAAGAAAACCATTGTAATTATTTTTTGTCAAAATGGTTATGTACAAATGAAGAACTGACGATGAAAGTACTACCTGTCTTTGCGTCTCTTGTCTTTGTGTTGAGTGAAAGTGTATTGAAAGATTGCTCTATTATTTCATGTTATATCCTGTATCAAGTACTATTTGGGAGTTGAACAAAAATTCTTTAAATCTTAATTGAAAACAATTTTTTTTTAAATAAATTGTTGATGCAGGATATAAAACAAATATACTATGCCTTCTATTCGAGATACTGGTTAAAACTATGGGCCTCTGTGACTCCAAAAGTATCGATTTCGACAACGATCATTGAATATTGTAGGATCGCATTGCTTCCAATATGTTCATTTGAACCATATTCATGACCCCATACCAAAACTTTATATTACCTTTAATTCTGATGTGGCTCCTGGCTACCATGGGTAAATGACATGTTTTAGCTGCTGGTGTTGGCTGTTATGGCCATTACAATATGATTCAAGTTGTTGAAACCACCAAATCAGAATTATGATTTGATCCAAAGTCTGATGAAAAGTTATCACACAGCTGATATTTATATCATTGAAACGTACTCTATGCAAAAATCAAGTCACACTCTCGTTAAACACATAATCGATGTAGAAATGTCAGATCAAGACATATTTGATATTTCTCAAGGAAGTTTTATTTACAAATAATAATATATCGCACATATCCACTGTTCACACATTACTGTAAACTTGTCAAATATATAGGCACTAGACAACTGTGATTTCTACACAGCACAGTATTATCTATCTACACATATTTACAACTTGTTGCATAGAGGCAAATACCAAATATATTATTCACTTCATAGTGCAAGTTGATCAGAAGGCTTTTGTCAGCAGTTATCTAAAAGTAATTCAAAATAAAACTAGACAGCTGCATGACTCTTGTCAGAAACATATTTGATGAAAATTGTTTGTACTGGGGGGTGTTTCACAAAGATCCTAAGTTGAACTTAAATCTAAGTTGGACTTAAATATTATGGAGAGCCATTTCTATCAAAATGAAATACATTCAAATAAAAAAATTGTAGTATTTTAGACTTCATAAATTACATATCAAGAACATGAAATCTCCTTGATAATAAAAAATATGAATGATGAATGATTTGAAGTAACATTTTGTGCCTTTTAAAATAACTTCTACAAAATATTTTCAAAGACGCTAACGGCTTTCCATAATTGTTAAGTCCAACTTTATAGGATCTTTGTGAAACACCCCCCAGGCATTGCAGCATCCTTGGGAGCTTGCACAGAATCAAGAATAAAATGAAATTATACCCTTATGCTCTCCCAGTATTCATCCTTCTACGTAGTTGCGATTCAACTTGAGTTTTTACACTCGAGCATATATTATACAAAATAAAGCAGCATGCTTCATTCATTGTAAACCAAAATGTGTCCATGTCTCCCCTCTCATCACTGATCTTGGTATTAGTAATTGTATCATACATAAGACCTTAACTCTCACTTACAAGTGTCTCAATAATCAGGCCCCAGCATACCTAGGTGATCTACTCCATTCGCACACATCCATGTATAATACACGATCAGCCAGTAGTAATATACTTGCACATAAACATGAGCCTATACAGTGCTGCTAAAGTACTATCAGTCAATACACTGAATGATGTATAGCTGAAGGTTTTCTAGATATAGATATTACTAGAATAGTACATGAAACACAATGATATGCAGAGGACAACTATTTTTTCCCTTCTAAATAGCGATAGCACAAATTATGAATAATGTTCTACCCTTCTTCTTAATAAGTACATGGTACATTTTGGACGGCTTCTACTACAAAACTGACCCGTTGTTCATTATTCTCTTTCATAGATAACAAATCACACACATGTATAAGATGCACTGAGAAATGCATGCTGTAAGAAGACGATCACAATCTAACACAAACCAGAAAGGCCTTTACTCAGTGTGGTATATATGGCAGTATTGAAACACCGTACAGATATCTTCATCTTTTCTCTTGGATGATGGATACTTAATATCTAAATATACTCCCCTGTTGTAACTCAGAAATCACAGTCAAGATTTTGTCATTTATCTTGTATCACAAGGGTTCTAAATCAGCTAATTTTGAACTGAAAAGGCTTAAAACTCTTATCAACTCAAATCTTGTGCAAAATGTTATCAAAAGAATATTAAACCCAAAATGAGTTAACGACCAGCCTTGTAGTTCTCAGGACACAGACTTAGCAACCAACATAATCTAAAAGCAATCAGCTTCTAAAAGTAATATGTCAGGAATTGTATATAATTGTGAATTCATAATCTCCTGAGGACTACCCAATTTTTCTGGAAAGCATTGAAGTACAAAGTACCTAACTCAAATGTTTTTCAGGGAATTTTCACAAGATAATACGAATCTGCAGAGCATAGATTTTCAATATGCATTCCATATAATTATTAACGAAATATTTTAGAATTTGTAATTTCTCATTAATTAATTGTTTTCACAGCAGAGAGCACTTCCAGGGGGGCGTTTCACAAAATTTGTCATCAGTGATAAATGACAGTTTTTGTTATAAGCTAGTGAAATCCTTGCTTCTGATTGGTTATCAGCAGAGTTGTCACTGACTTTTGTCATTTGTCATTGAAAAAAAGGCTTTGTGAAACGCCCTCCTGACTTTGAAGTTGAACTTTGCAAATATAACAATGGTTGAGATCACAATCTTACACTTACAATTCAAAGTAAATTGAAAAAACAAGTTTGATAATGAGCTTTACACATGTATGAAATTAGAAATATTGGTCGTCTATTACAATAGTACAATCAAGGTGAAGTATTGTCCAGAAAGCCCCAATGGTACATCACACTCTGCCTTCACAGGTAGGACTAGAAACCATTCTATGGATAGGACTAAGAACTGCTTAGGAAGATGAGAAACTATTCAAACCGAGAACTGCATCAAATATTGGACTAAGAACTGTCCTACAAGTAGGCTTCAGAATAGTTCTAAAGAATAGGCTAAATACTGTTCTGCAGGATGGACTAGGAACTGTTCTCTATTTTGGAAAAAGAACTATTCTATACTTGGAACTAAGACCTGTTTTAGAGGTTTGATTATGAACCATCCTAAAGGCAGGATTATGAACTGATCTCTAGGGTGGGCTAAAGCCTACTGGGACCCGTTTCACAAAGCCTTTCATCAATGACAAATGACAAATATTAGTGACAAATCTGCTGATAACCATCAGAAGCAAGCATTTCAGTAGCCTATAACAACAACTGTAATTTGTCACTGATGACAAGTTTTGTGAAACACCCCCCAGGTTGGACTAAGAACGGTTCTATTCTGCAACCAGCTCCCTAGACGGTTGTCTCGAGGACTGGGCTGACTTCATAGTTGTTTCAAGTTGTTCCAGGTCCTGTATCATCAGGTCTATCTGTTCATCCTCTTCCTGTTTATCCTTCATGGATGCATTGCGCACTGCGCTGTATTTGTTCTGAATCTGTGAAGGAAGGGAAACAAAATACCATTATTGAATGCACTTCACTCAAAATGGTGGTGGTTATTTGACCTGACTGCTAAGAAAGCATGAATGCTTGTAAGTAAGCAACCAGACGGCCGACGGCTTTAGGTCCTCTCTGAGGGACCTGGTCTAATTAATGCCTTACCAAAGGGCATTAGCACATCGACTTGGTTTCGAACGTGGGTCACCGGATTACGAGACCACTGCTCTACCGACTTAGCTAACGTGCCTCCTCGAAGTGAGAATACATGTAGGCCTGCTTCAGGAAACTTACATCAATACCAACCTGCAATCATTGATATGAGCTACTAAAATTATAGCATTTGAATGATAATGAGCAAATGCCATTTTAGAATATTAAGGCATTTGAAGAGCTATGCCTTTCAGGGAACATTTTTTATCTGATGTTCTTCCACACTTGCACAATACAATAATGCTCACAAATTATTGTTCACCTCTTTCCAGAACTCAACCTTCTCTTTAAAGAAAAGTAAGTATTCCAATGCAGATGTATTTTACCTCTTGAAGAAGTCTGGTGACCTGAGGGAAGTCCTTCATCTTCTCTCTATCAGCTAGGATCTCACCAAGGTTCTGCTCTACATACGTCTCTCTACTCCTCATCACCTCCAGGATATCACTTAGCTTCTCTGCTTTGGTCGGGTGTGCAGGCTTCTCAGGAACTTTGCTCTGAAAGGAAACAAATTTCAGATATAACATAGTCACGATGATCCTGGTTATATTCATTTTTATATGGCACAAACAATGTAATATATATCACATAAATGAATTGCATTCCAACTGCAAGGAAAGTGACTTGTGAGTATAGATAGTGTATTAAGTCTGGTGTACAAGAAAGTTAAATCTGAGCTTCATCAACAAAAGCTCTTTCTTTCATGCTCTTTCGTTGATCTTCATCTTAAATTGTCCTCTTATTTGGGGTAGTTGGTCCTGTAATAGTTGGAATTTCTATGCCAGTATCCCATTTATCAATTGATACTGAGGCAAAGTCTGTAGTGACCATTGTTCTACTGTCAATTCTTTCATCTCTGAACCAAACACTACAATTTGTATAGAGTACCGAAGCTGTGACATCACACAAATCAATTTTTAAAATTTTCTCAATTTTTTCTTCATTTTCCAAAAGAGCATACAAAATAATGACCGATTGTCGAAAACCAATTGAATATGTTAAGTATTGGCTGAGATATGACCATCTGAATAAGTATATGTCCTATGGGAACTCAGTGTTATAGTGCTCTTGTTCCTAATCATTTTTAATGACGTCACACTTCACCACTCTATACATTCCTAAAGACCTAAACCCAACCCTACAACCTGAATGCAACTTTAAAATAAACCTATGAGCCAATGCTTTTTTGGAGCAAATGTCTCATCAACCATTTATAACGTAAAAATCCTCCAGCCCTTACCTTTTGATATGGTTTGAATGGCTTCTGCAGCCTCTGTAGATCCACCTTGTTCTCTCCATAGACGGTAGAATGCTTCAATGCAAGACGCAGCGACCTGAGGTTGCTCTGGATATCAGGGGCAGTATACACCTCAGGATCGTCTGGTGCATCGTAGAACATCTCGTAACCTTTAAACTTCTGAGGGACATTGATGGAGTAGAGGGCGCTGTCCGCCCTGTGCTTCCGGGTCTTGGGTTTGTCTGGGGGTCTAGGGGCCTGGGAGGGGGGCTTTGGCGCATGTTTCGGGGTCTCGTCCTCGGGGTGTTCATCCACCTAGGTAAAACATTAAGGAAAAAGTAAAATTGTAAGAACTACAGGAATTGCATTCATATATTAGAGCTGAAGTTCTGGGACCCGTTTCACAAAGCCTGTTTTCAATGACAAATTACAAAAATCAGTGACAAATCTGCTGATAACCAATCAGAAGCAAGGATTTCAGTAGCTTATAACAAAAACTGTCATTTGTCACTGATGACAAGTTTGGTGAAATGCCTCCCTGGTCAAATCTAATTTACTGGTCACCTAAACTATCTATCCCCCCAAAAAAACTTTTCTTATAATTGTTCAGGATGACAGCAAGGATGACTACACATGAAAGCTGCTTATTGCCAAATACCCAACTACAAATTGATGCAGTCTGTAAATGGATAAATATGTGCAATGTCAAGGCCAAAATAGCTGTCTGATTCAATTCACCAATTATATTAAAGTCTCTTGTAACTGCATAGGAAAGTAAATGGTGAGCCATTTATAGGTCGCAATCTTTCACTTCTCCTGTGACTGTACAAGTCCAGACCAATCATCTAGCATATCATGAATGGAATTACCCTGATGGCAACAAAACCATTCACCAATGACCTGGAGGGTGTTTCACAAAGATCCTCAGTTGAACTTAAAAATTATGGAGAGCCATTTGTAGCCTTAAAATAAAATATATTTAAAAGCAAAAATTGTACACTTTTAATAAATTCCACATCAAGAACATGAATTCTCCTTGATTATAGAAAAATGAATGATTTGAATAAACATGTTATGCCTTTTAAAATAACTTTTACAAAATATTTTCAAGGATTCTAACGGCTTTCCATAATTTTTAAGTCCAACTTAGAGATAAGTTCGACTTAGAATCTTTGTGAAACACCCCCCCCCCCCCCTGGCCTACAAGTAGGCTGTGCAATGCATATGCAATAAGAACTTTTTTTTAGCCTAAAAGAAATTTACCTGTGTTAAGAATACAGGTTCATCAGCAGTCTTGTCCTTGGCCTTGGGTTCAGGTCTTGACTCATCTTCAACATCTGATTCACCAAAGCTCTCCTCAGTCCATGTCTTAGTCCTCTCCATCCGCTCCTCCTGATCCTCCCTCTCAGGCAATGGATCGGTCCCATCTTGGTTGTTCTGTATGGGTGGTAGAGGCTGCGAGGATGGACGAGTCGATTCCTCCCTGGAGGGGTGTTTTGATTGCCTTGGTGGAGGGGTTTGGGATGTGGTTGGTAGGGCTGGTTTGGAGTCTAGGGTAGGACCTTCAAGCATCAGCTGCAGTGGTTTCTTGGGAATGGGTGGAACTATTTCTGCTACCTGCATCAACATAGAAATAACAAAAAATCATAACAATACAACAGGGAAAGTCCAAGCTATTTTGTTCATACATTAATGCTAACATCTACAATTTTAGAACAACTGATCCTTGTATTAATTTGCAAGCCCTACTAGAACTTGGCATTATTGAACACTATTTTTCTGTTGTTAATACATGTTCATAATACAATTATACTTGGTGCCTTACGTGACACTAAATGATACCTTGGCCTTGCTCAATAACCCTACCCTAACCCCATTTTCAAGAAAATAAAGCCGGTCCAAATGTCCCCAAAGCAAATATCCGATCATCTTGAAGAGGGAGGCGCGATAGCTCAGTTGTTAACGCAGTGGTCTCATAATCTAGTGACACGGGTTTGAAACCAAGTCGATGCGCTAGTGCCCTTTGGTAAGGCATTAATCCTCATTACCAGGTCCCTCGGAGAGGACCCAAAGCCGTCGGCTGTCTGGTTGCTTACTTACAAGCATTTATACTTACTTAGCAGCCAGGTAAAATAACCACAACCACCACCAGACTCACCTTTCTATGCGGTTTGTTTGGTACCACAACCGGTGGCTTGGGTACCATGCTGGGCTTCTTCCTGACCATACGGATACCAAGCCTACTGGTAAGGTACCGCTTGAGAAGGGGAGGGTCACCGCTGTTACGGGTGGTGAGGGGGTTGTTATGGATGATTAGCTCCTGAAGCATGGGCCAGCCTGCTACTCCTAGAAGTCCCTCCTCCTCAGATATCTACAATCAAAGGAAGAAGTGGTCAATACCAGCTAAAAATAACATTAAAACATCATCATCTCAATGATCACTATCTTTAGATCTTAGTTTTCAACATCATAATAATAATAATAATAGCTAGTTCTTATATGTAGCACTTTTCAGGACCGAAGGCCCTCTCAAAGCGCTATACAGATATATATATATTATTACCCTGGTCATCAGATTCAGGCTTACCCGCACACAATGTTTGCACATTTTCCACTCCCTGGGGAGCATTCCAGCCAGGCGTCATTTTTACAAGTGCACACTTGCTAATCTAACCTCATTAGCTTTCGTATCCTACCGGGTACCCATCTAACACCTTGGTGGAGAGTGGCAAATGTAGATCAATGTCTAATTGCCAAAGGACATTAGTGCCGCAGACCTTGTGATCCACCGTCCGGTGACATATCCACTTGTCCACGACACTCGTCCACGACATCCTGACAACCATCATCCTAACAATCCCAACCACCATCATCATCATCATCATCATCATCAACGTCGTTCTCATCATTATCACCACTACCACTACCATCACCTTCATCACCACTATCACTGACATGCCATCCTACCTTATTATAAGCCAGACTGAGAGATGTAAGCTCAGGGAATGGTGGAAGAAGTTTGTTCATCTCGCTGTCTAAGACGTGAGAAGCATCAAAGAGATCACCCTCCTCCTCAATGTCATCAAGAAGGTTCGACATTTCAGAGGCAGCTCCTTTTTCTATAAAAATCAAAGATGGATAATACAATTAGAATTTTCATCTCTTTCTTCATCATTGTTTTTATTATCATTGTGATAAACCCATTATTTAATTAATATCATAACTATAATCATCATCATCATCATCATAATCGTAACAACAATCATCATCATCATAATCATTATCACCGTCATCATCAGCATCGTCATTGTCATTGACACCAACATCATCATCAACATTATAATCATAATCATAATCATAATCATGTTTCTAATTTCTTTGCCCAATACAATGATGACACACTTGAGAGTTCACTCAAGCTGCATCAAACTCTCTTTGATGCTCAGATATGAGTATAGGTACATACTTTGTTATAATGTTAGAATGACAACTAATCAAACCCCAAATACATCCCATAAAAAGAGAAATAGAAGATTGTACCTAGCTCACTGCCCTGTGGGGTGCCGCGTGGACTGCCCTTTGGTGTGGTCCCCTCACTCCTCTCGTCCTGGTCCTCCTTGCTAGCCCCACTCTTTTTCTTTCCCTTCCCGGACCGGGGTCGACCCTTGCGTAGAGTGGAGTCTGATGTACTGTCTACAGCCACTAGACGACCACTCAAAGCTTTGAGATACGGCACAGACACAATCTCATTCTTATCAAGGTTGAGTTGTCGCAGCCTAATAGAGAGGGGGAGAGAGAGAGAGAGAGAGAACACAAATTAGGAATATATTCATATCTGCTGAAGTATTACTATAACTATCTGAAAAAATTACTATAACTATTTTTCAAGACTTCACAAACAGTCCTTTTCAGGACTACACAATCCTCTCTCTCTCTCTCACTCATATGGTGCACCCGGAAGCCTACTGTATATCTACATCACCATGCAAGCCGACACTTACAAGCAGCATCCAATTTGTGTTAGTCATATAATAACAAGAACTTTATAAGAGCACAAATATTTACACAACGATTTTGCAGACGTACATGAACAATGATATCAAAATTTGAACGTGTCGTCATGAAACATGAAATATACTTGATATGAGGTACTGGATAAAATATTCATACTCACTTTCTAAGTCCAGCTAGACTGGCGAATATGGCAAGATCATGTAGGGCATTGTCATCTAGGTTGAGGATCTCTAGCTTAGAGAACCTGGGCATTCGAGTGAACTCAGAGTCACTGAAAAAAAAATACTGGTACGTTAAAATGTTGTTATTAAACAAAGGATACACAGGAGGTATATACGGGGATACAAATATATACAGATATGTACAGTATATACAGGCAGTGAGAAAGAAGATGTATACCTTGAAATAATATATACCCTAAATGAATAGCATACATGGTACACACAACCCTTACTGTAAATACATTTGATATCAATTGAAAATGAAAATATAGAACTAAAATAAAGTATGCTTTAAGTAAAATAAAATTTATGATGGCTGATGTAGATTATGAAGCTCAGATTTTTCTGTGTTTCAACTCTGCTGTTCTCTCACATTCAACTTGGCCACATCAGGATTGTAGAGGGCAGTATACCAGCAAGGGGCTGACATCAACAGTAATTGATGCTATAATGAAGATACAAATTACTGGAGAAACCAGCCCTTGCTGGCATACCATGATCGAGAGTGTGGAAGCTAGACATCCTACTGTCCATTCTAGCTAGGTCACCATTGAGATGGGTGAAGTGATGGAGTCTAAGCTTGGTGCTATACAGGACATACAGTTTCCACAAAGCTTCTTGAGAATTAAGCCTCCATGTACCAAGCAGACCTTTCCTGGTACGTTCCACCCACATGCATTTACCAAACATGTTACTACAAGGAAGTCTTGTTTTTCCATAGAATGCTTTTTTGAGGTGGTCTATTGAGTGGAGTAGCAAAAATAGGCCATCTGTACTAGTTCAGCCAGAAGGGATTAGACCACCCAGGGAAGTCACTGACAGGTGGCTATATCTCATCAACTCAGCTCTCAATTAACATAAGAAAAAAAGGATCATGGGGGATCAACAGGCACCGATTGGGGAAGTTTTCTATATAGAGGGAGCAAGTAGCTATAGTAGTACAGTGGGGCTTTAAGTGACAAGCCAGTAATTTACATATAGTTAGTTATACAGCGGCCATTAATACTGTAGATATCTTCTTTGCAGAGCATAACAGGTTTGGCCCTTAATACCAAACACAGGGGACTTGATACCAGCATGGATATAAGATAGAACACTGCATGCTTTCAACCAGACCAGCAAAATCACTTTGGTCCGGCCTAGGTCCAAACCAGCTCACAGGGAAGCCCAAAGAACATATTTCACACCTTTGAGAACAAGGGTTAACCAGGGGAGATAACCACCCCAACCTTGGGTTAAAAAAATCAAAGGATTCAGGGAATACAAAAAATTGCATCTAACAACATTCCTCCTTTTGAGTAAAAAATTGGAAAGAAAGAAGGAAAAAAAAGAATTTGCAAAAATTAAAAATTAAAAACAAAATCTGGGAAAAAAAATCAGGAAACCGGTTTATATCTGGTAATTATCAGGCCTGGTTAACAGCCTGGAAGCTAGAGCTATCTCTTACCTTATTTGTATTTTGAACGGTTTGCCCATCTCAGGAGGTAATGACCTAAGCTGGTTTCCTGTGAGGTACAGGACCTTAAGGCTGGTGAGCAGACCAAGGTTACCCACATCATCTTTAGAGAGGTTGTTGTGTGATAGATCCAATACCTAGACAGACAGACAGAAGAATGTTAACAGAAAATGATAATTAAAACAGCAACAAATAATGACAGAATGAGGCCGTAAGATTGCTCAGTGGTAGAGCAGTATTCTTGTAACCGTGAGGTTCCAGGTATGAAACAATGACAATGTGTTAGTACCCTTTGGAAAGGCATTCATCATCATGAATACCAAGTCCCTGGGATTGCACATAAATCAGAACATGCCCCGGACGATTTCGGCCTACAATTAAAAGAATAAAAGAAGACCAATCTTGAATATAGCGTTGGTGTTCACACATGCTTTCAAACAGACAACAATACTTAATTAAATCTGTTGCATATATCACAAATTCTTTCTAATATGATCTCATATTTAGAATTGAAGAACAATTCAAGATCTCAACATGCAAGCATAACAAACCTATAACGTTTTCAAGCACCACACTATGAAGTTGGATCACACCAGATGTTATGTCCTATTCAGATGAGAACCATCAAGGTAATGTTATCAGCTATCCAACAAGTTAGATGAAAGAGTGAAGTACAGCTATAGGTACACCTTCCTCGATCTGTTCCGCTTCTTATATAGAAGAGTATGCTTTGCAAAGAGCTACTTCAGATTTCTAATGTTGGGTGGGATGGTTTACTTATACACCTCCACCTTGGTGGGATCCGGAGAGGGAATGAATATGAAATTCATAAAGCAAGAGGATCATCACGAAAAAACAATAGCAATGGAAAACCCCTTCCTAGACCCCTATTCATGAGGCATAAAGCACACAATAGTTGTAGGTGTACTCAGGTGTGTAGTCTGTGCTTGGTAGGGGAGGAAGGTTTGATCGGGAATGGGTCCCCTGGAGACTCAACACAAAGGAGGCTAGAAATGGCGCGCAAGGCCCCCTAGATAGAAGTGACGCTGTACCCTTGACAATGCATTCAACAACTAACAATGGCTATTGCAAACAGCAATGGAAACATTCAAACATGTCTCTATAGAGGACAAGATACTTGTTCTAAATTTTATATTTTGGGAGATTCCATTCTTGTATGGATCTCTAATTATTTGCAATGTTAGGTTGGATTTCATACCTATGTGGGGGAGGTAGCCTTTACAACCATTGATGGCTGGGAAGCATTTTCAGAGTTGCTATGCAGTGAGCATCTTCTTACATTGTTGTCAAGCACAACATTGAATAATGGTATGACAATACTACCATTTCATACAAAAGGATATATTGTGAGACACAAAAAATAAAAAATTCAATTAGAACATGTATCTTTTCAAATATCGAATGCTGAAAATAGCAACAAGTGCACGCCATAAAACTTATTGACTTGCGACAATGAGAAAGCAGACGTAAAGGGCGGGAAATTCATAATGGATCAATCAATAGGCAATATTTGTTGGCAACCCGTAGTATATCTTAATTCCATAGAAACTGCACACATTGAGAACATCAGACTTGCACATTCAAGCTTTGTGAATAGACTGAGAAAATGACAATTCTTGTGATTTATTCTTCAAAATCCTTCAAAAATATCTCAAGTGGAATGCACATTAAAGCTCTGTATTGAATATGAAAGAATATTATACTCTTCTGATACTATCGATGATTCTATTCTATATTTGATAGAAATCAATGCAGCCCAAACAAAGAGGCTTTCATCCCAACAAATGAAGCAAACAATTCCAGCATGACAATTGATTACTAGATCAATGAATGGTTAAGGCGGGAAAACTGCCCTGCATTCACTCAACTGGGCTAGCTGATAACCGAACAAATTGAAAATGGGGTAACATTGGCTAGCTCTTTGTGCTAATTCAGTGCATATACCACAAGCCCATGTCATTCGGACCAAATAAAACTTTCCTGAACAACCATTCTCTCTCTCTTTCTTTCTTTCTCTTTTTCTCTTTCTCTCTCTTCCTCTCTCCCCCTCTCTCGCTTCCTCTCTCTCTCTCTCTCTTTCTCTTTCTCTCTATCTGTCAACGCATGCCCTGTATGCAAAAACTTTTTTTTTCTTGTTCCCCGCATATGAAACAAATCCAATCCTTTATCAAAACTTGAGTAATTTCATGGACATGTTTGAAAATTTCCCACCCAAAACAAATGAAAAGCCGTTCACGAAGGAAATCACACAGTAGCTTATGATGCATATAGATCTTCCACACTCTAAAGCTCATATCTCTCTACACAAATGTGAATCATGTTATCATGGTGTAAGAATCATGACCTAGCTGTGTTAGGCGTCCAGTAAGGGACAAAAGTTCCTTGATTTGAAATAAAGACTTGATATTTACAACAACATTGCACCACCTTCTCCTCTAACAGTGTCTCAAGCATGCATCTCATTTTTTGTTTGGGATTTATTAAAATCAAATTATTGCAAGGGTAGACTTATATCTACATCTAGAGATCTCTTGAGTGAGAATATCAAACTTACCTCCAGATAAGGGAAATGATTGTAGTCTAAATGAATACCTCTCAAGCCATTGAGAGGTAACTCTAGCTCACGTATGATTGGGAAATGATTGAAGGCATCTGTGAACAATCAAAACAGAGATAAATTAAGAGAAATTGAATTTCAATATTTCATAATGTTAGTATTTTATAAGAGTTGCCTTCAGTTTTTCGCCAATTACAATCTGTACATTTCAAACACAAACTTGTTTCATTTAGAACTATTCATTTACACTTCATTTCAAACATATTTTCAAACCATCACAGAAAATATGAAAAGGATGTACTGTAAAATCTATGTAAATGTAATAAACAATGACTGCATGCAGTTTCTTTCTTTCATTTCAAATGAACTTCTATTTTGAGCAAAATTTTTTCTTCTCCATTTCACAATCTTCTTGATCACTCAAACAGGAATTTCTATAAAACAGGTCAATGATACGACATGGCATCATTCCACGTTGGTTGGTTTGTTTTACTCCCAAGACTGCTAAGAAATCAAGTGTATGCTTATAGGTAAGCAACCAGGGGACCAACAGCTTTAAATCCCCCTAAAGAACTTGGTAACAAGGGTTAATGCCTTACCGAAGGGCACTAGTGCATTAAATTGGTTTGGAACTCGGGACCTCCCAGCTAGGAGACCACTGCTCTACCACTGAGCCTCCTTAAGAGGTTTTATTTTTCATATTATTACTTCTTAAAGCTTGACACATCAAAACTCACTTTCAATTTACCATTTTTGTAAAGCCATTATCATTATTCTTGTTAGAGTTTGCGTGTACATTTGTGCACAGGATATATTTCTTTCCTCCTGATTCAAGATTTAAGGATGGATCAAGATTTAACTTACCAAATGGTAGCAGGTTTTCACCAGCATTGACGTACGCAACATTAATGAAGAGTTCAAAATCTTCTTGCTTGACCTCGGTCAAATCCTGTCCAGATATATTGATGGAGCACAGATCAGTTGGGTCTTCAACACAACAGTGTGTCAGCTACATGTACAGACATGAAGATGGTATGGGATAGAAAGAGCAAGGGAGAGAAGTGGAGGGAGAGAGGGGGAGGGAGGGAGAGAGAAAGGGAGAGGGAGAAAGGGAGAGAAAGGGAGAGAGAGGGAGAAAAGACAGAGAGAAAAAGGGGGAGAAAGGACAGAGAGAGGGGGGGGGGGGGAGAAAAAGATAGAGAATTTAAGTAAGATTAGTATTGGAATTGCATTAGAAAGCTGCAATAGCTGAATAAAGCTGAAAATTACAGCAATATCATGGATTATTATGATTGATTTCGCAAATAATGAAATGAAGGAAAAAAAATCTACACTATACCAATACCGGTATACTGTTTCAACAAAGTATATTTTTCCATCAAATCAATACCCATATTATTTTACCAATTGTTCAATATGTTTGTTTCATTTCCACTCCTTTGACTATACTCAAAGGCATTGTTAAATCTGAGATGCACGGCCCTACGTGCTACCAGTGTCTGTGATATGGTGTAATATTGAAGCCCTAAAAAAATTGCGCTTCAAAATGATCATGAAGTGCCTCAAAAAAGTAAACATCTTTGAGTGACCGGTTTTACCATAAAAGGTACTCATTTTCCCCAAATCCCAATAGACTTTAGTGTTACGTATAAAATCTGTTAGGAAAACGCAAAATTTGATTTTGATTCAATCATAAATATCTTGATAATCAGACAGGCGATTGGCTTGTAAAAGTCATGGGATTCCTGACTGACCTAAAGATTTATAATTATGATTGCAGCATGAGCTAAATCCAGGATTTTGTTTCAGAATCTGAGGCAATTTAAGACACATGAGTATCCAATGATTTTCCTAAATGAATGATTTTTTCCATTCTATCATCATCTCATATTTTTCACAAAATCCTTCTATTAACAAAACTTAAACACTTTCAAAGATATCAAAAGTATACATTCAACATTTAACATAGAAATGTGAGTATCGCTCACATTATGTACAGTTTCTATCAACAATAGTTTGTTTGAGTAAATGAGTAAAATCTCACCAAAAAGAATCCATCCAAAACTCCAGGAGTTGTGCTCTCCTCTTCTTCATCGTGTTTGTCCCTGTTTGCTCTTCTTTCTTCTTTCTCCTTCTGCTTGCGTTCATACTTGAGCTGTGCGTATGTCTTAGGTTCTGCAGTGGGTTGATGGGTTAAGTGTCGGATTTGTTCTGTCCTATGAGCAACCAACCATGCTCCAGCTGAAGAAAGACACAAATAAGGAAACTATAACTTAAAATGCAAACCTTAAAGCGGGACTGCAATACTTCAAGCTACTTAATCAGCAATGCCTAAGCGCGGTACCCGTTGGTCCCCCATGATCCTCTTTTTCTTGTGTTAATTGAGAGCTGATTTGATGAGATAACCACCTGTCAGTGACTATGCAGGGAGGTCTAATCCCTCCTGGCTAAACTAGTGCAGATAGAATTTCTTGTTTGTAACATGAAATGTAATTAAAAGTGTTTGATATTGACTTTTAAGGAAAATTAAGATTCTATATATACTCTTGAGCTAAACAAGAAACTACACTACACTGTAGTCTGTACATGTAGATTTTGCATTCTTGAACACGAATTACAGAGCCTTGAATGCAGGTTTTCCGGTAATGGGGACATGCATAAAATCTGCTTCTTTTAATTTTGAACAAAACTTAAGTTATAAAGATCTTTTTTGTCACAACAATTTTTTTGATGCTAGCTAGCTAGAACTATCAAAGAAAAAGATCTCACATCAATTTTTAATTTCATTATCTTTTCTCCATAAATGTTGCATTTTAATGCATCAAATGTTTGAAAAAAATCAATGTTTGCTTGGCACATTGACTATCATGTCTACTTCTTTTCAAAACTTGTTAAATTCTAGGTTAGGGAAAGTGCCACACCCACCCCCATTCGTGGCTGCCTACCAGTAGAATCTAGCTGATGCGGCCCTGGGTTACAAACGAAGCAATAAAAAATTAAATTGTAAGTGCTGTGTTTGGAATCTTCAAATCTACCATTTTAATTTAACTGTTTGGTCTCTGGATACACAATTTGTCAGGGGAACCAGGGCAGCGTTTCATAAAACCGTCATAAGTACAAGTTCAGCGACATCCCATTGAAGCGCGTGTTAGTACACGCATTTCAATGGGGTGTAGCCGAACTTGTATGAAGGGGTGACCAAAGTTCGCGGACGTTTTAGAACATATTACAAAATGTGATATTCGATATATGATTTCTCATATTCTACACAAATTTATTTATTTCAATTATTACCAAATGGACGGCAAAGTTTTTTACTACAAATTTGTTCAATTAGAAAATTTATCGTCGAAGGATGTCGGAGATATGGCGATATAAAAATTCGATGTCCGATCATGCGTGCGCGCTACATCAAAAAAAGTCATAAAAACAACGAGACCTAAGTTCACGCACGGGGGTTTACAGTTGATTTATCAAAAAAAGCGATCCATAAAAAATAAGGTAATATCATAATTTGCAAGACAAGATATCATACAATCAGTTGGTACCACTTTTTACTTACAATTTTGAGGAAATCTGCTCTCAAATTGAAGATTTTCAGACCCTTATCGGTAAGTTGATAATTTTTCGGAACGGACGCAAAAGATTGCAAAATTTGCTGATCTTTTGTCAATATTTTCACAATTTCGTACCCAATTCCAAAGAAATTTTCAATCTGGGTAATTTTATGTTCCTCTTTCTATTGGTGATATCAGATTTTCGAAATCTTACTGATTTTTCGAGATAGCGAACTTAGGTCACGCGCGAACTTTGGTCACACGTCCATACTTACGACGGTTTCGTGAGACGCAGCCCAGACTCACAACGTCTGGGTATATTTATACATGTACGGTTAAGACTTAGATCTAGACTAACTTAAGTTTCTGTCCATTTTTAGTGATTTTGTATGCAACTTTTCATTCCTTACCCACACCGGCCTCCAGTTAAAACTCTGACGAGTATTTTGGAGGACCGACCAACCAAACCAAGAACCAAGAATGCAGAAATATTTGTTTATTTTATTAGTAAAATAAGCATGCATGAGTGATAAATACTAATATGTTTGGCAATGTCTTTTTCCATTGGGTCATGCAATCGATGATAAAGCATTATCTGCCAAGCACCAGCAACATTTCATCAACATTCCACTTTCTTCATCGCACTGCACTCACTGCGATAATTCACTCAGCTCAGCTCAGCCATGCATGCATGCATCATTCACAACTCTTTCCAGATTCAGTGCGTGCACTCTTGTTTACAAAAATAGCCGTCATTAGAAAACGCGCAACATCGTCAAATTTGTACTATTTTGCCATAATATGGATAAACATGGTCATATATTCTCACCACTATCAGACGATCCAAATATCTGTCGAACAGGAAAGCTGTTAGAAACAAAATGACTGCTCCCTTCCTCTAGTTTGATGCCAGCAGGCACAGCCATATTGCGACATTGCTCTTCCCTTGGTTTATTGTCATGACAACATTGCCATTGTTTACATGAAAATAACCGGTATTGTCAAAGAGTATCCCCTGCGTAGTTTATGATATGAACGAATAATTTCAAATAATAGTAACTCTACGGGTGGTCTTTAGTGGTATTCCTTTTAACAATTTTCTGATAGGGTGTTTCATCCACCTATTTTCTCATGTAACCAGGAAACAAAAACACAACATCTATCCGAACTGATCAATTAACCGAAAGGGTCTTATTTGCAATCCGTGTCACCGTGAACCTTGAACCGAATTCGTACCATTTTTTTAATTTACTTCCGGTCGGTTCCATGACGCGAGAGTGAGAGCCGAATCAATAACATTATTATAGTAGTAAGTTTGCTTCTTCTTTAGATATTATTATACTGAATATCTAGTAGAACATGTGTATAATTAATTGAAGAACAGTTTAGTAAGTTTTATTTAAAACAATTTAGTATGAAAGCGCTCTCTGACGACGTGTGATTTTAGAGCTATCGCGTCATTGCAGCTTGCGCTTTGCCACCGAGCTTTGACCCGTAACTCAGGCGTGGAGATACCCTACCAAAACATACCAAAATTAAAACAAAAATTGACCAAATCTTCAATTGTTCAAATAATGATCATGATTTAAAAGTTATATATTTACCGAAATTTGGGGTCTGTTTTAGTAGGCTATATTTTGGATACCTTACCATACTAGCGCCAAAAGTTTTTTAGTTTTTTATTTAGATCTACTTGTTTCGTGTCAATTTCCTTTTCTTCTTTAAAGTATTTTTCCAAGTTGAAGCAAAGACATTAAAAATGTGCACTTTAGTTTCTCACACTCACACTCACTACTCAGTCACAGGTGCACGGCAAACCGCTGTTTATAGCGTACCGACGGGGGGGGGGGGGGGGGGGGGGGGGGGGGGGTGCGGGGCCTGGAGCATGCGTGTGTGAAGTTGGCCACTGTAATCTCAGATCATCGTAAGGGTCTTTAACTTCGCGCACACGCCCCCCCCCCCCCCCCCCCCCCCACAGGTGCTGATTCTAACCTGTTTCGAATTTGTACACATAGAGTAAAGTACCCGGTAATCGGTCAGCTCCGGTTTTCGGCCAATTGGTTGGATACATGGTAAAATCACTTTAAAATACATCGCATAATAGCATGACACATATCCCACACATACCATACCATGCCAGTGTCACTGAAGAACCACATTTGCAATAAAAAATATATCCTAAAATATCACATTTTAGCGATGTAATCGGCGGTCCCGCTACCCAAATCTGAAAAATCGAGTTTCTTACGCGTGTATGTAAGAAATATGGGTACCATAAAATGAGCTTTATTTCAAGTATTTTTCAGATATAGAGCCCGATTTTGTGCTGGTCGCAAGCTCAAAAGTATCTCATCGCATGTATTAAATCAATGCAGCCGCACACCGCGACGCACACACGATATGTCCGTCTAATTCAGATTCCAACTTCCGATCACCGCTGTGCCTGTATTCGGCCAGGCGAGCACCCGGCAGCTCCGGCGTGGGATACCTGCTCCGCCCGCTTGTGCTATACATCATCGCAGAAACGCACGGCGCGCGCGAGCGCTTCCTATTGACTTTGTACATGCGGCCGTAAACTGAAACGCTCGGCCGATAACCGGCTCCAAAACAGTGAAAATTGAAATGAATATTGTCATGGCAATTCGTGATTTTTTTGGGGGATTCTTTTTTTGTTTAAATAATAATAATATTTGCTTCATGATTTGAACAAGAAATGATAATAAATAGGAAGTAAAGAGTCCAATAAATAGGATTTTGTCTTAAGTGGCCGAAAACCGGGTACTTTACTCTACTATAGATTTGGACCTATTGACACTGTCTTGGAAAAGTAATGAGACTCTATCAGTATCATGTAGATCTCATGTTTTCCCCCATTTTTTCATTGTTGTAGTCGCTACAAGAATGGGACCAGGGATCAAGGACTCCCATTCCCACAGCAGGGGCAGAGAAAGAAATCCAAGCTACAGTCCAGACCGCAGGTCTAGCAAGAAGACAAGACGGGAGGAGTCGAGACACCACAGGAGCAGGTCCCGATCAGATTCAAGAGACCGGTCAAATGGAGACGGGTATAAATCCAACAGAGCTAGAAACAGATCTAGGTCCAAGTCCAGAGAAAGAAGGCGCAGCAGAGAACGAAGAAGATCATCCTCAAATAGCGACAGTTCAGACAGTTCTGGAGACTCTAGATCACCACCACCAAGGGAAAGGCACAAAAGAGACAGTCCTGGAGACTCTAGATCACCAGCAAGGGAAAGGCACAGAAGAGACAGTCCTGTACAGAACTCTTACGGGAGAAACAGATCCCCACCTCGAAGGACACAATCAGTGAATGATAATAGCAGAGACAGAAGAGATGCACACAGAGGTGGTGAAGGCAGAGGTGAAGGGGGCAGGAAGAGAGAATCAAGATTCGACAAGGGATTTGATAGAGAACAGTTTGAAAAGGATCTCAACTCCAAGATCGCAAAGTACAGGGACGACATCAATCAGAACGGGGGTAAACCTGATAACACTTCACATCAGAATGGACACCACCAACGCAGACGTGATGACAACAATGATCAGCTAAATCTTTTCTTTGAGAGGTGAGGTTGTAAGAGATCAGAGATATTCTTATAGTGCTGGCAAATGCTTCTTTATGCAAATGCAAATTAGCTATCTACAGACATTTATGTTGGACTGTTTTAACTCTAAGAAACTAAATTTCCTTATGTATCAGGTGGTTAATAACGGGGGGAATTATATATTTACATGTCTGTATGTTTCATAAAATTATTAATAAGTATTTAGCATCTTGTGTTTTCTCTGTATGACTGTAAGATATCCATTTAAAATAGTGTCTTAGAAAGCAAACCATTCACCAGGATATATTCTTTACTTTCAGGAGAGGGCAAGAGCGGCAGAAGATATCAGCTACGGGGCTGCTTGAGGTATGGGCTGCATCCCCAGAGAAACCAGAAGACGAGTAAGCATTTCAAAATAAATTAAATAATATTAAAATGGTAGATACAGTCTATGTTCTTGCCAACAAAGGTTTTTTTTTCCTTCACAGTGGCAAAACCCTCTGAGACAAAATAATAGATACATGCTCATTACGGCAACAGCTAAACTCGAAGGAATAATGTTCAAAGCTCTTTGGAAGCACATAGCAAAGTTATATCCGAATGTGATATGCACTATACCAGAATATGATTGTTTTTCTGTGATTCACAAGTAGAAATATTCTTTTCAGAAAGAGTATTAATATTTACCTGACTTTTTCTAAAATTGTTTTTATTAAGTTCTGATGCAGCAGCTGAAGAAGAAGAAGCAGAGCAGGAGGAGGGTTCAGGGAGCAGTGGCAGTGAAGCTGATAGCGAAGGTTAGTTTCTATATATGTGCCACTCTCAACCCAGGTGTTGGAAGTAGTTCATTTAATGCTTGCAGCACCTTTTGGCAGCTTAGCTGCATCCAGGACATTGGTAGTACTTTGTGAATGCTCTAATTGTGCATAATACCTCCGGAATGAATTGATATGTAGTAAAATGTACTAATAGTATAGATATATTGACTGCTATGAGAGGCTTCGCTGTTTGTAGGCCCTCAGGGACGTTACATCCTGATATGACCCCGAGGCGCACCTCGGGGTCATATCAGGGTGTAACGTCCCTGAGGGCCAGTATAGAAACAGCTATGCTTCAAATATCAACGCAGTCGACATATCTTTTATATACCAAATTCACAAATAAATCTACAAAGAGTTCTTACCTTATCCTTTTCTCAAGTAAAGACTGGTTAACCCTATTTAGCCCGGGCTACTTTGAAACTGCATAGAACGGGGGGGGGGGGGGGGGGGGGGGCTTCTAAGGCCCCCCCCTATGATCTCAGCCTTGAAAATACAGATCGCCGCAAAAATTTGCATACATGTCAAGTGAAGTGTATAAAATACAATGGTAATTTCATTTTTTTTTGAAAAATTCACTCATTTGCATATTTATGGTAATTTATGCAAATAAGGTCATCAAATTCACATTTTTGCCCATAAATCAGACATTATTCATTTTTATGCCTCCGTTACGTAGTAGCCGGAGGCATTATGTTTTCAGGTTGTCCGTCCGTCCGTACGTCCGTCCGTACGTCCGTCCGTACGTCCGTACGTCTGTCCGTACGTCCCGTTCTCGTGATCGCGTTATCTGAAGAACCGATTGATGGATTCCTGCCAAACTTAGGTCATATTTGTTACTTGCAGAGCCGTTGAACTGATTAGATTTTGGGGTCATGAGGTCAAGGTCAAAGGTCATGCGGCTCATTATGTATTCAAAAATAGCTTGTGATCGCATTATCATTAGAACAGATTGATGGATTCCTGCCAAACTTAGATCATGTATGTATCTTGCAGAGCCAATGAACTGAGTAGATTCTTGGGTCATGAGGTCATAGGTCAAAGGTCATGGGCTCATTATGTATGCAAAAATAGCTTGTGAACGCATTCTCATTAGAACTGACAGAGGGATTACTATTTAACTCGGGACATCTTGCAGAGCGAATGAACTGAGTAGATTTTAGGGTCATGAGGTCAAAGATCAAAGGGTCATATATGTATATGAGAAATTGCTTGTAATCACGATATTCTGAGAACCTGTTAATGGATTACAATTGAACTTGAATTTGAAAAATTTCTTCTGTTTTGGTTTGTAAAATTGCTCTATGACGGAGGCATCATTTCGACTGCGCGCAGTTGAAGTTCCATCTAGTTTAAGCATTCTTTCTCACTACATATATTTGTTAGACCATTTGGAATAATAATACAACACAAAAAATTGAAAAACCAGGGTTATTCTTTATGTTATCTATTGTTTTGATAATTTCTTATGTATTTCTTTGTTTTTTTAACTTACCGTATTTGCCGGCGTAAAGGCCGCACCGCCATATAGGCCGCATCCCCAACTTTGACATTTCGTAGAGGAAAAAAAAAAAAAAAAAAATCATAACAAAATGATCGTAATTTTCTTGTAGAACACTCTTTTTTTTTTACAAACTATACCAAATTCATCAATATTCTTATAAATCAACAAGAAGTTAACCTAAAAAATGATCATAATTTAGCAGATCTTCGTCGACTTTTAAGCTAGTACTGTATCGTACGCAGATTTGGTATCCTACAATACCCCTACCTCGATGTGCGGTGTAATCCGAAATAGCGTTTTTCGACCTGCGCAGTTGCGTTGTGCGGCAGCTAGCTCCGTAAGTAACGGCCCGTCCCTTTTTTTACTTTTTGGCGATGCAATGGTACGGACTTAGATCTAGATCTATCGGCAGATTTTATTAGAAAAATAAGTTTTTTCGTCTTCATGTCAACTATGCAACATAAAATTGTCGGTAAGTTGTGTGGAGTTATTCTAGAATTGTCCTGTACCGTTGTCTAGTCATGCTACCGTTCATATAGTCCCATACGTGCAAATGGACGTGATGTTTTGACCGCTGAATTTTGTTGTTGCGTATACGCCGCACCCCAATTTTTTGATTTTTTTCTCACCCGAAAATACTGCAGCCTTTACGCCGGCAAATACGGTATGTATTTTTTTTTTTTTTTGGTTTTATTTCATTTCCAACTATAATTCAACTATTTTGACCCCAAAATAAACACCTTAACTATAAACAAGACCAAATAACCAATGTTTTATCTCTTTATTTGAAAAATGAGATTTCCATATGTTTTGTACACAAATCACAAAAATGAGCGATTTTTGGGCTGAAATGCAAAGACAAAAGGACACGTGACTTTGTAATGGTAGGTCCGATTTTCGAAAAATTTCTTTCAAAAGATGCGCAAGACTCGAAAGAAAAAAGTCAGAAAATTTCAGTGCAAGATTTTCATCGCGTTAAATAGGGTTAAAACATCACAGAAAGTCTCTGACTGACACTATAAATCTTCGCTAGAAAGTTGCCTGAATGTTACGATCATTCGGGAATCGCAGACAAAAAGCACTGTATGGTATCCGCGCTCCAATGGGGATCTCAGCAAAATTCATTTGTGCGGCCTGTTACCCGGGGATACAGGCATCTTTAAAAAAACTATTGACTGGTAGGCGGGCATGCAGGCATCTTTTTAAAAACTATTGACCGGTAGGCAGGCATAGCTAAAATCACGTATCCAATTTCAATCAATCAGATGACTAGATTTACTAGGTATATAACTCTTATCATTATTTTCTCCAATTCCTTCATTAGAGAAAGAGGCGGATTGAAACAACATGTAAACCTTATATGTGACCCGGCACCACAAAACCAACAAAAAGTCGCAACCAGCGATTCTCCGTAATCAGCTAAAATGTCAATTTAGGTGAAAAAAATAGATTTTTGTTTTTTTGCATTTTCTGAAAGAGTGGTCTTTTCTGTACCTAGTATCAAAATTTGGAAGTCTAAAACATAGTAGAAGATGTGTTTTAAACGGTTTTTGTAGACCAGTTTTTTTCGCACAGCCTTCGGTCTCTTCCAAAATTTGATCACTTTTCCCGAGCGAAATTATCGTAGTCCGGAAATGGTCGGTCGTTGCTAACGGGTCGTGCTACGCGGGCTGTGATTGGTCCGTTATAGCAATCAGTGCGGCGCGCCATTTTGTTTGTATCCGCTTTCACATCCGAGTTCCAGATTTGCGTTCGTCTTATATTCTCCGTTAACGACTTCGACTAGCTTGATTGTACATCACATATCCAGAATTTGTTGATCAAGAGTAGACCTAAGAACATTATTATATTTTATACATTTGAGAGTGACAAGTTGCGAAAAAGTCTACAACGTCGTTACAATGCCAGGTTTTGTACGTGAGCAGAGCCGTGGGATGGTACCGGGGTGCACCAACGCAGATGCCCGGGTAGCTCGGGCGGTCAACGAAGCGATGATGCGGGGGCTAGCTGCGGGGGATCAGGCCAACCTTACAGCTTTGCTTACTGAACACTTCGGGCAAGACAGCGACGAGAGAATTCCTGATAATGTGGTTACAAATAATTGCCCAAAAAGACTCCGGGTCCACCATGAATAGGCATTGTCTAGTGCAGGTGTCTCGGCACTATGTTGCAGTTCACTTAATCTGTCCAATTACAACTCTATACATTTACAACATAATAACTTTTGAAAGACTAAGTCCACACATTGAAACCTCAGAAACATAATGAACAGACTATGTTTGACCATCAGGCCAAATTTCAGCCTAATCTGAAAATCTCTTCATAGTGGTTGCTATGGCCTTTTGATTCACCCTTCTATTGATTTCCCTGTGGTTTGCTTGCTCCGCATGCTTGAATAGCCCCAAACTTTAAAGCTCTCTTTCTCACAATTTAATACCAGTAACCTCCCTCACCAGCTCTTTTCATTCACTAAATTGAAAGGGTTAGGAAGCTTCAATTTGGACAAGTAATATACCATTTTAATGAGGAGAACTTCTTCTTTCATAATCAGATGAAATCAGGAAAATAATTTTTTGCGACTTTTTGGTGGTTTTGTGGTGCCGGGTCACATATGTTGTCGCTTTGGATGATAGCAGAAAAAAAATTATAGAGACAGACTCAAAATATAGAACATGATCTATCACTTATTGATGTTTATAAATGGTGATCACTTAAATGATTTCATAATCTTAAAGAAAAGGTTGAGTTCTGGGGAGATGTGAAAAAAAAATTGTTAGCGTTTTCATTGTTATTTATATGCAAGTGTGGAAGTACATCAGGAAATTTTTTTAAAATGTTCCCTGAAATGCATGTCTCTTCAAATGCCTTCATATTCTAAATATGACATGTGATGTAACCCCTTAAAAATGAGGACAGCATTTTTATGCTACATGTTCGTGTAGTCCCATACATCTTTCTGTGAACAGTACTTGTTTAAACTTTTACGAAGACTGGGCCAAATTTTTATAATTTTGATGATTCCATAACCTTACAGTACACACCAATACATATATGCTACATGATCAACCTTTTCTGATCGATTCCACAACGTTTCTTTCTAGACTATTTCTTTCACAATGCAATCGCATGACAAGGGCTCAACTTTATCTTTAAATCAGAGCCTTAACCTTTTCGCTATGTTCCTGCCTCCATGAAGCGGATGGATCGTGTGTTGAGTCGTCTAGCTAGGACTGAGAAAATCATGTACATGTAGGGTTAAATATGGGAATCGGTTGTGTGACTGATTTGTAATTCTGGAAAATTCTCTCATTTGACTGTACATGGAACTGACATATCTACAGGCCACCTCACCCAACCTGTACCTAGCTCCAAGTAAAATGTCCATCTTGGTAGTGTCCGCCAGTTAACCCATTAGCAACTAAACCCCCCCGAAACCTCCTTTTACTCACTTAACTGCCCAAAACTGCCCGTCCGTTTTCGTCCGTTTTCAACGTTCTTGGGTCTACCGTGATAATGTTATACATTGTTAGTCCTTACGATGTCTACAGAAGGATTCTGCACAGAAAAATAGCGCATGTTTAATATTGTTCAGAACAATGTCAAAATGAGAGCAATATTGCAACATCTCCAAGTGAGTAATAGGCCAATTTTAAAAAATCTCTAGTTGCTAATGGGTTAAAGCATTTCTAATAATTTCAACAGTCAAGATGTAAAGAAAGCATTCCTTCTGTTTACTGATATGTACTCTACTTTTTTTTTCAGATGAGAAACGAAGAAAGAGAAAGGAAAGGAAAAGGAAGAGGAGAGCAAAGGAAAAGAAGAAGAAAAAAAAGTCAAAGAAGAGGTATGTTTATCGAACATGCAATTAATTGTTGTGGAATGTTACAGTTAAATGTTGTCTGCGTCAATTCTCTGCAAATGATTTGAGATAATGAGCTTTAGTTCCTTATGTAGGCTTTTTGGGGGGTGGTTTTATTGTAGTCATGATATTCAGCTTGCTTCAACAGCTACTAAAACACAGTTTTAAAAAATCAGGCCATTTATGTGTACTACTACTCATAAGTAGGTGTGTTGGCTCAGTCAGTAGAGCGTCCGCCTCACAACTGGGTTTGAACCCCGGCCGCATCATATCAAAAGACGTTAAAAGACGGGAGTTGCTGCTACCTTGTTTAGCTTTCAACAATAAGGGATAGAGCAACGTCGATCTGGCGCTGCTCAGTGGCTGCTGGGCTCACGATCAATTGGGCAAAGAAAATTTCCATTTTCGGTTCAACCTAACAAAATATGAAGTGGACTTTAAAATTATATGATATTTATTATTATTATTATTAAGATTTTAGACAAACATAACTTTGTCCAGTTATTTCTAATGATGAATATATGCTTACTTTTTCTTTTTCTTCAAAATTGCCATTGCATGCTGGGAATAATTCTGGGGTACTTCCCTCTTTGTTGTAAGTGACATTAGCACACATTTACTAATACTGTCACAACAAAGAGTTAAAGAACCATTAGTCAGTAGACTCATTGAGAGATTCTTTGTATTTTGACGATTAAAACAGATAATAGACTCAAGTCTTGAAGGACACAACATAACACATTACCCCTTCGATGTTCATTTTCAGTTGTCTTCTTTCTACTCTGATAACAATCCCAATTTAAAGTCTTGCTAGCTGTTTCTACCATCTTGTTTTTCTTTACCTTTTGCACCTTTTTTAACTGTAGCAGTGGCATTGGACAGCCGATTCAATAAATTGAACCATTTCAGATTTGATGTACCGGTATACAAGTATTGTTTGTGCGTACTCTACACACTAAGAAGTCTCATACAAAGAGATTGAACCATTTCAGATTTGATGTACATGTATGTATTGTTTCTATACACAGTAAGAAGATTAAGAAGAAAGCCGACAGTGATGATGAGGACGACTCAGATTCAGATGATTCTGACAAAGCTGAAGACGATAAGGAGCAGTGGGTCGAAGTTTCCAAAAGTAAGATATCAAAATTTACTGTTGTTAAATCCTCATTTTTCATCTTGCTCAAGCATTGCTGTTTGTTGGTCAGTAGTGGATATTATAGAAAAATGATGAATGTAACTTGAGTAATTGTAACCAATGCCTATCATTGTGTTTTTAGAACTTTTACAGTTTTATCGTAAATATCATCTGCGCATCAAAAGGTGTAGAGTAAGTTGCTTACAATAGCCAACATATCATTGTAATGAAAAAATATGTGGTTGTTTTTCCTATGAACAATGTGCCAGTCCTCCCAGGGGACATTTGTCCTTTGATATTCCTCCAAACGAACATATAAAGAATGATGAAGCTAAGATTTCTTTTTTATCATGACCAGAACTTAAGCTTCTCTTTGAATGGATGAAATAAATTAAAAGCCTGTTTTATGTATTATTTTCATGGGAAAATGGTTTGGAAAATTCTAAAATTGGTTGGGAGAGGGGTTACACATTGACGCTTTCAAAGAAAACCATAAATGTCTTTGTGGTTTTAAAATGTGTCCAGGACTTTTTGCATGTTAGAGGGTAAGTACAGTAGAAGAAATATAATAAGTAACATTTTAAACAAAATTACACAGTTTATTTTAATCAACCTTCAACAATGTTAGCGGTTCACATTAGGAGAGGGACCCCCTACCATAGGCAGTGTGTTGAATGTTATTCATTTTGTTTTGTAGCAGGGAGACAAGGAGACAGTGAGATGATTGGTCCAATGCCGGCAAGCGCTTCATTCTCAGCAGCAAGTTACATGGAGTAAGTAATAGAGTACCGAAGCTGTGACATCATCAAAATCTATTCTTAGAATTTCTCAATTTTTCTTCATTTTCTCAAAGAGCATAACAAATAATGTGCAAATGTTGAAAACCAGTTGGAAATGTTAAGTATTGGCTGGTAGGATTAGTTAAGGAGAGAAAAATCGAATACTTTGGTCATGTTAAAAGGCACCAAAGTCTCTTAAAGGATGTATGGGAAGGAAGAGTGGAAGGAAGTAGACCTAGAGGGTGACCCAGAATCAACTGGGAAGAGAATGTCAAGAACTGGAGTGGACTAAAACTGCAAGAGTGCACCAGAATGGCAGAAGATAGAGTGAAATGGAAAGATGTTGCAATCAACCTCCGAACCGGGAGAAGATACTTAGATAGATAGATAGAGATATGACCATCTGAATGAATAGATTTCCTATAGGAGCTCAGTGTTATATTGCTCTGATTCATAAAGTTATCATGAATAGGTTGTATCCTCTTTTCCTAATTAAAGTCAACAACATGAATTGTGCCAGCACACATTAAACAAGGGAGGCTGGTGGGGGCATGATATTATTGCGCAATGATCGGATAGACATGACCAAAGAGGAGGATTGAATACCAGAGTTTTATGGCATTTATTTGGGTATGCCTTCAGTAAGATCTTGAGTAATGCAGAGCTGCCAACTAGTACGGATTTCCCGTACTTGGTACGGAAATTAACGATCATTCAGGAATTACGGAATGTTGTCTAAAATTACAGATTTAATAAAAAATAAAAGTTTTGTTGTTGTTGTTGCGTAAATATGATTTATCGTAGTGAGTGCTGTGCAGTATGGCGGTATTCTTTTAATAGAAGCCAATTTTTCATGGAAAACTGATGTGTTGTCATGACCTGATAACCAATATTTAGCAACTTTGTAAAATCACCAAAATTTCAAACAATCAAGTGCGGATGTGTCCGCACAGTTTTGGCATGCCTTTTTTTTTTTAATTCATAGCGCCACCTAGGAAATTACTGATTTTGAGCCTTGTGATTACTGATTTTCTGTTCTGGAGGCTGGCAGCTGTAGTAATGTTCTTTCCCACCTCTTCTCTTCTCTCTCTCTCTGTAGCTTTGGTAAGGCCCTGCTACCTGGTGAAGGTGCTGCTATGGCTGCCTTTGTTCAGGATGGTAAGAGAATCCCTCGTCGTGGTGAGATTGGTCTGACTAGTTGTGAGATCTCAAGCTATGAGGATGTCGGCTACGTCATGAGCGGTAGCAGGTTAGTCTTCATTATCCTTACACAAGAATCTTACTTTCATTATTTGATAATTCATGTTAACCAAGGGGTGTTTCACAAAGATAATAAGTCGAACTTAACTCTAAGTTGGACTTAAAAATTATGGAGAGCCATTTGTAGCCTTAAAATAAAAATAAAAATTCAAATATTTTAGCCTTTTTATAAATTCCACATCGAGAACATGAAATCTCGTCGATAATAGAATATATGAATGATTTGATTCAACATATTATGCCTTTAAAAAAAAACTTTTACAAAATATTTTCATAGATGCTAAAGGCTTTCCATAAATGTTAAGTCCAACTTAGAGATAAGTTCAACTGAAGATCTTTGTGAAACACCCCCCAGGGCCCCATCTTATTGATTCAAATTAATCGCAAGTCCTCCAAACAATCGCAAGTTTGCAGTCTCCTATCTCTTATGTACATAGTTGTCATTGATATCAATCACAAATAAGTTGCAATTAATATCAACTCTTTATAAGACGGGGCCCAGATCACCTAAAATTATCTCTACCTGGCATTCTATGGCTGAGCATTTTAAAAACACGAAGGAAAACAAAAGGAATTATATAAAATGCTGACACACAACGTACACATATCCCTTTGTTTAAAGTGATAGATTTTGCAATTCTCTTAAGACAGAGGTAATATGAGATGCAGATATTTTAATGTAATGAAAAGTGAATTGAGCTGGATGGGTAGTGTGTTGGAAAGGGAAGATGATGAACCTTTGAAAAGAGCTTGGAATCAAGAAATGGATGGCCTAAAAGGGAAAGGAAGACCGAAGATTCAATGGAAAGATATGGTGGAGAAAAAAAAAGCAGTAAGTTCGTTCTAAATGAGGAGAATGCTCGAGACAAGTAGTAGTGGAAGGAGGGAGTGTCATCTGGGCGCAGAAAGTCAGTATAACCCCTAATTTTTGTAAGAGGTGAAATGCTGACTTTAATAAATGATGATGTTTTGCACTGCTTTGCTACTATGTACATTATTATTTTTTAATATCGTAATTTTCCTCACTATCACTCTAATATATCCCTGTCTGTCTGTGTTATTATTCAGACATCGACGTATGGAAGCTGTCCGTCTGAGGAAGGAAAACCAGATCTACAGTGCGGATGAGAAGAGGGCTCTCCTGTCATTCAACAAGGAGGAACGCGGCAAGAGGGAAACCAAGATCCTATCAGACTTCAAGGATATGGTGCACAAAAAGACTACCAAGTCGAAGTAAACGTAGAGACATGCACTCAACCAGGCATACCGTTAGTCAATTGCTTGGATGATTTAAAGCGGGACTATACAGCCAACAATGCCTAAGGGGTACCCATTGATCCCCCATGGTCCCCTTTGTCTTATGTTTATTGAGAGCTGATTTGATGAGATAACTACCTGTCAGTGACCACGCAGGGAGGTCTAATCCCTCTTGGCCAAACTAGTGCAGATGGGCTTTAAAGAGAACGTCGAGTTCTGAGAAAGTTGAGCAAATAATTTGTGAACTTTTTAATTCTTTTTATATTTGTGTGGAAGAGGATCATAGGAAATAGTCCCATGAAAAGGATGGCTTTTCAAATGCACTCATATTCAACATTTGACAAGTACCAGCTAAAGGCAATGGACCACAACTTTCATGCCACACGTTTGAGTCAGTCCCATATACTCATTTCTGTGTAGAGTAATGTGCATATGACCTTTAGGAAAACTTCTCCATAATCTTTTCATTTGGGTGAAAAACCTCGCAGTATACACCAACTTTTATGTGCTGCATAACCAACTTTTTCAATCGCTCCAAAGGTTTCTTAGACAATGTAATCGCACAAACAGAACTGGTCTTTATCTGTAACTTGCGATATGTATGTCTTTGGTTCGACTCCTGCCTTGATACTACTCTCCAATGGAAAGGTATTAATGTTCAGTTGCCACTCCATACCCAGGAGAGAGATGAGACGTAGTATAATGTTGAAAGGTATTGAGATTGTATTTGCCATAGGCTGTCACTGTGACAATAGAGATGCAAAACGAAAGACAAGAATTCGGCAGAATTTTAAAAAGATCCTTGGCAAATTATGATGTATAAAAGAACTACTCTCCACAGAATCATTTTTCGTATATTTGCATCAAATAATAAACTGGTTAGCAAATGAAATGATGTATGCTTAATTTCTGCATACAAATTGTTCATGTTAATGATGTCATGATTTCCTGTACTTTAGAATTTAATTCTGCTACATTCAATTGTAAATTGCAAATTTTCTGTGCACATTAGAGCTTTGCTTATTATTTCTACCCATGCTACCCACGTTAATTAATTAATTAATTAATAACAATGATACACGGGTCGGCTGGTTGTGCGTATTATAACCAACACGAAAAGCCAACAAAGAGCCAACATCGGCATTGGCTGAAATACAACGTATAAGGCGCTAACTTGTTTTTTCAACGGCTGGTTCAAATTATCAAATATTTGTGGGGCAAAACAAATATTAGAAATGGTTATATTTATGGATATTTCAGCCGTCTCTGAACCGATTTTGTCATTTAAATTGTATGCTCATTCAAATTTGACACTCAGTTTTTCATTATCTCACAAAAATTATTTTGAGAAGCGCCCTCTGCAACAAAACTCAACTATCCCTTTAAAGATTGTTTACACATTTCAGTCTGTAAAAGGTTGGTATGTTGTCCATTTTTATTAAAAGTGTGTTGCAGTTGTATACAGTACATTCCTGTTGGGAGTACCCATTCTTGTTTAGCCATAGGTATACAGACATATTACACCAGGAGTCTGTGCCTTTCGTCTGTTTATTCTCATAAAATGCTATTTTTATCATCATATTATATGTTGTTTTTTGTTTTTTTAATAGACCTCTTGTCTGTCTGAATATGTACTGGTATTTATATCTGATAGAACTGCTATGTTCTCATGTTTCATTGAAATCTAGTGTATGTGATTTGGAATTCACAATTTATCAAGAAGGTACATAAATGGGATTTAAATCTGCCTCCAGCAAGAGAAAAGGACATTGCAACAAATTCATCTATATCACCTTTAGAAAAAAAAACTTAGATTGAGAAAGCTTTTTAATTGTAAATCAAGAGGTACATGATTGTACAAGTCTCTGGCTGGCTGCTATTTGTGTACATGCTGTTTTCCATTGTCTGATATATCAGTCAAGACATACAAATGAAAATTAGAAGGACAGTCAAACCAGCTTTGACAACAACCTGTAAGCAACTAAGCAAGAGAAAGGCCACCTGTCTGTAAAGGCTAGATTTGTTGCTTCCCTGCACTTTTGTTTTCATTCACTGGAACTTTTGTTAAATTAGATTGTACATAAAAACCACCTGCCTATAAAGACCCCCCCCCCCCCCCCCCCTTTGAGCAGTTTGACATAGGCCTACAGGTGTTGCTGTAGTTGGTTAGAGATATCGCTGTTTTTTATTTTCTTCATGGTCTGTAAATAAAAAATAAAAAAACATCAAAATGAGAAATACAGTGTGTTATATTCAGTATTTTATGATGTACATGTATTTCTGTTATGATTGGAATTGTAAAATCTTTGGCCCAATACAGTAAATTAGAGAATATCATTGAATGCTTTATCTCATTCTCATTGCTTTAATACTGTTATGAGAGTAATAGCATATATCAGTTACACTTTTGATAAAGAGAGGGGGAGACAGAGAGAGGGGGAGGCAGAGAGAGAGAGAGAGAGGAGGTGAGGGAGGGAGACAGACAGTAGGATAGAGAGGGGTGGGGAGGGCAAAAATAATTTCAACCACTCAATATTAACTCTTTTATAGCCCCACTGTACTACTTGTAGCTACTTGCTCCCTCTATATAGAAAACAATGCCTAAGCGGTGCCTTTTGGTCCCCCATGATCATCTTTTTCTTATGTTAATTGAGAGCTGAGTTGATGAGATAACCCCCTGCAAGCCTGTAACCGGGGGGGGGGGGGGGGGGGGGGGGCGGGGGGGGGGGGGGGGTCGGGAGTACTATCGAACCCTCTAAAATTTGCAAAGGCAAAAAAAAGGAGGGAAGAAAAGAGAAATGAGGAGAAGAGAAGAAGATCCGGTGTTGAAGCCCTTCAGAGGACCCCACCCCCCACCACACACACCCCACCAACACCCCGATGTTAAAACAGCTTAAAATAAAAGGCATTGCCATACCTTCTTGTAATGAAGCAAATTTAAATGAAGTAGAGATAAAAGAATATCTCAATTAGCAGACGATACAAGGATTTTTGTTGATTCGATTGAATCTGGAAATGAAGCCATGAAAGTAGTAATTAAGCACGGCTCATCGCATCAGCTATATAGGCGAGCACATAGTGTCGTCACTGTAACTGCGGCAAATTTGACCCCTGTTGACCTGTAATTTGGAGAGGTGCGGAAGAAAAGATTTTAATTCACTTTTGTGCAATACTGAAAGTGAAAGGGAAAATATTTTGAATTCCTTTATATTTTTATTCTATTTTCATTCAGCTTTCCATTGATAAAAAGTTGTATTTTCATTGGATAAGGTCTTTCAGACTTTCTTGGTTAAACAAATTGTTTAATGTTGAGAGTTGCCTCTGGAAAAGTGTTTTTACTTTTTGGCTACGAAAAGTTATCGCTACCAGTGGCGAATCCAGGGGGGGGGGCGGCGGGCCCCCTCCCCTGGCAAAAAATTAAAAAACTGTGTGTGTGCTCAAGCGGGATTATATTATATCGATGTGCTATATTGGTACCCTTTTGTAAGGCATTAATCCTTATTACTGTCAGTTATGAACTAAGGACGTAGGTCCCTTAGCAGTCACGCAAAACAAACACTCACAAATTATTATTCAGTAAAATCTGAGAATGTATACTATTATCTAGATCTATTAGGAATAAATCATCGTCAAAATCATTCCATAAATTGGGGTAAAAATAATTAATCCACCATTATGACCAGCACTGTAGTTAAAGAGACTATGCACAACAAGCTCTGCTTTCCATAGGCTCCGCCACTATATCTCTTAAGTTCAAATGAAGGACGATTTTCTGAATAGTGTGTACCGGTATTGCATTGACATGTATATCATGATCATTTTTAAATATGTTGTTACACTCTTTGTAAAATGAGATATTGTGGAAACCATTAAATTATCTTATCTTATGTTATGTTATGTTTCAATGATCATTCTTTCTCGATATATACGCATTTAGAATTACAAGTCAGGTTGTTGTCTATCATGAAAAGCTACTTGAATTGAGGGTTAAACATTGACATTGACAATATCAGATGGTCTCTTGATCTTTGTTATGCCGGTAGAAGATGTCACGTTAAGGTTCAAATCTAATGGTATTATGGTTGATTACAGGGAGTATCCCAATAGTAAGGTCAAACCAGAGTATGTGAGTTAAAAACACCTCCCTGGTCAAACACAGGAGTATCCAGTCATAATGCCTCCACTTTACCAACAAAGAGGGCTCACCTTATCTTTATCATGGCCGTGGGAAACTTTATAACATTCCATGTTACTTAATACTATAAGAGTCACGCAACCTATTTGAATAGTATTGTGTTTTTTTAGCAAAAATGATCATATTTGTTACTTTATTATCAATTCTTTTGTACACGTCTTTTCTGCATTGCGTAGGATTTGTAAAATATACCGGTATACATTTTATACAAACAACATTTTCTCTTACTCATTTCATTTGAAAACCATGGTTTATCTCTCCGTTTACATTTATTAGAAGAACCTTTAACAGGAAAACATTTATCATATGCATTCATGAATTTATTAATAAAGTTATCATAGTTATGGTCAACATTATCATTATCAAATGACCATTTTATTGATTGAATCTGATGGGGAAAAATGTAAGATATTTTCTTAATTTATATATCTGTTGACAATCCTCATTTCTGCATTTGAAACTAGTAAATCAGAGTCAGTCTGTCAGAAATACAATAAATAGGAAAATGATCAGAAATGTCTGACAAGTATCATTGCCTCATTGGTTATTATATCATCAAGTACAGAGGCAGATTGTTCAGTAACACGGGTGGGGTATTTTATGAGAGGAAACATTGAGTAAAGCATTAACATTTCTAAAACTTTTGTTACAATGCGAACCTAGCCAACATGCATATATATAGGCGTGAAGAAAATGGTCTAGGAACGTGAGACGTAACTGTACTTTACAAGTTTATTACGAGCTTTCGGCTTGTGAGGCCTTTTTCAGGTTCTGAAGTGCAAACACATACAAAAACAAATGCATAGTATGAACAGAGTTGAGAATTCTCGCACTTTTATATATATATATATATATATATATATATATATATATATATATATATATTAAAATCAGCCATCATAAATAAGCCTGGAGGGGTATTTGTTTATTTTAAGTTGGTAGGCATAGTTATGTTTATAGTCTCAATGTCTTTATTTTAAAAACTGATGCTATAAAGTTTTCTTTTCCGTTTTGTAATTGTGTATTGTCATTGTAACCCTGCATGAGATGCATCCAATGCGATTTAAATCTCTGTCCTGGGTTTTATGTCAAATCTTTATTATTGTGTCATATTAGTTTTCATGAATAAAGATGAATAAACAAAAATACTATTCTGTCTATTTACTATCTCGAATACATCAGTAAGAGATAAAAAAAAAAAGCCCATCTGTTTGTTAAATAGGAGGTCTATAAATGACACCAAGTAATATAGAAGTGTTACCTTTTTTAATGTTAATAAGCAGACTTCCAATAAAAGGTGTGTTCAAATCTAATCGGGACGTTGTTTGTAACTGATGTCAGTCAAATTAAAAATACCAACACTTCCTCCATGCTTGCTCTTTCTATTATTGTTAACAAAGTCATAATTTTCAAGATTATACAGAGATGGCGGGGATTAATGATCGTTATTTCATGTTTCAGATATACCAACAACAAAAGGTTGCATTGACAAAGAACTATAAGAAAACAAAAAAGTTATCAAAGTTACGACATACTGTTGGCTTCTGCAGTTAACATGAAAACATGAACACCTTTACGCAATGCTATCTGATGAGTATGTAATTGACACAAATTGTTTATATACATCTGTTGAATAGTATTCTTCTATAGGACGATCACTTTCAGAATCAGCTGGAGTTGAAAACTCTTGCAAGGTATAAAAATCAATTTCAATAAAGGCATAGACATACAAAAAAAACACAAGGTTATATACATAACCAGTATTTAAAAAAAAAGATTTAAACAATAGAAATGCAATAACATTACAATTACATAGTTAATACCATACAAATTATTTACATAATATATTTAAATATATGAAAGACAAATGAGAGAAAGTTTTACAGGTTTTCGATTTACAGCATGCTGGGTACCTAGAGCTGGTATAGACATATTCACATTGATGGACAGAGTGCGTCAAACATAGATATCTTCCGGTTTTTTAATCATTTTTATATCCATTCATGAGGGGGAATGACTTCTAAAAAGTTTATTCTGGAACACTTTTGGATAAATCATATGTTAACTGTTGATATGTTTGGAGTGTAGATATACGATCATTGTTAAATCCACTCAATTATGAAATATATACATGTCGGTCACTTTTGTATCCAAACGTAAGATTCACAATTCGGTTGTATTTATAGAATTTTTTTTCTCCCAATAGCAAATTATAAAAGGGAATTGTACAGCTGGATTGATAGCCCGACCTATATTGAGTCAAAATGGTAACTAAAGCAAGTTACACACCTTTTGTACATGGTGAGAATATTGGGAGAATGATTTCTTTTTATATATCTTTTTTCCAAGTGCACTGTATTTCATTTCCCATAACACAAATGACACAACAATTAAAATTGCACAACCTATAAAGTGAGATATGTATACACAAATCTAATTGAAATGAGCAGACGTAGGAAAAAATCCTCATAAAAGGTAAGTACTTCCACTCAAAGCATTACACTTCTCTCGTCGTCCTTCTCTTGCGGCTTCGCGCCCAAAGTAGTTGATGCTGTTGATAGGGGCATAGATTCAGGGCTATGTGTGATATTCGATGTGGTAGCGTCTTGTTGTCTCTTGACTCTATCCAGACAGGTCAGTCCCCACTGCTTACGAACCATTGGTTTACGAACACAGTAGAGCAGGAAGATGAACAGTCCTTGAAATGAGTTCAGTATAATGAAGATGGGCTCAACCACCTGGGATAACATAGAATAAAGATAATCATGACAAAAATGTTGCGGTTGAAACGATAAGTTTCATAACGTCTATATACACAAACGATTCCCTGTTCAAACACAAAAACCTCGAGCACACATTCAGTTCACTACTAAATTATTCATACTCTTATCAAGTTTTGTAATTTTCGAATTTTGTGAAAAATTGATTTGTCCCGATTTATGTTTCTTGAGAATGAGACATATCAAAGCATAAATCTAAAAGTATTCACCAAAAGCCCTAATTCAACTAGTCCACCTTTCATTCATGAGTTACAAAATACACAAAAAACATCAAATTTACCAGGGGTATGAATAATTAAATTGTTTAATGATATACACGTATATTAACTTCAATGAAATTTCTTACGTTTCTGGTCACAGTATCCTATAAACTTTCACAAGTTTCACAATAGAAAAATGCAATTACGTTATGTTTCTCTAATATGGATATTGTTCTTTCTACTGTACCTGACTGAATTCTCGGATCATGAGGAAGTATCCAGTGATCCATGTAAGACCAAGTAGAAGGAGGATACAGATTGCATTTTGAACCCGTTCGATGTTCTCTCTACGTTCGACCCTGGCCTCTCCCTTGACCCGACCAGCGACATTAGAAGACTTCATCAGTCGACGGACGATGAGGGCAAAGATGACGACGTTGAACAGGAGAATGATCGTCATGGGAATAAGGAGACCACCGATTTGAGCCCACAATTGGAGAAAACATCTAGAGAACCAGTAGAAATTGTAATTGTATAAATTGTAAAGAAAGAAAATATGTAGAAAGAAAAATGAAAATAATTTATACCACTCCCAACTTAAACGTGCCCCCAGTGTCAAAATGTCATAATACACTAACATTCGGTACACCCAATATTATTACTGTTAAGTATTTGGCATCACCTGTGCCTGGCAGGCAAAAAGCGAAGTGAATCACTTTACCCCCTGGGTCAGGCGGACCACGACACCGGGGTTTCCCCTATTCAAATACGAATAGTGCGGTGGGTTCTTAACGTGCAAAGGTGGTGACTCTCCTATACAGAAGGCCTCCATTTAACGTCCAACCCAAGGGACCGAGTGCTCTCCACTGTAACATAGCATGCGTCTATGAAATAGGGAATGGGGCTCGTTAACTTACAACGGGCTTACAACACAGGCTTCAGTCATCCGCCTCTGGATTGGACTCGAACCCATGATCTTTGGTACTACTGTAACATAAGCAGATGCTTTGCTGACTGAGCCAACTCACCTCCTCAGAGGGTACACATGCAGGCGCGTACGCAGGGGGGGGGGAGTTGGGGTTTACCCCCCTCCATTTTTTAATGTGTGTGTTTTGGAGGAACCCCCCTCAATTTTGTTTAAATAACAAAAAAAAGGTGACCCCCAAAAGTGACATTACCCCCCCCCCCCCCCTACTGAACGAAATAAGGTCGGCATAATTTTCACATTTTCGGGACAAAAACAAAGCAGGGGGGGGGGGAGTTGGGGTTTACCCCCCTCCATTTTTTAATGTGTGTGTTTTGGAGGAACCCCCCTCAATTTTGTTTAAATAACAAAAAAAAGGTGACCCCCAAATGTGCCCTCACCCCCCCCCCCCCCCCGAAAGCGAAATTTCTATAGGAGATGAAACGCTGTATGAAAATCAAATGTGCTTCAATAATTTTGTTTATAAATATAAACAAGAAATTATTTTCCTAGCACTATGTTCCGTCCTGTTGTCTTTAATTTATATGGCTCTATTTTTGTTTACCCTTACCTTGTCATCTAAAGGCCCAACTGATCATGTTATAAAAAACTACAAAACATTGTAAATATATTTCGGTTTGGAGATTATGATATTAACAGGTTATTATTATTATTATTATTTATTCGGCAAAGGAAAACATTACATATCAGTGTACACAATACAAAATAAGACATAAGGTTAACAGACTACTCACACATCTTCGTGCGCATATTTGTCCTCGGTAATGGCTCCAGTTACAATGACAATCATTGCAGGAATACCTTGAATATAAAAAGGGGGAAGACAATTATGATTAAATATATTTTCACGTGTCAATTGAATTGAATTGATTTGAATTGATTTATTGTCCATAAAAAATGGAAATTCGTTGTTCTCTGGTACAGTGTACAAAATTATACAGATTAGAAAACATAATAACAACATAACATAAATGGCGTTTCATCTAAAATACATAAAATACAATGTGATTACTTGCATACGAATGGAGGAAAGCAATAAAATGGTACAATGTCTGCATTACTTGCCCTCGTTTTACCCTACTGTCGTAAATGTGAATCGAATCCGGCAGGCGCGGATCCAGGATTTCTTAGGGGTGGGGGCCCACACTTTTTTTTTCTTTTTTTTTGAGTCCCAAAAAAAAATCGCAACGACTCAGCCAGCCGAAAAGTCGCTCAGTGGGGGGGGGGGGGGGGGGGGGGGGGGGGGGGGGGGTTGGGAGCTCATTTTTTTTTTTTTTTTTTTGGTCCTCGATAATTTTAAAATTTGCACCCCCCCCCCCCTTGAGCGCCAGGGGGGGGGGGGGCCCAACCCCCCAAAAAGGTAAAAATCGCGTGATTTTACATGATTTTTTTCTCAAGGGGGGGGGCCCGGGGCCCCCGGGCCCCCCCCCCCCCCCCTGAAGCGCTCCCGCCTAGTGCGGGGAACGCAGAGGCGAATTCCTGATCGGGTAAAATTATAATTATGGAACAGAGGATGTGATGGGTCTTTCACAATACGTGTTACCTTCAGCAATGTACGATCAACATACACTGTTGGTCATAATGTTGGAATAATTTTGTTTTACCCCAATTTGTGGGATGATTTTGAAAATGATTCATTCCTAATAGATATTTTATTGAATGACAATTGGGGAGTGTTTGTTTTGCGTGACTGCTAAAGCATGTGCATGTGCTACAATGATAATCTACTAGGGGACCTACGTCCTTAAGTCATAACTGACAGTAATGGGGAGTAATGCCTCATAAAAGGGCACTAATATAGCACATCGACACGGTTTTGATCCTGGGGGCTCACATTAACGAGGCCATTGCTTAGCCAATGAATCATGACTATACGCAGCGGGCGCTAGGGTACGTCGACGCCCCCACAAAAACAAAAAAACAAAGAAAATGCAATATTTTTTCAATAATTCATTGCATTTTCCCCTAGTCCCCAACAGGAAAATTCTTCTGTAGGGCCATGCATTATGGTTCAAGGCATGCCCTCATAGAAGATTTTGTTATGTTGGGGGTCGGGGCAAAATGCAATGAATTATTGCAAATTTATTGCATTTTCTTTGTTTTTTTTGTTTTTGTGGGGGCGTCGACGTACCCTAGCGCCCGCTGCGTACAGTCATGATTCCTTGGCTAGGCAATAGCCTCGTTACTGCTTTCTTCTGAATAAATGTTGACATTTATGACCAATCAAATTTACATGTTATAGTAGTGCCAAAATATTTGTACACGCTAACCTGCTCGACTACGGAATCGTGAATACAAAGGGGTGCATGATCCACTACAGTTCTCTTACGAAAATCTATTATGATCTCCTTCGTTTTTGCTACATTAAATTGTAGTGGTGCCTGTCACACCATTCAACAAATTATTGGATCAGTGAAAAATAACGTTCAGTATTATCATCTGAAATATACCCTGTAATCACCGTATCATCGGCATATTTAATCATAGAGCAATTGTCGTCAGTGCTCACGAAATCATTAGTGTAAATGGAAAAGAGCACCGGGAATAATACGCATCCCTGAGGTACACCAGAACTGATGGAACGAACACATGAGATAAGCTTTCCTATTTGACAGTTTTAAAGCCTTTCCCTAAAAGGAGAATGTATCTTTTGAATGCTGGAAAAAAAATCTTATGGTGGTTAATGTTTATTTTACATGTTAAATCATTCGAAATTATAAATATTCTTTGTCTATTAGAAAAACGCATTATTTTTAATGATCAATTACGATACTACTGATAACAATTTTGAAATGGTTGTACCCCAAGCAACGGCACCAGCTTTGACCATGAACCATGGAATGTAGGTATCAAAGATCTTGACGATGATGAGATAAGTGTTATATCCCTCCACACCAATCCACGTGATCGAAGATAGAACGAAGAAGTGAACGAGCGCTGTAATGAACCCGCATGGACCTGCCTTTACTTGGTAATGACGTTTTGCGCTGTCCAGTGACATCATGACAATGAACGATACGTAGAGACAGAGTAACGTCAGACACAGGCAAATGAAGATCTGGTTGGTCTGTTTTCCCCTCAGAACTCTTTCAGTTAACACAAATATAACATACATTTGTATTTGATTAACACATTTATGAATGTAGTGCATATATTATTATTTAGCAATACAAATGTTGGTGCTAGGGTTTATTGATTAATTAAGGCGGTAGCAATATATTCAGCATGTCGAATTTGAATATTTCCCATGCATCAAACATACGATCCCGGGTCCTAGCTGCAATAGCTTGATTTAACCTTAGATCAAATGATAGTATTAATAAATCAGTACATTCTGTGAACCAGGCTGTTACTCATACGAGCAGAGACAATGCCATCATTTGGCAAAATATTGTTTTTTCATTCATTTCAAATGAAACTCCTGACGCAATGTGATCA